>CM065784.1:783538-1081038 GCA_033296515.1 Macrochelys suwanniensis
TCTGCTTTGAGCAGGGGGTTGGACTAGATGACCTCCTAAGGTCCCTTCCAACTCTGAAATTCTATGATTCTAAGTATTTCTTCACATAACGCACAGACAACCTGTGGAACTCCTTGCCAGGGGATGTTGTGAAGGCCTAGAGTATAACTGGGTTCAAAAAAGAACTAGAGAAGTTCCTGGAGGACAGGTCCAGCAGTGGCTATTAGCCAGGATGGGCAGGGATGCAACCCCTGCTCTGGGTGTCCCTGGCCTCGGATTGCCAGAAGCTGGGAGTGGGTGAGAGGCTGGATCAGTCGATAATTGCCCTGCTCTGTTCATTCCCTCTGAAGCACCCGCCTCGGCCCCTGTCAGAGGCAGGGCACTGGGCTGGATGGCCACGGTCCTGACCCAGCGTGGCTCTCTCCTCCAGGTGTAGCTCTGGGGGCTGAGGATCTCGTGGGATTCCGGACTCTGGAGCAGCCCGGGCAGCAGGACCCGGGAGGGGTCCCGGCCCTTCCCCTGTCCCCCAGAGGTGGGGCGGGCAGAGGTGCCCAGCGCTGGCGTTCATGCCGAAGGGACAGAACCCCCACGTCAGCGCCTTGCGGTGGAAGCTTCTGTACAGACGTGTCAAGCCAACATCACTCTGACTTGTGTTGGGTGAATGCGTGTGTGAGTACATACGTGTGTCCGTGTCCGCATATGTGTTGTCCGTGTCGAGGGAATCGGGCGAGAGCTGCACGGAGCACCGGAGAGCCTGCGCGAGGCCCGCGGCTGGCAGGGGAGAGCTCTGCGGGTTCCGGCTCCCGGCGGGAGAGGCCACCGTGGAGTCCCTGAGCAGAGCCATTGACGCCTCATCCAGTCCAGATAAAGACCCCCTTCGAGCTGCAGCCGGCCCGGTTCCCGCGCGGGGGGGACGCATCAGGATCTATTTTTGTAACAAGGGCGGAGAGTTGGTTTCCCTGAGGATGAGCGTGCTGGGCGAGGGACTGCCTCAGCCTTTACAACGCTGCCCCCCTCCCCCCCAAGCCCATCCGGCTCCGTGTTCTGGCCCCGTGCTCTCCTGTGTGTGGTGTGGGGGGCCCCAGTGCTCCCCCAAGAGGTCCCACGCCCCACTTGCTGCTATTGTCCGTGATCGCCTCCGAGCGCAGACAGCCTGGGCAGCAGCAGAGTGACCTCCCCGCGCTGCCCCCTCCCAGCGTGCCAAAGCCCTGCTCTCTCGGTGCTAGAGGGGAGCTCCGTCTCCAGGGCCTCTGCTGAGCCTGCCGGCCCATGGACTGCTCCCCATACTGCCCTGGCCCTCTGGGAACTCCAGCAGCCTCCCCTTGGACGGCAGAGCAGGGGGGACAGGCCCACTCCTCTGCCCCGGCCCCCTCAGTCAACACTAACGTAGCAAGTCAAAGGAAAGAATCCGGTGCCTAAAGTAGCTTGTCCTGTTCTCTCCACCCCCCCCCCCTTGGGGAATCTGGCCTGGGCCCCTAGCAGGGGACGGGCCACGCTGTGCCTCTAAAGGGTCCCTGGGCCAGGAGGCAGGGCCCGATCACTGCTGCAGGGGCCCAACAGTGGCTCTCGGCCTGCTGCCAGGGGATCTCCCTCCAGGTCGTCTCGGCTTTCCAGCTGGCCACCTGGCCCTGAGAGCCCCTGAGCCCGACTCGGAGCTGGAGCCTCCTGCCCCGTGCACTTGGCCTTCAGGTTCAGGGGAGTCTGTCTGCCCAGTGTGCCCCTCGCTGCGGTTTCAGGGCTGCTCTCCTGGCCCCAGCAGGGGACCCTGGGCCCCAGCTCCTGGCCTCTGACTCCCCGCCCCCCTTGCTGGTGCCCTCCCCGGTTGGGGCCCTGCAGACGCTATCCCAGGCTGGAGCTCCACCCAGGCAACGAGCACCCAGTCTCCATGGCAGAGCGGGGGGAGGAGAGGCAAACAGACCCGCCCCCCCCCCCGAGATGGCTGGTGTGGGGGTGGCTGTGCTGCTTGCCTCCCTGCATGACCTCGGGATGCCCCCCCCCCCCCCCACTCCCCGCACTGTCCCCAGGAAACTAGCGGAGTTCATTATAAATTATTAGCACATGGGCGGCCAATCACAGCACACTGAAGTGGGCGCTTTGGCCAACTCCGAGTCCAGCTCTCCTAGGGGTGGGGCTATTCTGAGTGACAGCGGCAGGTCCCAGAGGCCAGGCTGATGCTACCCCCTTCTCTCCTGCATCCACAGCTGACAATCACCCGCCTGGCCCCCAGCCCCGCTCCTCAGGCCGGGGTCCCACAGCGCTGGGCACCTCGCCAGAGCCTGCTGGGGGCTCAAGCGCTTGCACCGTGGGGGGCAGGACTCCTGGGGTCTCTCCCCGGCTCTGGCCTGCTGTGTGATTTGGGGCCGATCACTTGGCTGACTGTACAGCAGGCCTGAGGAGGCTCCCCTGCAGTGAGGGGGGGGCTCTGCGGGTTGTTCCTATCCCCCCCGCCCAGTTCTCCTGAAGGGGCTGGGGACCCCCTGCCTCCGTGGGGCACGCCCTGAGCTTTACTATTGGTGCTTAACAGGTTTGATGAGGGACAAAGTGCTTCAGTGGCCTTTGAAACAGGCCAGGTCTCCTGCCAACCAATGCCAGGCCGGCCCCTCTCTGCCCGGGGGCCCCTTCACAGCAGGAGCGCGCTCCCCGGCCAGGCGTGGCCAGAGCCCAGCCCTCTGCAGAGGTGCAGGCCCTTAGTTCTGTCTCAGGCCCCTGTGGCCTGGGCTGGGGCAGTGCATGCTGGGAAATGTAGTCCTCCAGGGGTTGCACCTCTGTGTTAATGGCTGGGTGGCTGCCCTCGGCTGTGCTCTGGGGCAGAGCTTGTCTCCCTCTTCTCCCCCCCCCCCCCCCCCCCCCCCCCCCCCCACCCCGGCTGTTCCTATCGCAGAGCTCTGCCTGAGCCGCAGCCCCCACGGGAGAGCTGGGCCCCAGGGAAGGCCGGGCCTTTCTGAAGGGGGGGCTGGCAGCTGCTCCAGGCTGGCAGCTCCTAGAGGCGGGGGCAGGGAGGCGAGGCCTGGAGCAGCCGGAGAACCTTGCCAGGTGCTGCGCTTGTGTCTGTCTCCTGTGTGCCCGTGTGCATGGCAAGCTGCCCTCCCCCCTCCCGTTCCGCTGGTGACAGCGGGGGGGGGGGGGGGGGGGCGCGGGCGCGGAGCTCTTTGGGAATGTGCTGGCTAGCCGAGCCCGCGCCCCTCGCTGTACGGCTGTGGAGCTATTCAATAAAGGGGCCGTTTCAGTCACGCTGGTGTCTGGGCCTTCGTTGCAAGGGGAAGCGGCTCACCCTGTGCTGGGAATCCAGCCGGAACGGGGATGCTCACGGGGTGTGTGCCCCTGGAAACCGCCCTGCGCGGAGCCCCGTGAGCTCCGCTGTCCCGGCGGGGGCTGGCGATCTCTGCTGGAGCCTGGAGCAAGGCCAGGGCTCTGTCTGTACCCCGGCTGCAGAGCAGGGCCAAAGGGGGGATCTGACCTGCTGCCCTGGGCGGAAGAGCTAGAAACGCTGGCCCAGTCTGTGGCCTGGCCCAGTCTCAGCCTGCTGCTTAGGGAAGGTTAGCGGGGCCTGGCTCGCCCGCTGGCCCTGGGCCACGCCGGACCTCCTCCCGGGGCCCAGCCAGCACTCGGTGCGCAGGTTGAGGCTGCTCTGCTGGGGGGGATTCAAACTGCAGCCCCCTCCCCCTTCCACTCCCTGACAGCCTGGAAGTGCAGCCTCGTCCCTGTGCCTGGATCCTAGCACCTGCAGAGAGGAGCCGCGGTGGGGAAGGTGAAGGGCAGCGTCTGAGGAAGGCAAGCCTGGCCGGGCCCAGCCAGGGGGCTCGAGGTACTGGGCTGGGTGCACTGAGGTGATGGGAGCCGCTCCCAGGAGGGCTCTTGGGAACCCAGGTACCCGGGAGAGCCCTGTTAGCTCCCTCATGGGTTGGCTGAGCTGGGTCCAGTGCGACGGAGGGGGACTGCCGCTGGACTCCTGCAAAGGCCTGACCTGGCAGAGGTGCTCTCCAGTAGGTTGTTATCTCGGAGGCAGAGATGTGTGTACCAGCCAGCCCCCCTTCCCTCGGGAAGCAATACATGAGGGTTGCAAGTTGTCACCGACCTGCAAGAGCAGGGCCCAGCCCCAGCTTTGGAAGGGCTCGGGGAGGCCCCATTCAGTGGGTCAGAGCCCCTGGGGGGTCTCTCCTCCAGGGGAAGCCGCTCAGCTTCATCACCTCCTGGGCCTGCAGCCCCACCTGTGAGCTCCGGGCAGCGAGTCCCCTGGCGACAGACCCCGCTGGAGACTTGTCCACTCCTCAGGGACTGATGCACCTCGCCCGGCGTCTGCAGGGACTCTCACGGCGTGGGCAGAACAGCTGGGTCAGCTGTTACCTGAACCCAGCGCGGGGAGGCCGTAGGGCAGCCCAGAGAACTGCAAGCTAAAGCAGGGTCCATGCTGGTCGCCCAGAGCCCCTCCACACTGTAGCGAACCCAGTCTCCAGCTGACCTTGACCAGACAAGAGGTGAGTCCCGACTCCTGCCAGCAGCCAGCTCTGATCCCCCACCTCCCCCAGCCTTTGCTCTTCAGCTGGGGCACGTTACTCAGCCTCTCTGGGGAGCGGTGGGGAAACCCCCTCCCCCCGCCCTTGGTTGCTAGGGGTCAATGTCAGGGCAATTGGACTTACCAGGGTCTTTTCAAATGCTCCATTGCTGTGGGGACCTAGCCCCAGACACCCGCACCCCTGCTTCTTGGCCTGCCCTCAGAGCAAACAGTAGTAATGCAACATAGAGAAACTGAGGCACAGACAGGACTCATACTAATATTCCCACTTCCTCACAGGTGGGTGCCTTTAAACCTCCTCCCTTTCCTCAGGGAAGTGTGGTTTTTACGGCCAGTAGCCTGACCCTTGTATCTCCAAAGGAGGAGAGATGGGTCTTTGTCCAGCTCTGAGGCCCAGTGCTACCCCCAATCTCTGGCGCACGAAGCTGCTTCAACGCAAACCGATTCTGTGCTTCATAACGAGACAGCCCCGAGATGCCTTCTAGTCTCCGCTCTTATCGGCCCGTCCCTTGATCCCTCAGGGCTAATGGGTCCCTGGCAAGGCGTCTGGGGGCTCAGCTCGCAGAGTGACAAGCACCACCCAGCAGCCGCCAGCCGCCGAAGAGACGTCCCCGTGACCTGCGCGGAGGCACTCGGCGGCTGCCTCCTTTTGGTCTCGTTTTTATTACACAGGCAAGGCAGAGGCGTCAACCCGCCCGCGTTCTCCACCCACTGCCGCGCCAAGCACAGGGTCGTGTGTACACACACACACACACACAAACAAAACAAGCACAGTCGGTGGGTGTCGAGGTCAAGCGCTCAAACGGGAGGAGATGGCAGAGAAGCAGCTGCCCCCTCGTATGTCCCAGTCAGACGGGTCAGTTTCATAGAGGTCCCAGTCAATTTCTAGTCAGTATCCTGTTCGGGTTCCCCCCAGGAGAGGGGCTTGTTTCTGCGCTCTCCTCTCTCCTGGAAGGGGTCGGCCGGGTTGCTTAAGGCCACTGCCTCGATGTCCTAACGACGGACGTTTTGGGCATTGGGCTAGGCCGACCTCGGGGCTGAGAGGAGGGGGTGGGTCTGTTTTCCATGCTGGTTATCATTACTGATTAGCCAGGCTCCTAGGGAGGAGAGCACACGGGTGCCTGGACTTTGCCCCCGCGCTGCGTCCGTACCCTGCGATCAGAAGGGTTCCCTCATTTCCAGGTGCAGGGCATGACCCCCTGCAGTCGCCCGGCGCGGGAGGATTCCCGACTCAGAGGCGCGGCTGCTTGGCACACGGCCCTCTTAGACACCGAAGTCCCTCGTCCCTAAACGAGACACACACAGCATCGGCCTGGGCCTGCCGTGTGGGGGCAGGGCGGCTAAATATACCCCGGCGGAGAGCCTGGCCGGCGGCTGGGTGCCTCCTGCCCTAGGCGACCTTTCTCCGAGTCCAGGAGGCTGCGTGGGTCCCGCTGCGGCGGGCAGGATGTGTCGGTGTCTGGGTGGGGCAGCGCTGCAGCTGACTGGCTGGGATCCATGGAGGGGGCGCGGAGCAGGGATCTGCTTTAACCAGGAGCCCTTCCCCCGGACCAGTTCCCTGCTCGGGTGTGACTTCCCCAGTGACTGCTGGTGCCCTGGCCCACTAGGGCAGGCAGGGCTGGGGGCCACCCAGGCTGTGGTGCTCTCCCTGCTCACCCATCCGCCTCCAACCCTAACCCTGTCACCCCCGCACCCCCCGTCCCCTGGCTTTTTGCCTTCCTCCCTTGAACCAGCCCCTCCCCAGCAGACAGACAGACGGCTGGCTATCCTCGCCCGTGCCCTCACCACTGCCGCCCCTGGCTTTGCCCCTCTGCCCACAGGGCGCTAGCACACGGGCCCTGCCTCAGCCCACCCCTGAACTGGGGCATTCCCGTCCAGCGAGCGTGCCAGGCTGCGTGGGAAGGGGATGGTGTCGAGTGGGCAGAGCAGGGGCCTGGAAGCCGGGAATCCTGAGTTCTCCGTCCTGTGGGTCCCTTGTTCCAATGCTTGGCCACAAGGCTCGGGGCGATGTCCCGGCCCCTGCCCTGCGCCGCAATGATGCAGCCTCGGGGCTGGCGCGCTGCAGCTGGTGAGGTGGCACCAGGGTTCTCCCCCCACGCTCGGCACCCTGCTCCCTTCGAATGACCCAGGCCGATCACAGCTGTTCCCTGCCATGACTGCGCCATGTTGGGGCTGGGGGAAGCGTGGGGCCGGCTCGCAGGGAGCTGACGGGGCGTCTCTGGGCAGGCTGCACTGTGGTGTTAACTGGTTCACAGCGCGCACCGGGGGAGGCTCTTGGGGTCCTGTGTGCTAGCCTGGCCCTGCGCCAGCATCAATGGGGCGCTTTGGTTGTGGGGGGCTTGGTGTGATGGGCACACAAAGGGGATAAGTCCCCCCCCCCAACCCCCCATCTACAGCTCTTGAGGTTGGGTGGCGGGGGCAGGCAGGGGACTTGAAGCCAGGATTCCTGGGTTCTATTCCCAGCCTGGGAGGGAGGGGTCTCTAATGGTTAGAACACAGGGTGGGGACAGGGGACACTTGTGACAGAGTAGGGACTGGGGAATGTCTCTAGTTTTACTGGGGCTGTCTGCAGTGGGGATGGGAGACAGAGACCTGAGCTGTCACCTGAGCCAGGAGGGGGGTGGGCAGGTGACACCTTTGCCCGGGAAACTGGACAAAGGCGAGAGGAGGAGCTGGGAGGAGAGAGAGAGCTGGCTAGGTGGGTTTTGGTTTCAGTTTGGAGCTGTGGGGTGAAACGCAGGGAGCCCCAAGACTGGGGTCTAAGCTCCCTGCCCCCCGGAAGGGCCCGACTGAGGGGTCCTGTTTGTACTGACAAGCTCTGTTTGGACCGTGTTCCTGGCATCCCTAATAAACCTTCTGTTCTACTGGCTGGCTGAGACTCCCAGTGAATCCGGGGAAGAGGGGTGCAGGCGCTGACTCCCCCACACTCCATGACAACACTAGAATTCGGAAGACCAGGATTCTATTCCTGGCTCTGCCGCTGGCTTGCTGGGTGAGCTTGGCCCCCTTCCGTGCCTCAGTTTCCCCATCTGTGCAATGGGCTGGAGATCCTGGCTCAGCCCGGGGGGTTGTGAGGCTCCGTTCACTAGTGGTTATGAGGTGCTGTGAGCCTTGCACTGACCGCGCTAGGGCAGGGCCCAGGGGTCTGCTGTGTGTTGCCCCCCACGCCTGGGCCTGGCTCTCCTGGTGGGGTGGGGGCTGCCTCAGCCTCGCTCAGGCATTCGGGAGCAAAGAGCTGTGGGGCCCAAGGCCCCGCCTGCAGCTCGAACACCCATGAGCAGCAGGGGTGGGGCCAGCCGAGCCTCCCCGAAGCTCAGACCCTGGGGAAGGAGAGGCCGCTGTGCTGGGCCTGAGCCTGGCTGAACGAACACACCGCGCCCGGGGAACGGGCTCAGAGAAGAGGCTGGTTCCTGGGCAGGGCTCCAGGAGAAGGTCCTGCCCCAAGGCCCGCGAGAGCAGCTCCGGGACCCCCCAGCCATCACCGGGGGGCCTGGGCAGCAGGAGTGTGGCAAGCTGGGGGTCGCTGGAGTCCACCCCAAGCACAGCTGGGACCTGCACTGGGGAGCTCTGTCCAGGCGTCAGTGTGCACCCCCCACGCCACCCCTGCCTTCGGCACCAGCCCCCGGCATCCGGGTGGCAGCAGCCACCAGGCCGGGGCCTAAGCCAGAGCAAGAACCTCGTCCCTGTTGTGTTCACAGCGTGCTGGTGTCCTGGGGCCACGGCCCCAGCGTGGGGACAGGCTCTGGGTGGCCCAGTCAGTGTGCCAGGCCTCCGAGGGGTCTCATGCCTCCTGCAGGGGAAGCCAACACCCCCCGCAGACCCACATGGGGGGACCAGTCTCCTCGCCTCCCCGTGGCTTCACCGTCTCCTGGGGCTGGACCCCTGGGCCTGCAGCCCCCCGCGAGCTCCGGGCAGCGAGTCCCCCTCAGACGGACCCCAATGGAGACTTGTACCATACTGGGGGGCAGCCCCCCTCCGCCAGCGTCCTGGGCCGACAGGCGGGTTATTAGTCCCCTGGACCAGCCCAGGGAGCCCTTGGGGAGCCCAGAGAACAGAAAGTTACAGCCTCTGAGCCATTGGGGTCAGCCCGGAGCCCAGCCAGTGTCCCCCCCCGGCTCCCGCTCTGTCCCCCTGTCCTCTTTGTTCAGGTTCCTAGGCCCGTCCCTCCGGGCCCCCGGCCTCCAGCGGAGGGCAGCCATCCATGGGCATCAGCTGCTGGGTACCAAATGTCCCGGTGCCAGGATTTGCCACTGTCTGCATGGACTCTCCATTGACTGGGGTCGTGGGGGGGGGGCGTGGGGGAACAGCTCCCGGGTGTCTGGGCAGAGGGTGAAGGGGGGTTAGGGGGTCCCGGGGATTGGGGGGGGCGGGGCACGGGGGGGTCAGGTCCCGGGGTGTCTGGGCAGAGGGTGCAGGGGGGGGTCCCGGCACGGGGGGCGGGGCACGGGGGGGTCAGGTCCCGGGGTGTCTGGGCAGAGGGTGAAGGGGGGGGGTCCCGGGGATTGGGGGGGGCGGGGCACAGGGGGGTCAGGTCCCGGGGTGTCTGGGCAGAGGGTGCAGGGGGGGGTCCCGGGACGGGGGGCGGGGCACGGGGGGGTCAGGTCCCGGGGTGTCTGGGCAGAGGGTGAAGGGGGGGGGGTCCCGGGGATTGGGGGGGGCGGGGCACAGGGGGGTCAGGTCCCGGGGTGTCTGGGCAGAGGGTGCAGGGGGGGGGGTCCCGGGGATTGGGGGGGGCGGGGCACAGGGGGGTCAGGTCCCGGGGTGTCTGGGCAGAGGGTGCAGGGGGGGTCCCTGGTCCATACGCCAGGCCAGTCTCAGTCCGGGCACTAGGACCCGGCGGGAGCCGGTAGGGCCGCTCAGCGTGTGCGCAGCTGGGCTGGGAGCTGGAGCCGGAGCCGGAGCCGGAGCCCGAGCGGGGCAGGTGAGAGGGGGCCGGTCCCCCCCATGTGGGGCTGGGGGGGGCGGAGTTGAGGAGGCCGGGGCCGCCCCCCCCCCATGTGGGGCGGGGGTTGAGGAGGCGAGGGAGCCGGCTCCCCCCCCCCATGTGGGGCTGGTGGGGGGGGGGAGTTGAGGCCGGGGGAGGCGGGTGGGCCGGTCCCCCCCATGTGGGGCTGGTGGGGGGGGAGTTGAGGCCGGGGGAGGCGGGGGGGCCGGTCCCCCCCATGTGGGGCTGGTGGGGGGGGAGTTGAGGCCGGGGGAGGCGGGGGGGCCGGTCCCCCCCATGTGGGGCTGGTGGGGGGGGAGTTGAGGCCGGGGGAGGCGAGGGGGCCGGTCCCCCCCATGTGGGGGTGATGGGGGGGGGTTGAGGAGGCGAGGGGGCTGCCCCCCATGTGGGGCTGGGGGGTGGGGGGTTGAGAAGGCTGGTCTCCCCCATGGAAGCTCTCAGGTCTCCAGGGTGTGAAGGGGCCGGAGGGACCTGGGGGTGGCTGAGCCTGAGCACCCCCCCCCCCCCCCCGGCTTCAGCACCAGGTGCCCAACATTGGTCCTCTGCCCGCTCGGGGCCCCCTGCCCCTCTGCAGCCTGCCCAGGGGCTGGATGGAGCAAGCAAGGGCCTGGGGGGGCCCTAAAACTTATGACAGAGGATCAAGGGACACAGACCCACGGGGACGGAGACACACACACACCCCAGCTGTTGTCCCTGGGGCTGAGCGTCTGTCCGCCATCGCCCTGAGAATCATAGAATCTCAGGGTTGGAAGGGACCTCAGGAGGTATCTAGTCCAACCCCCTGCTCAAAGCAGGACCAATCCCCAATTTTTGCCCCAGATCCCCAAATGGCCCCCTCAAGGATTGAACTCACAACCCTGGGTTTAGCAGGCCAATGCTCAAACCACGGAGCTATCCCTCCCCCCTCATCTGCCATGGCGGCGAGTTCAGTCCAGGACTCTGATGTAAGCTGGTCCTGAAATTTGAGAACTGCCGACCAGGAGTTATGGGCGTAGCGGCTAAGAATCGCCAGCTGGTTAGCAATTCTTAAGGAAAGGCCCGCGGTGGAATAGACCTTCCTCCCAAAGACGTCTAGACACTTGGACTCCTTGGATTTCGGTGCCAGGCCCTGTTGCCCATGCCTCTCCTTCGCGTTAACAGCGTCCACCACCAGGGAGCAGGGCATGGGGTGGGTGAAAAGATATTCAAATCCCTTAGTAGGGACAAAATATTTTCGTTCCACCCTCTTAGCCGTAGGCGGAATGGAGGATGGGGTTTGCCAGAGGGCCGTGGCATTGCCGCGAATGGTCTTGTTCATTCGCAAGGCCACTCTGGAAGGTCCCTCTGGCTTTAGGATCTCGTCCACCATGGGGTCATCCTCCTCCTCAACCACCTCCTCTATAGGCAAGTTCATGCTAAGAGCCACCCTCCGCAGTAGCTCTTGCAGGACCTTAAAATCCATAGGTGGAGGCGTGGGTGATGATGTTCCCGCCACGGCTTCATCGGGTGAGGAGGAGGAGGTTGTGAGGGGGGGGGGTCAGGTAGGTCGTCCCGCTCAAGGGTGGGAGGATCCTGCTGGGGAGGGAAAGGTGCCTCCCTTTCCACCGGGGTTGGGTCGCCGGATGCAGCCTCCTCCACAGGTGGACGGGTGATGGTCGCCACTGGGGGGTGGGTGCGCACCACCAGATAGCGAGGCAGAGGTGCACGGGTGAGAATTACCCTGGGCCCCCGTCCTGTGCTCCCCTTCGCCCCCTGCAGAACGCTTCCTGCACAGGTGCCCCCGTGGGGCAAGGTGATCGTGGGGCTCCTCGCGGTGCCGGGGGGCTCAGGACCGCTGGTGTAATAGTCCCGGGGTGCAGCTCGTGCTCTGCCTCCCCCCCCTCCCGTGCAGGGGCCACTCCTGCCTGCCGGGGCAGTGTGTAATCGCACACGTGGGTGCCCAGCCCGTGTGTCTCTCTGCGCACACGGCTGTGCCCCCCTGCACGCAGCTGTGTCCTGCGCCCGCTGCCGGCTTGGTTTGATTTGTTTCAACCAGGGCTGTCAAAACGATGACAAAATGAATGGCGAATAATCGCAGCTTTAATCAAATTATTCTACACGTTTGTGGCTGTTTTTCTGTATTTTCCAATATCTTGATTTCAACGACGACGCAGGATCCGAAGGGCACAGTGCTCGCGTCACGCTGTTATTTTTTATTACAAATAGTCGCCCTGTACAAAACGTTCAACAGGAGACCGTGCGCTCTGCAAGTCGAAGCACCGAGGGGCACACGAATGTTTAGCGCGTCTGGCACGTAAAATATCTCGCGACGCCGGCTACAACCGTGCCCTGCGAACGCCCAGTCTCATAGAATCTCAGGGTTGGAAGGGACCTTAGGAGGTCATCTAGTCCAACCCCCTGCTCAAAGCAGGACCAATCCCCAATTTTTGCCCCAGATCCCTAAATGGCCTCCTCAAGGATTGAACTCACAACCCTGGGTTTAGCAGGCCAATGCTCAAACCACTGAGCTATCCCTCCCCCGAGGTGAGCTATCCCTCACTTTCAGGTGACGTTGTAAACAAGTCAATCTCTCCTGCAAGTGTCACCAGAGTTGTTGGTCTGAGCGACTGGCTGAAGAAGAAGTTGGACTGAGTGGACTTGCAGGCGCTGACGGTTTACATGGTTCTGTTGCTGAGAGCGGTTCTGTAACATAATTTCACATTTGTAAATTGCAGTTTCAGGACAAAGAGATCGCACTGTAGGACTTGTACCAGGTGAACTGAAAACCATGGTTTCTTTTGTTTGTCTTTAGCACAGTGCAAATATTTGTAATCAAAAATAATACTATGAAGTGAGCCCCGTACGCTGTTGTCCTTGCATTCAATATCCTTGAAAATGTAGAAAAAATCCACACGTATTTCGAACCCCCTTTGATGGGTATTCCATTCTGTAACACGGCGATCAATCGCGATTCACGTTTTTAATCGCGTTAAGTTGGTTTGAGTTAATTGCTTGAGTTAACTGCAATGACTTGATAGCCCTAGTTCCAAGGCCTCCCAGGAGCCATTGCTCTGGGGGGCTGGGCAGATAATTATGGGATACGTACCCAGAGGGCAGTGCGGCTGCACGGGGGGGGAGGGGGACACAGTCCCCTGCCCACCCCCAGCGTGGCTAGCGTGGGCACGCTTCCCGGCTGGGGCCACTGGACGAATGGCCACTACTCAGCCTTGGCCTCAGAGAAGGGCAAGGCCCGGCCTCTGGAGCGGGAAGCACACCACTCATCTCCTGGGGGGTCGGGTTGGCTTACAGCCCCCTGAGGGGCATGCCCCTCTGATTACCAGCCCCCCTCCCTGCCTGTGTCCCAGCAGGGGCTTTCAGAGGGGCCCAGGCTGTAATCTCTGCAGGAAGCCGGCGGGGAGGGAGATCCAGGGAGCTGTATCCCTCCACGCGCGGGCCAGGGCACTGGCTTGGGGGTTTGAACAGGGGCTTGTGGCCCTGTATTTGCACATGTATGTGTGTGCATTTGCACACCTGCCAGAGAAGGTGGCTGAGTGGTTGCAGCACTGGATTGCTAATCCGTTGAGCTGTGCATGCGTGTGTTTGCACATCACTCCTGACGGAGCCTGTCTTCCTGGGGGCTGAGTTGCTGGGGTGATGAGTGTGGTGGGAGAACCCACGTATAACTGAATATCAGTGTGTGTGTGTGCGCGTGTGCATGTGGGATGCTCGTGTGTCTGCACAGCTGTGTCAGTGTGTATGTGCACACCTCGGTGTGTTCCCATGCGTGTGTCTGGGCATAGCTGTCAGTGTGTATTTGCACACCTCCGTGGGCTCACGCGCGTGTGTGTGCGCACAGCCGTGCCGGCACGCATGGGTGCGCAGCGGCGCCAGACCCCCGCTGAGCGGTTGTGTTTGTGCCGTTGTGTCTCCGCAGCCTCTCGCCCGGCAGGATGGTGGCGCTGGGGAGTTACTGCCCGGGGAACGGCACCGTGGCCCAGGCCTGGACGCAGCAGGGGCTCTCCCCCTGCTTCTACTTCACGCTGGTGCCCACGGTGCTGCTGAGCATCTGCCTCCTGCTGGGGGCCCTGCAGTTCGCCTGCTACGCCCGGTTCGGCCGCGCCATGGAGCCCAAGCACATCCCCCGCTCGCACCTCTACCACGGGCAGGTGCTGCTCTCGCTGCTGCTGGTGCTGCAGCCCCTCGGCGCCCTCCTGTGGCAGGCGCTGGCCGCGGGCCCGCTGCCCGGCTACGTGCTGCTCTCCGCCGGCCTCTCGGCCGCCGGCTGGGCCTGCGCCCTCGGCCTCCTGCGGCTGGAGCACACCCGGGTGCTGGCGCAGGACCGGACCCGCGGCCACGGCACCGTCCTGCTGCTCTTCTGGGCGCTGGCCTTCGCCGCCGAGAACCTGGCCCTGGTGTCCTGGAGGAGCCCCCTGTGGTGGTGGTCCCTGGGAGACGCCCCGCAGAAGGTAGGTCGGGGGGGCGAGGTCCTTTGGCCCCCCCCAGTCCCTCTTTGGGGAGAGGCAGGAAGCCTCCCCCCAGCCTGAGCAGGGTCCGGCCGCCGGCGCGGGTTTGGGCAGCCATGCCCTGGTGCAGCCTGCCCCTGGGTCGGGGGTGGGGGTGGGGTCCTGTTAGCCCATCGATTGCACCCCCCGAGCCCAGAGCAGAGCCCTGCTGCCCAGGGGTCTGGAGCCCCACCTGGCCCCATAGATGTCACTGGTGCTGGCTGGTCCAGCCCCTAACACCAGGGCACCGGAGCCTGTCTGGCCTGGGGCTGGTGCCGAGCCCGAAGGATCCCCCGTCTGCCAGGCAGCCCTGCAGTGAGAGCTTGTGGGCTTGCCCCAGATGTGTCCCGGCCCTCCCACTGCCAGGGCTGTTCACCGGGCAGCTGTGTGCGGTGGCACCGGGCCAGTCCTGCCGGTCACTGCCAGCGTCCAGCTGAGGGGAGGGCAGGGCCTGCCGTGGATTGGAAAGCCCCGAAAGCCTGGGCCCCGGCCCTTCCCATGGGGACAGTCCCAGCAGAGCCACCTCCCGGCTGGGGAGTTTGTCCTGTCAGCCCCCTGGAATCCCCCCCAGCTTTGCCTCCCCCGCCAGGGCGTTTACCCTGCGGAGGCCGGGGAGCCTGGGGGGAGGCAGCCCCCGTTTCTCTCCCCCACCCCTGGGCCTCTGCTGCTCGGCCCTGGGATTCCTGCTGAGTCAGGGTGGGGTGGAGCCGGCAGTGGGGGAGGCGGGGCTCCCCCCCCCCTCTGTTCTGCTGAGTCACGGGCGGCGGGGGAAGGGTGTTTGCGTTCTGGGTGTGTGGGGGGGCCCCTTCCCTGCAGGGAGCTCATCCTAACGTCTGTCCCGTCGATCTTTGGTCCCACTGCGCAGAGGGGGGGTAGCTCCCAGGGGAAGGGGGGGGGCTTTAGATCCCCCTCCAGCCCAGCCAGCCAGCTGCCCCCAATTCAACCCAGCCCCCAAACCTCATCTAAGGGCCCCTCGCTCACTGCAGCTCCTCCTGGGGTGGGACTCTGGCTACTCTCCCCCAGCCTCACCCGGCAGCCGTGGGGGCGTCATCGGGGCAGCTGTGGAGTCCCCTGCCGTGGGGTGCTGGGGTACCAGTTCCCAGGCGAGGGGAGCCCCCAGCCGCATCCTAGAGCTCTGGTTGGCCAAGCTCCCCTGCCCCGGCAGAGACGGGACGGCTCCCACCAGCCTGGGCCGAGGTGACTGCCCAGCGCCCCCGACCCCGGAGCTCCCAGACCTCGCCGGGCTCAGAGGGGAGAGACTCGCCAGAGGGGGAGCAGCCGGGACGTGGCATGAACCCCCCTTCCCCACCTCTTGCTGCCCCTGGGGACCTGGTCCTCAGTGGGACCCACAGTCCCGGATCCCCGGCCATGGAAGAGTCTCTGGGGGGATCCGTCAGTGCACCAGGCCCCAAGAGTCCCACTCCCCTCAGGGCAGACCGGCCAGCGGCAGGACCGTTTGGGCTCCGTCTCTCCGGCCCTGGCGAGAGCGGCTGTCTCTCTCCAGAGCCCAGCTCCTATCATAGCCTTCTGGTCCGTGGTCCCCGGTCTGAGCCCTTCCACGCAGGCACGCCCCAGCCCAGCCGAACGTCCTGCCTTCGCCCCTGCACTGGGCCCTCCGAGCGCCGCGGGGGGCCGCTGGTCTCTGAGCCCCCGGCCTGTTTTCCAGGGCGCTGGCTCCAAGCTGAGGGCTCCGGCCTGGGGGGCGGGGCTGGGATCCCGGGGGGGCCGGTGGCTGATCCGTGTTTCCCTCGCAGGTGCAGTTCAGTCTGTGGGTGCTGCGGTACGTCTGCACCTTCACCCTCTTCGTGCTGGGGATGAAGGCCCCCGGGCTGCCCCACAAGCCCTACATGCTGCTGGTGAACGAGGACGAGCGTGATGTGGAGAACAGGCAGGTGGGTCCCTCGCAGGTCGGGGGGGCTGCAGGGGGGCGAGGGGCGTCACCACGGCGGCAGTGTTGGGTTACTGCAGTGGTTTGTGAGGTGTCGATCCGGCTGGGAAAGGGTTCGGTGGGTCCTGCCGGCTCCCTGGGGTGGTGGCTCAGGGCCCAAGTTGGGCATGAGGGAGGTGGGAGCAGCTCCATGAGGCGGAGATGATCTAGGGTGTGGGCTGAGCAGGCCCGAGGGAGGAGCCCTGCACCAGCCCAGCCTGGACAGAGTTGAACTTTCCCTGGGTGCTGAACCCCACCCAGCCCCAGGCCTTGGGGGCGGGCACCTTCCACCCACAGGCCTTGGGCCGAGAAGGGCTTCCCGCGGCCACCTCGCCTCTCCTCCCCTGGGGCCGCCACGGCAGCCAGCGGCAAGGGGAGAAGGCAGCTGATCCTGCCACCACAGTGCCCGGGCGCGGGGACCCCCCCTGCCCCAGCATTACCCTCTCCCCCCAGCCCAGGGATGGCCCTGGCAGGGTCTGGATCTAGTGTGTAAACGGGACCCAGCAAAGAAGTGAATCTGCCAGCAGATGGTGCTGCTGGCTCTGCGGTGTCCCGCAGCCGGCCTCCCCCCCCAGCCCTGGCCTGTCCCTTGGCGGGGCTGTGAGCTGCCAGGGCCGGGCCACCCCTGGGCTCACTGCAGCGTGGCCAGCAGGGTGCGGGTCACTCCGGCGCCACAGGGGGGCAGCCGGACTCTGGCTCCCTGCCCTGGCGCTGTGGGGTGGGAACCCTGGGGTCAAGGGTCAGGCCCCCAGTCTCCTCCATGCCTGAGCACAGCACGGGCCGCACCCCTGGGGTTGGGGCCCCCCCATCAGTCCTCTCCCCGCCCACAAGCCCGGGGCGCCGTGCACCAGTGCCAGGGTTCCTCCTTCCACATCCCCGCTGCCCCCCTTGTGTGGCCCCATACGCGCAGCGGGACTCACACTTCGGCCTCCTCCTCCAAGGCCTAGGAGCATCTGCTCCCCCGCACCCCAGTGCCAGGGTCACCCCACAGCCCAGTGACAGGTACACCCCAATGCCAGGGTCACACTGGTGCCAGGGTCACCCCAGTGCCAGGGTCACCCCACACCCCAGTGCCAAGGTCACCCCACACCCCAGTGACAGGTTCACCCCGGTGCCAGGGTCACCCCACACCGCAGTGCCAGGGTCACCCCACACCCCAGTGCCAAGGTCACCCCAGTGCCAGGTTCACGCCACACGCCAGGGTCACCCCACACCCCAGTGCCAGGGTCACCCCAGTGCTAGGGTCACCCCGCCCTCCAGTGACAGATACACCCCAGTGCCAGGGTCATCCCGGTGCCAGGGTCACCCCATGCCCAATGGGATCAGCACCCCAAGGCCAGGCGCTGTTGCCCCCTGCCCAGGTATCCCCAGTCCCTTAGTGACTCACGCTGCCCTGGGGCCGGGGGCGACGGGCCGGATCCCCCTGGGCACCCCCCCCCCCCCCCCCCCCGTTCTCACCCCCCTTCTCCGTCTCAGCCCCTCCTGGCCGGCGCCGGCGGCGGCTCCACCTGGGCGGACCTGGGCCGGAAGCTGCGGCTGCTGCTGCAGTACGTGTGGCCGCGGGGCAGCCCCCTGCTGCAGGGCCTGGTGCTGTTCTGCATGGTGCTGATGGGGCTGGAGCGCGTCATCAACGTCTTCGTGCCCATCTACTACAAGAACATCGGTGAGGCCCGTGGGGCGGGGGGGGGACGGGACCGGGGGGGGCGCCCCCAGCACAGGGCAGCCTGGCGCTGCCCAGTCACACACCCCCGGCAGACACCGCTGCGTGGAGCTACGGCCGCCGGGAGACGGGTGTCTGATGCTGGGTGGCCAGGCCCGGGGGACACCCCCTGGCCCCAGTAGGCGCCAGTTCCCTGGCCCGTGCTCCGTCCGCAGCCCCCTGGGCAGAGGCCCTGCGTGGAGGGCAGCTGCTGCACGTATCGGGCAATGCCTCAGCCTCTCCACCAGGGGGTGCCCCCCTGTGGGGTTTTATAGGGGGCCTGGATGAGCCCAGGACTTGGGGCCTGCTCTGACGGGGTGTGGGGGTGGCTGCCCTCAGCCAAGGGCCAGCCAGGATCCACTGCAGCCCTGGGAGGCGCGGCTCAGTCCCTGCCCTGCTTCCAGCCCGGGGCAGGCCCCTGGGGCCCAGCCGCCTGCCCAGCCAGCTCGGGGGGCCGTAGCAGGGGCCTTGTGGGGCGGAGGGAGCAGCTCCGGGGTCTGGAGTCTCAGACTCGGCCTGGCAGGAGAGTGTGTCCTGGGGCTGAGAGGGGACCTGCCTTCTGCACCCTCGATCAGGTGCTGCTTCTCTGGGACGTTCACCCCGCAGGCCCCCAATGCACTCGTCACACGGGGTCCCTCACCCAGCGCTGAGATGCAGCCCCTCTGGGGTGGGGTGAGGTCACTATTTATACAGGGATCCGTCACTGCAGCCAGCTCTGGGGTGGGGCGCAGCCGCAGAATAACAGCAGCGCTGCACACAGGCTGGGACAGGAGGCGGAGGAGAGGCCTGCGTCCAGTGGCGATTGCAGGGGGCTCAGGGAAGCAAGAGGGAGTTTGCCCAGGATGCTGGGCCCGACGCCCTGACTCGGTGGGTTGATGGGCTCCGGGCTCCGATCGGGGCCGGGCTGGAAGGTGGGAGTCCCTGGCCGGCTCGCTGCCAGAGCCAGCCGCTGGGGCTGGCGGCGCGCGGGGCCCCTTCCTTTGTTGCTGCTAGGGCCGCTGTGTGCCAGGCTCCCAGGCCCCGGCGGGCGGCGCGGGTGCCAGCTCCCGGCGCTAGGTCAGGCATGGAGAATGGGAGAGGCCGGCCCTGGCGTCTGCCTTTCAGCCTTGACTTCGACTTACAAAGGCGTCGCTGAGCGGTGCTGGCAGGAGGCTCCAGGGCGGATAATGGGGGCTCTGAATGGGGGGAGCGGCCTGTGGCCTGCATACAAAACGCCTGCCCCCCTCCTCCCCGCTACGGGGGGGCCGGGGAAGATGCTGCTCTCCAGCCTCAGTGGCTACGCAGAGAGCTCCCGTCAGCCACGGGCCGGAGGCTGCAGTCCCGGCTCCCCATCCCGACCATGGCCCCTGGGGTGCATCCCAGCCCTGCACTGTGCTGGCTGGGGCCCCCCTTGGGGTGTTCCCCTGGGGGGAGCTTGGCCCCAGATTGCCCAGCCCCGGTGCTTGGCTGCCCCCTGCAGGTGTCCTCTGGCCGCCCCCGTGTTCTCGCCGGGCCCCTGGGCTGTGTGCAGCGGGGCAGGCACCCCAACCTCTCCCCACATGGAGCCGGCAGCTGGTGTCCCCCCCTCCCTCAAGGGTCCCCCCAGCCCTTCGGTGCCGGGCGGCCAGAGAGAGGAGCGGCTGGGGGCGAGGGGCCCGTCTCTGAGCAGTGGGAAGCAGTGCCGCCCCCCCCAAGGGTCCCCCCCTGTCAGTTAGGATTAGGGCGGCCCTCTCCCCGTCTCAGGCCAAAGCCCAAGCCAGGAACAAGGGCCCTTTGTGTGCGCTCCAGGCCCCTGCCACCCCCCAGGCTCTGCCACCACCGGGAGGGGGGGGGAAACGGAGGAGTGACGGGGCGGGGCTGGGTATGTACTGACTCGTTTCTCATTGGTGGGGAGCGAGTACCCTGGGTAGAAGGTGAGGGGCAGGGCTGGGGGGAAGCCCCTCCCCCACAGCTGCCCTCCCTGTCCCAGTCGTGTTAGCTTTGCCCCATGATAACGAGCCCACACAGGCCAGACCCCTCCCGCCCCCCAGCCTGCCCAGCGCTCTGCCCGCACTGCTGGGGGTAGGCCCCCCCAGGCTGCAGCGGGGCAGGCCCCCCCAGGCTGCGGGGGGTCAGGCGCTTGGGGGGAATTCTCTGGAGCAGTTCCCCCGCAGGGTGCTAGGGGGCACTGTCTCTCAGGGCCCCCCACTAGCCCCCTGCATTCACTGCCCAGCCCGGGGCCCTTTCCCCAGGGTCTCTGTTAGCCCCGGGGTCCCCTCATGAGGAATCCTCTTTGGCCTGCCACAGTGCCGAGGGGCCCAGGATTCGCCTTCGCCTCCTGGCCGAACCCCATAGTTGCTGTCGTGCCCCACCCCAGAAGAGGCTGCATTTCAGCGCTGGGTGCTGCTGCCTGGTGGTCTGGGCCGTGTTATCTCTAGCGCCACTGAGTTCGGGGGCAGGTGGATCCCAGGCCCTGCCCCGGGGGCTGGCGGGGCTGTAGCGGGAGAGCGCCGGCTGGGCAGTGGCACCCTGGCACGTGAGAAGCTAGGGGAGGGACGGCACGGGGGTTGGGGTGCCACGCGGGCCCCAGCTCCCTCCCTCGGCTGCAGAGAAGTGCTGCCAGCCGCCCCTGCCCCCAGCGCTCTGATCCGGGTCTCCCGTCTCCCCAGTGAACGAGCTGACGGGGGGCACTGCCTGGCACACGGTCGCCTGGACCATCTGCACCTACGTGTTCCTGAAGTTCCTGCAGGGTGGAGGCGCCGGTAGGACCCGCCTTGGGGCTGGGCATGGGGGGGCTCCGGGCTGGGCCTGAGGCCCTGGGGTGGGTGCCTCGGCATGTCCAGGGGCCCCTGGGCACTTAGGGCTCTGGGTGGGGGGTGGGGCTGCCCCAGGCCTATGCCCAGGGGGTGGTTCTGGGTGCCACGTACCCCAGGCTGACTGGCGTTGCTGTCCTGCTGTGCCCCCTCGCCCCAGTGGGCCCTGGGCAGTGGGCGGGGGAGGTCTCTGCTGATGCATCTCGTGCCCCCACCCCCCCTTCCCGGCAGGCTCGACCGGCTTCGTCAGCAACCTGCGCACCTTCCTGTGGATCCGGGTGCAGCAGTTCACCAACCGGCAGGTGCAGGTGCGTCTCTTCGCCCACCTGCACAGCCTGTCCCTGCGCTGGCACCTGGGGCGCAAGACGGGCGAGGTGCTGCGCAGCGTGGACCGGGGCACCAGCAGTGTCAACAGCCTGCTCAGGTACTGGGGGGCCTCCCTGAGGGGTCCAGCCAGCCAGGGGAGCCTCCCGCCGCCTCACCCCCAAAGCCAGGTCACCGGTACCTGCGGAGCCTCGGAGGAGCTCCTGGAGGAGGGGAGGGGAGCGAGGCTGACACGGGTGGGGGTGAGAAGGGGGGTGCAAAGGGGGATAAGGTGGGAGCAGGGCTGTGGGGCAGAGGGTGAGGTGGGGGAGATGGGCAGGGCAGAGGGACTGGTAGGAGGTGGGGATGAAGGTGTGAGGGGTGGGCAGAGCTGTGGGGCGGCAGGGGGACGGGGAGGGCAGAGGAGGTGGAGGATGGGCAGGGCGGCGGGGGAAGGGGGTGGGGATGGGCAGGGCTGTGGGGCAGTGGGGGGAAGGGGGTTGGGTGACCCTGGGCCGACGTGACCCTTCCTGCCCCCCCGCCCCCCACAGCTACATCATCTTCAGCATCTTCCCCACCATCGCTGACATCCTCATCGGCATCATCTACTTCAGCTCGGCCTTCAGCCTCTGGTTCGGTCTCATCATCTTCGTCTGCATGAGCCTCTACCTGAGTGCGTGGGGCCCTGCGCTGCGGCCCCGGCAGGAGGGGGAGGGAGGCGGGGGGGGGGCCTGCACTGCGGCCCCGGCGGGAGGGGGAGGGAGGTGGGGGGGGGGGGCCTGCGCTGCGGCCCCGGCGGGAGGGGGAGGGAGGCGGGGGGGCCCTGTGCTGCTGGCCGGAGGGGGAGGGGGCAGGCGGGGGCCCTGCGCTGCCCTCCCCGGTGGGGGGGAGGGGGCCCTGCCCGGGGTGGTTGTGATGGGATCACTCCCCCACCCGCACTCGGTGACCCTGGTGCACAGATCTGGGGGAGCAGCGGCCGAGGGGCTGGGCGTGGGGGGCCGGGCGGGCGGCAGGTGACGTGTGACACACACCCCCCCCATAGCCCTGACCATCATCATCACGGAGTGGAGGACCAAGTACCGGCGGGACATGAACACCCGCGACAACGAGGCCAAGGCCCGGGCTGTGGACTCGCTGCTCAACTTCGAGACGGTACCGACCCACGGGCGGGGCCTTGGGGGGATCCGCCCGGGGGTGGAGCTCCGGCCTGGGGCCCCAGGGAGCAGCTCAGCTCCGGGGAGGTGCTGGCTGAGTGGGAGGGCTCCGGGGGGGTGGGGAAGGCTCTCCCGGGACGGGGAAGTGGCGGGGGAGAAAGTATGGAGGTGCTGAGCCCTGGGGGCGGGTGGAGGCCGGTTCTCAGCCTGGGGTTGAGCTGTGTCCAGGGAGTGGGGACAGGGATGTGAGCCCAGCAGGGAGCCGTGGGCGGGGGGTTAGGGTTGGGGGGCCAGGACTGACTGTGGGGGGGGTTAGGGTTGGGGGGCTGTGGCTGAGTCGGGGGCGGGGGGTTAGGGTTGGGGGGCTGAGCCGTGGGTGGGGGTTTGGGGGCTGGGACTGAGCCGTGGGAGGGGGTTTTAGGGTTGGGGGGGCCGTGGCTGAGCCATGGGTGGGGGGCCGGGACTGAGCCGTGGGCGGGGGTTTTAGGGTTGGGGGGCCGGGACTGAGCCGTGGGCGGGGGTTTTAGGGTTGCGGGGCCAGGGCTGAGCAGCGGGGGGCGGGGTGTTAGGGTTGGGGGGCCAGGACTGAGCCGGGCTCCGTGTGTTTCAGGTGAAGTATTACAACGCGGAGAGCTATGAAGTGAATCGATTCAATGACGCCATCCTCAAGTACCAGGTGCTGGGGGGCTGTGGGGGTTCTGTGGGGGCTCCCATCCCTGTGCCTAGCTCCCCTCACCGCCCCGCACTGGGGGATGGGCGCTGAGGAGGGGCTCTTGGGGGGCAGCTGGCAGCCCCAGGGGGCGCAGCATGACCCCTGCCCTGCAAGGGGAGCCCCAGCCACCTGCACCCCCATGGGGTTTCCAGTAGATACATTGGCGGGGGGCGGGAATTCAGCTCGGAGGTGTGGGGTGGGCCTGGGGGGCTGCCGTGGGTTGATCATGGGCCATACCTATTGCGGGGGATGTGGCTCTGGGAGGAAGGGGGGCCCTGTGCCTGTGGGAAGGTCCCTGACACTCCCCCCACACCCCCGCAGGTCTCGGAGTGGAAGGTCAACGCCTCGCTGGCCCTGCTGAACCAGACCCAGAACCTGATCATCGGCCTGGGGCTGCTGGCGGGGTCCCTGCTCTGCGCCTACCTTGTGACCGAGAAGAGGTTCCAGGTGAGCCCGGGCCCCCCCAGCCACAGAGACGCCCCTGGTGGGCTCTGCCCCAACCCCCACCGCTGCACCCGGCTGGGGGCGGCCCTGACCCCCGGCCTGCCTGGGCGGGGGGGGCCCTGACCCCCGGCCTGCCTGGGCGGGGGGGGCCCTGACCCCCGGCCTGCCTGGGGGAGCCGGGCGGGGGGGCCGGCTCCAGCTCTGATGGGCGTCTCCCCCCGTCTCTGCCAGGTGGGGGACTTTGTCCTGTTCGGCACCTACATCATCCAGCTCTACACGCCACTCAACTGGTTCGGCACCTACTACAGGTAACGCTGGCGTGGGAGGAACCCACCCAGCCAGGCCATTGGGCCAGCTAGCCTGTAACCCCGCCCCCTGCTGCACTGGCTCAGGCCATTGGGCCAGCTAGCCTGTAGCCCCACCTCCTGCTGCACTGGGCCAGGCGATTGGTCCATATAGCCTGGTAGCCCCGCCTCCTGCTACACTGGATCAGGCCATTGGTCCATCTAGCCTGTGGCCCCGCCTCCTACTGCACTGGATCAGGTTGTTGGTTCCTATAGCCTGGTAGCCCCGCCTCCTGCTGCACTGGGTCAGGCCATTGGTCCATATAGCCTGGTAGCCCCGCCTCCTGCTGCACTGGGCCAGGCGATTGGTCCATATAGCCTGGTAGCCCCGCCTCCTGCTACACTGGATCAGGCCATTGGTCCATCTAGCCTGTGGCCCCGCCTCCTACTGCACTGGATCAGGTTGTTGGTTCCTATAGCCTGGTAGCCCCGCCTCCTGCTGCACTGGGTCAGGCCATTGGTCCATATAGCCTGGTAGCCCCGCCTCCTGCTGCACTGGGTCAGGCCATTGGTCCATATAGCCTGGTAGCCCCGCCTCTTGCTGCACTGGGTCAGGCCATTGGTCCATATAGCCTGGTAGCTCTGCCCCATGTGGCAGATCTGGCCATTGGTCTGCCCAGCCCCCCCTGTTGCTGCTGGCACTTCCCTGGTGAAATCCCCCTTGAGGTGTGACTGGGGTAGTTTTCCCGCCCCGCACCATGGGGGTGGGAATGTCTGGGCTGAGTTGGGCGGCGGCCCCTGTCCCATCTTCACCTGCCCTGCTCTCCGCCTGCAGGATGATCCAGAGCTCCTTCATCGACATGGAAAACATGTTCGAGCTCTTCAACGAGGAACAAGAGGTGGGTGCCCCGCCCCCTGCCCTCGGCTCCGCCCCCAGGAGAGGCCACGCCCCCTGCCCCAGCTTCTCCCCTAGGAGGTGGGTGCCCCGCCCCTTGTCCTCAGCTCCGCCCCCCAGGAGGGGCCATGCCCCCTGCCCTGAGCTCCACCCCTGGGAGGTGGGTGCCCCGCCCCCTGCCCTGAGCTCCACCCCCAGGAGGTGGATGCCCCGCCCCTAGTAGATCAGCTGCTCCCCTCCACAGGAAATGAGGGTGGCTCCCCCATCACCCCCTTACACACATTCAGGCAGCTCCTCTGGTTCCGCCCGGGGCTCTGGTCCGTTCGCTCTGCCCGGGGGGCAGGGTTAGGGCAGGGGGCCGGGAACGGAGTGTAGTGCGGGGTCTGCTCTGCGCTCCCTTCCCCCCACCGCGTGCAGGGCCCGGCCCCGGGGTGGGGCGGGGGCAGGGCTGTGAGGCCGCGTGTCTCTGTCCCGCAGGTGAAGGACGAGGTGAATGCCGGGGACCTTCGCTTCCACTTGGGGCGCATTGAGTTCGAGAACGTGCACTTCAGCTACATGGACGGGTATGGGCGGGGTGGGGCAGGGATGGGGACTCCGGGGGGCAGTGAGGCTGGACGGGTACAGGGATCGGGGCTGGGGAGTAGGGGGTAGAGTGGGAATGGGGGGTGGGGCAGGTACAGGGATGGGGAGGAGGGAATGGAGGGAGGAAGGGGGCGTGGGGGCAGGTACAGGGCCGGGGTGGAGGGAGGAAGGGGGTGTGGGGTGGGTACAGGGATGGGGAGGAGGGAGTGGAGGGAGGAAGGGGGTGTGGGGCAGGTACAGGACTGGGGCTTGTGGGGCAGGGGGAGGGGTGCAGGGCAGGACGCGGCCGTACAGCCCCAGTGTGAGGGTGCCCGGACCTGCTAGTCCAGCCCAGGAGTCCCAGCTAGTCCTCTGCTCTAACCACTAGTAGCAGAGGGGAGGCGGGTGCCCTAGTATAGGGGAGATGCTGAAGGCCGCATGGGGCAATGGGGAGGGAGGCAGCTGACCCCCTCTCTCCCCCCCAGGAGGGAAATCCTGCAGGACGTCTCCTTCTCAGTGATGCCCGGACAGACCCTGGCCCTGGTGAGAACGGGACCTTTGCGCTGGGATCCGTGCGGATGGGATTGGCCAATGGCAGTAGAGACCGGTCCGTATGGAGCCTGCCCCTTCCCCGGACCCGTGCCAATCTGCAGAATGATACTGGGGATCGGTCCGTATGGAGCCTGCCCCTTCCCCGGACCCGTGCCAGTCTGCAGAATGATACTGGGGACCGGTCCGTATGGAGCCTGCCCCTTCCCCGGACCCGTGCCAATCTGCAGAATGATACTGGGGATCGGTCCGTATGGAGCCTGCCCCTTCCCCGGACCCGTGCCAGTCTGCAGAATGATACTGGGGACCGGTCCGTATGGAGCCTGCCCCTTCCCCGGACCCGTGCCAGTCTGCAGAATGATACTGGGGACCGGTCTGTACAGAGCTGCCTGTTCCCGGGAATACTGGGGTCTCCATACGACATATTCCCTTTACTCAGGACCCTGTGCCGGTCCGTACAGTGCCTTCTCTGGGCCCCCGCCCCATCCCCCATGCTGAGCAGCCCCTGGGCCTGCTGACCCTTGTGCTCTTCGTGCTCAGGTGGGTCCATCCGGCTCAGGGAAAAGCACCATCATCCGCCTGCTCTTCCGCTTCTACGACGTGTGGGGCGGCTGCATCCGCATCGACGGGCAGGACATCGCCAAGGTGAGGGGGCAGCACTGGGGGTGTCTGGGGCAGGGTACAGGGGGGTGTGAGTGCAGGGGGGTGAGACAGCCCCTGGCTCCCCGATGGGGCGGATCCGGCTGGGAGCCCAGGGCAGGACAGTCCCAGCCACGCCCAGGGACCTGCCAGGCCTTCCCCATCTCGGCCCCGTGGGGGCCCCAGGAGCGGGGTCTGAGCGTCTCCTGCCAAGGGCAGGGCGGGGGCCATGTGCTCCCCCAGGAACTCGGCCTGCTTTGTGGGACCCCCACCCCCCAATTACACCGAGGTGGGGGGCAGAGCCTGAGCTAATGGGACGGGCTCCGGCTCCCAGCCTGGCTTCAATTACACAACAAAGGGAAGGGAAGCTGCCGGGGAAGGAACCCGGGCAGCCCCCTTTGAAGTGCTGAGGGGGCCAGATCAAAGGCTTCCTGTGTTACCTCAGCCCGGGCTCCTTTCGTTTGTGCTCCGTGGGCAGGCTGAGGCGGGGGGGCTGGGAGCCGGGGGGCCGGCTGGGGGGCGCCGGCGATTGGTCACTGAGAGCTTGGCCTCCCTGTGGGGGACCTGGCACTGGGGCAGGGGGATGGGGGACTGGGTGCCATGAGGCTCCCTGGGGCTCCGGAGCAGGGCAGGTGCTGGCTCAGCAGCTCGCCGGGAGCCTGGCGCTGCCCCCAGTGCCCGCGCTGACGGGCGCTGCCCTGCAGGTGACCCAGGCCTCGCTGCGGGCCCACATCGGGGTGGTGCCCCAGGACACGGTGCTCTTCAACGACTCCATCGGCAACAACATCCGCTACGGCCGCGCCGCTGCCTCCGACGAGGAGGTGCGCCAGGCCGCCCGCGCCGCCGACATCCACGACCGCATCCTCTCCTTCCCCGAGGGTGAGTCCGTCCCGCTGCGGCCTCCCCAGCCCCTGCCCCGGTCGCAGGGCCCTGCCGCATCGCGCCCGGCCCCCGGGCTGGGCTCAGGACCCCCCAGGGCCGCGGCCTCCCCGGATCCTGCCCCGGTCGCAGGGCCCTGCCACATCGCGCCCGGCCCCCGGGCTGGGCTCAGGACCCCCTGCCCCGGTCACAGGGCCCTGCTGCATCGTGCCCGGCCCCCGGGCTGGGCTCAGGACTCCCCAGGGCCGCGGCCCACCCCGGCCCCCTACTCCGGTCACAGGGCCCTGCTGCATTGCCCCCAGCCCCCGGGCTGGGCTCAGGACCCCCCAGGGACGCAGCCTCCCCGGATCCTGCCCCGGTCGCAGGGCCCTGCCACATCACGCCTGGCCCCCGGGCTGGGCTCAGGACCCCCCGGGGCTGGCAGACCCTACCGGGAGCCCCTAGACGCGGCGGGCCCGCTAGGACGTGCCATTAACCCTGCCCCCTTCCCGGGGGCTCAGCTCGGTACAGTGGTGCCAGCTGCTCTCTGGGGCACAGCCTGAGGGCAGGGGGCAGGACTTCCAGGGACGCAGCAGGGGGGCCGGCTCTGGGCACTGCCGTGATGCCCCAGCGGACTCGGGGGGCACGAGGGGCAGACGTGCAGCGGCCCGTGGGGCCGGCCGGGCGCTCCCGGCGAGGGAGGAGGGGCCGGGGCGGGGCTCGCAGCGGGGAGCCGGGTCCCACACGTCCAGCTCTGCGCCCCACAGGTTACGAGACCCAGGTGGGGGAACGAGGCCTGAAGCTGAGCGGGGGGGAGAAGCAGAGAGTGGCCATCGCTCGCACGATCCTCAAGGGCCCGCAGATCATCCTGCTGGATGAGGTAACCTGGGACCCCCCGTCGGCCCCCTCCCTGCCCCCCGTCGCCCCATCAGCCCCTCTCCCTGCCCCCCATGGGGCCCTGCCCCCCATCAGCCCCTCTCCCTGCCCTCCTCCCTTCCCCCCATGGGGCCCCCTTGCCAACCCCATCACTCCATCAGCAAACACCAGCCCTCATCCCCTCCTCTTCTCGCCATCGGTGAACGCTGCCCCCCACCGCGCCCCTTCCCCACCAGCAAAGGCCAGGCCCCGCGAGTGCCCCACTGCCCTCCCATGTCATTCGCACTCCCCACATCTCCACCCGCCTTCCTTGGGGCTCCGGCTCTGAGCGAGGCCTGGGGCCGGCAGCCGTCCTGTCCTCACTGGGGGGGGGGCGACCCCCCAGCCCAGCCCAGCCCACAAGCCGCTGGCCAGGGCCTGCCCTGCTCACAGCACTGAGCAGCTGCACTGCGGGCAGCTTCTGCCAGCTGCGTGGCACCATGGCTGGGTAGGGTATGGGCAGCTACAGCGTGGGGTGTGGGTGGGTACTGCAGGGCAGGTGAGCGGGTACAGTGGGGCAGGTACAGCGTGACACGGGGTGGGTGCAGCAGGTGGGTACAGCATGGCATAGGGAGGGTAAAGTAGGGCAGGTACAGCTGGCACAGGGCGGGTAAAGTGTGGCACAGGGAGGGGACAGTGGGGCGGGAACAGCACGGCACAGGGAGTGTACAGTGGGGAGGTACACCGTGGCACAGGGTGGGTACAGTGGGGCGGGTACAGCGTGGCACAGGGCAGGGACACTGGGGCAGGTACAGCACGGCACAAGGAGGGTACAGTGGTGCAGGTACAGCATGGCACAGGGTGGGGACAGCATGACACGGAGGGTACAGTGGGGTGGGTACAGCCTGGCACAGGGCGGGTACAGCGTGACATAGGGAGGGTACAGGGGGTGGGTACAGCGTGGCACAGGGTGGGTACAGCCTGGCACAGGGCAGGTACAGGGGGTGGGTACAGCCTGGCACAGGGCGGGTACAGCATGACATAGGGCAGGTACAGGGGGTGGGTACAGCGTGGCACAGGGTGGGTACAGCCTGGCACAGGGCAGGTACAGGGGGTGGGTACAGCCTGGCACAGGGTGGGTACAGCGTGACATAGGGCAGGTACAGGGGGTGGGTACAGCGTGGCACAGGGTGGGTACAGCCTGGCACAGGGCAGGTACAGGGGTGGGTACAGCGTGACATAGGGAGGGTACATGGGGTGGGTACAGCGTTACACAGGGCAGGTACAGGGCGCGGGTACAGCGTGACACAGGGCAGGTACAGTGGGGCAGGTACAGCTGGCACAGGGAGGGGACAGTGAGGTGGTTACAGCCTGGCACAGGGTGGGTACAGTGGGGAGGGTACAGGGGGCAGGTACAGCCTGGCACAGGGTGGGTACAGTGGGGAGGGTACAGGGGGCAGGTACAGCCTGGCACAGGGTGGGTACAGTGGGGAGGGTACAGGGGGCAGGTACAGCCTGGCACAGGGCGGCACCCCAGCCCCTCCCACACGCTGTCCCTGGCACGCAGGCGACGTCGGCGCTGGACACCGAGACGGAGAGGAACATCCAGGGTTCGCTGGCCAAGGTCTGCGCCAACCGCACCACCATTGTCGTCGCCCACAGGTGGGGACGGGGACGGACTTTGTGCTGGGTGGAGAGATCTGGGGGGGGCAGGGGGAGTCCTGCAGGCCTAAGGGGGGGGGAATTCCCTGGGGGGCTGTCACCACTCCCCGGGGATGTAGCAAGAGTTCAGCTGTGTCACACGGGGGCCAGCACTGATTGCCCCGGGGGTGGGGGCACCTCCAAACAGCCCTGTCGAATGGAGCCCGGCAGAGGGCAGGGGGGCTCGCCGTGCTGGGGGAACAGGGCACCTAGTGCAAGCTGGGGGGGGGGGGGGTCACTGCTGGCATTGCGTTCCCCCCCCCCCGCTATCTGTCTGGGAGGGGTCTCCCGGGGCAGGCTGTCACTGGTGTGAATGGAGGGAGAGCCGCTGAGGAAGTGGGGTGCTCGGAGCCCCGTCCTTCTGGAAGCAGCCTGGGGCTGGGATGCCAGGAAGGCGGGGGGGTGCGGGGGTGCGGTCAGCATTGCCCAAAGCCCCATGTCTGCTGGGGGCTCCCGGGGGCGGGGGGCGGGGGGTGGGAACAGCTCAGCTGTCACCGCCCCCGCTCCTATGAGAAACACATGGTGTGAGCTGGGCTGGGCGGTGCCCAGCTGCCCACTGAGAAAAACCCAGACCCCTTTGATGCTGTCCCCGGATCCAGAACCCTGCCTGGGCCCCCCTCTCCGCCCGGCCTGGCCCTGGGGGGCGTTGGGGGCGGGAGAGTCACCGCATGAGCCGCTGGGCCTGGCTACACAGGGGTGTTGGCGGGGAGCCACTGGCCGCAGTGGTGCCCTTCTGCGGGTGCTGGGCACATCTGCAGTGTCTGCCCCGGGGGTGGGGAGGCTCGGTGGGGTGGGGGCAGCAGGCCCTGGCGGGAGCTGGGGCATCCCCAGCCCGGGGTGTCGGTGACTGATGGCCTCGCTGGGCCGTGGCTGGCAGCGGGTCCTGGAGCCGGCCGCAGGAGGCAGGGTCCCTGGGGTGAGCAGCGGGCGGGTGCTGGTGCCCGTGGCCAGGCGAGCCTGGCACCGCGGGGAAGGGGGGTGCAGGAAGGGGCCAGAGAGGTCTGGGGGGTGCCCCAGGTTGGAGAGGCGCAGCGGGCGCTGCGGGCGGAGGAGCTGAACGGGCTGGGTGGCGTGATGGGCCGGGGGGTGCCAACAGCGCGCTGGGTGGTGAGATGGGCCGGGGCACGGGACTGGCTGGCACCTCACTGCTGGGGCTGTGACCTCCCAAGCGGGGCAGGGGGTGTCGCAGGCCCTGGGAGCTTGGGCACCTTGGGGCTGGTGGCGGCTGGGGGGGGGCTCCGCTCCTGCATTGGTAACACACTGTCCCTGTCCGTCCCCCCCGTCCCCCCCCCCCCAGGCTCTCCACGGTTGTCAGCGCCGACCAGATCCTGGTTCTCAAGGACGGGCGCGTCGTGGAGCGCGGAAGGTAACCCCCCCCACCCTGGGCTGGCACCAGGTGCCCGTCTGCCCCCTGCCCGGTGCCATGCTGGCCGCGGCTGGCGGCTCCTGCCCGGTGGGAGGGTCGCAGCATGGGAGGGGGTGGGGCCTTCGCCGAAGGGCCCGATGCAGGGGCTGCAATGTGCTCTGGGCTGGGCGGAGCCCTTCAGAGGGGAGAAGGGCAGGGTGTAGGGGGGGAGCTGGCCCCTGGGCTGGGGCAGGGCAGGCTGGAGCTGCAGGGGGCAGAGGAGGGGCCAGAGGAGGGGCCGGGCAGCGCCCGGGGCCAGGCAGGGCTGGCTGCCAGGGGCAGAGCTGCAGGGGGGCAGAGGAGGGGCCGGGCAGGCAGGAGGGGGGCAGAGGAGGGGCCGGGCAGGCTGCAGGGGGCAGAGGAGGGGCCGGGCAGGCAGGCAGGAGGGGGGCAGAGGAGGGGCCGGGCAGGCTGCAGGGGGGCAGAGGAGGGGCCGGGCAGGCTGCAGGGGGCAGAGGAGGGGCCAGGCAGGCAGGCAGGAGGGGGGCAGAGGAGGGGCCGGGCAGGCAGGCGGGGGGGCAGAGGAGGGGCCGGGCAGGCAGGCAGGGGGGGGCAGAGGAGGGGCCGGGCAGGCAGGCGGGGGGGGCAGAGGAGGGGCCGGGCAGGCAGGCAGGGGGGGGCAGAGGAGGGGCCGGGCAGGCAGGCTGCAGGGGGGCAGAGGAGGGGCCGGGCAGGCAGGCGGGGGGGGCAGAGGAGGGGCCGGGCAGGCAGGCAGGGGGGGGCAGAGGAGGGGCCGGCAGGCTGGAGCCGCAGCCCCCTGACCCCGGCTGCCCCACAGGCACGAGGAGCTGCTGCAGAAGGGTGGCGTCTACGCCGGGATGTGGCAGCAGCAGCAGGCCGGGGACGCGTCCGACTCCGACCCGGAGAACAAGGACCGCAGCACCGAGAAGCTGCCGGCGGCCCCCAGGAAGGGGCCGTGAGCGCGGGCGGGAGCCGGGGGACGTGGGGCAGCGCCAGCAGCCCAGAGCTGCCCCCAGCCCCCGCGCCGCGGCTGGGTGATCCTGGCTTGTTTCAGAGCTGGGGCACTTCCTGGAGCGGGCCGGGGCGGGGGGGGGGGGCAGCAGGGGCTGGCTCCCGGGGCGCGGCCGCACCCACTGTTCGGGGAGCGAGCCGAGTCCTGGCCCAGAGACCCCCTGAGAGCCTGGATCCCTGCAGGGCACACGGGCAGCCCGCCCCCAGCCACCGTGGCAGCTGGCAGAGCGTTGCATGCTGGGATTGCGCCCCCCCAGCATGGCTGCCAGGCTGCCCGTGGGTGGGGGGGGCAGCCCTTTTGGCTGGCCATGGCCCAGGGCACCGCTCTGGGACGGGAGGCTTCTGGCAGCACTGGGGGGGGAGGTGCTGCCCCCCCAGTACAGAGCCCTGGAGGGGGGCACTGGGGGGGGCAGAGCAGGGGGTTGGTTGTTTTTTAAGTTTGATTTGACGTCTCTTGTTGCTGAATCTTGTAAACTGCTTGTGGCCAGCTCAGGTCTCCGGCTCCCTGTTGTCCGGGGGGGGGGGGGCGGGGGGGGCAGCTCCAGCCCCAGCCCCAGCCTTGGCTCCTGGAGAATCTGCACTCAGCCTGGGGGGTGGGGGGGGGGGGGGGCAGGAGTTCAGCAGGTCACCCCAGCGCCGTTCTCAGGGCCCCTGCCCCAGACACGCTGGGGGTGCCCAGGAGCAGTGTGGAAGAAGCAACCCCCCCACACCCCACAGCTGGTTTCAGGTGTTAACCAGTGAGTGAGGGACAGCGCCCCCTGGGGGAGCTGAGAATGGATCACCCAGGAGTCCTGCCCACCCCCCACTTCTCACCCGTGCAGGAGGAATGCGGGCGTCCGGGGGCAGGCGCTGAGAGGGTTAAACAGCTCCACACGGGCGGCCAGACCTGGTTCTTTATTGAGGGAGCGGGTTAGGTACATTGGGACCCCTCCCTGTCCCCACCTGGCACACGCCGGTTCTAGCCAGGCCCCGCCCCGGCTGTTCATCCGAGCTGGCCCTGGCGCTGCGGGAGGCAGACGCCCGGGACGCCCGGCCCCTGCGGCTGGCTCTGGGTGGGCGCGGGGGGAGCCGGCGTCACTCGTCGTCCTGCTGCTGCCGCGTGGGCAGGGCCTGGTGCCGGAGCGCGGTGGGCAGGTTCTGGCAGCCCAGGAACTCTCTGCCGCGCTCGGCCTCGCTCTGCGCCGGGCTGCGGTGCCCGGGCGCCCCGGCCAGGCTGACGTTGAGCAGCTGCAGCGCGGCCCCGGGAGAGGAGCCGGTGGCCCGCGGGCACGCCTGGGAGAGCAGGGGAGGCAGCATCAGGGCCTGGGGGGGCAAGCGGAGGGGGCTCCTGGGGGTCCCCGGGTGGGTGCCCAAAACCTGGGAAAAGAGCCCTACCCCTGGACTAGCCCCCAGCGGTCCTGAGCCCCGGCCCGGGCACCTGTGGGTGCTGCCGTGAGACCAGAGGCTGGGCACGGACACCCGCCCTCTGTGCCAATCCCCAGACAGGGCCCCCCCTGGTGTCGGCGCCCCCTACTGAGCCCCTGCCTGCTCCCTGGGCACAGCGCCCCCCTAGCGCCCCCCCACTGACCGCCAGGGGAGAGCGCCCCCCTACTGAGCCCCCGCTGCTCCCTGTGCACAGCGCCCCCTAGCGCCCACCCACTGACCGCCAGGGGAGAGCGCCCCCTACTGAGCCCCCGCCCGCTCCCTGTGCACAGCGCCCCCTAGCGCCCCCCCACTGACCGCCGGGGAGAGCGCCCCCTACTGAGCCCCTGCCTGCTCCCTGTGCACAGCGCCCCCTAGCGCCCACCCACTGACCGCCAGGGGAGAGCGCCCCCTACTGAGCCCCCGCCCGCTCCCTGTGCACAGCGCCCCCTAGCTGTCACGGAGTGTGGGGGAGTCCGGCCCTGCACCCCTCTTCCCCGGATTCACTGGGAGTCTCAGCCAGCCAGTAGAACAGAAGGTTTATTAGAGATGCCAGGAACACAGTCCAACCAGAGCTTGTCAGTACATCCAGGACCCCTCAGCCGGGTCCTTCTGGGGGCAGGGAGCTTAGACCCCAGCCTGGGGCTCCCTGCATTTCACCCCACAGCTCCAAACGGGGCAGGGAGGCCAGACCCTGTCTGCCTCTCTCCCCTCTTCTCCGGCCAGCTCCAAACTGAAACTCTCCAGCCCCTCCTCCCCCTTTGTCTCCTTCCCGGGCCAGGAGGTCACCTGATCCCTTTGTTCCAACACCTTCAGCTCTCACCTTTGCAGGGGAGGGGCCGGGCCATCTGTTGCTAGGAGACCGAGTGTCGGCCCTTCTCTGTGTCCAGGCCCCTCTGTAACACTCATGCACACTTGTCCCACCACCTAGATACTCAAGCACTGCATAGGGGAAACCGAGGCACCCACACAGTACTCAGGGAAACCTTAACAACAGTCCTAGTTTGTCACACTAGCGCCCCCCACTGACCGCCAGGGGAGAGCGCCCCCTACTGAGCCCCCGCCCACTCCCTGTGCACAGCGCCCCCCTAGCGCCCCCCCACTGACTGCCAGGGGAGAGCACCCCACTGAGCCCCCGCCCGCTCCCTGTGCACAGCGCCCCCTACTGACCGCCAGGGGAGAGCGCCCCCTACTGACCCCCTGCCCGCTCCCTGTGCACAGCGCCCCCTAGCGCCCCCCACGGGCATTGGGGCCAGCCCTGACCGCTAGGGTAGAGCGACCCCCACTCAGCCCCCGCCCTCTCCCCGCAGCCCCAGGGGAAGGCAGCGGCCGCGCGCTCGCAGTCCGGGACACGGGGCCGTTTCTCGCCTCGGCCCAGCCCCTCTGCAGACGCCGGGGCCGCGGAGCCGGGACGGGGCGGGGGGGCGGTGCAGCCCCCGGGGGCCCGGCTGCCCCAGGCCAGACAGGCGGGGCTGCGCCGGCTGCTCTAGCGACCCTCCGCTCCCTGGGGCCGCCTGCCCGAGCCGGGGCGCGCACGCGACCTGCCCCATCGCGCCGCGCTGTGGGGAGAGAAGGGGCCGCGGGCGCTGCCGGGCCGGGGAACCGGGCTCGGGCTCGGCTTGGGGCGGGGAACCGGGCTGGGGGGGGCATGAGGGGACCCGGCCGGGCTGAGGGGTACTGGGGGGGGCGGGCACGAGGCGGGCCGGGGGGAGCCGGGCTCGGCGGGGGGCGGCCGCGGGGCCGGCCGGGCGCTCACCCAGGTAGACGCGGTCCGGGCCCCGGCAGGGCCGCGGGCCGACGCCGAAGTCCAGCTGGAAGCGCCGCAGCGGGTGGCCGAAGCTGGCCCCGGGGCTGGGGTCCAGCAGCAGCAGCGCGGGGGGCGCCCCGGGGCCGCCGTGGGGGAGCAGCGCCCGCAGCTTGGGGCCGGGCCGGGCGGGCTCCCACACGTAGAGCGCCGGGCACTCGGGCCGGGGGCCGCCCCGCGGGGCGCACGGAGCCGCCTGCAGGTGCCGCAGCCGGGGCTGGGAGACGCGACCCGACCCCGAGCCGCCCAGGGGCTGCGGCGGGGCCATCGAAGGGACCGTGCCCCGGACGCTGCTGTGCGGGGCCGCTTCCCGCTCTCCGGGGCTGCCCTGCCGGGTCCCGGCCCGTTCTAGAGGCGGGAGCCCCGGCTGGAGGAGCCCTGGGCTGAGGCGCGGCCCGGGAGCCCCGCTGCTTACCCCGACCCTGCCAGCGCCGGACCGGCTGGGGCCAGGGGGAGCGGGCGGAGTCAGGGCCCCCCTGGGCGCCGGGGAGGAGTCCGGTGGATGCAGCCTCCGTCCCTGCTAGTGTCATGAGCGGGATGTTGATAACCCGCCCTGGGCCTGAGTTACCAGTGAGTGACCCGGGGCTGGGGCAGCAACGGGGCCGGGGGGCGGGGGACAGCCCAGAGCTGGGGCAGCAGGGGGTGCGGGTGAGGGCACCGGTGGGGCTTGGGGTGGGGAGCCCAGGGCTGGGGCAGCAGTGGGTGCGGGTGGGGGGAAGGGGAGGAGCCCAGGGCTGGGGCAGCAGGGGCTCCGGGTGGTGGGGAGGGCACTGGTGGGGGGCCGGGTCGGAGGGAGCCCAGGGCTGGGGCAGGGGGCAGCCCCGGCAGTGCCTCCCCCCCGCTGGACACCCAGCAGCCGGAGCCAAGCAGCCCCTGGCAGGAAGGGTGGGAGGTGTTGGGAAGCCCCGTGTAGGGGCTGCAGGAGGGGGCCGCCCCACGCCCTGGAGGGGCAGGATCGGTCAGTGCAGCGCCCCAGCCCGGGGTTCTCTGCCAGGCCCCCATGCAGCCGGCTGTTCGCTGTACGTGGCCGGCTGCGGACCCCAGGGGCACCACCCTCCCCAGGAGCAGGTTGACACCAGCCGCATCGCTTGCCGGGGGGTCAGGAGCAGCCCCCTGGGGTGACTGGAACAGGGGAGAGCCGGAGGGGCCGGCTGCCCACCCAGGGGCCCCAGTGGCTGCCCATCCCCCAGCCTCTCCTCAGCCCCGATTCCGGCTCGGTCAGCTTTGGCTACACAAGGCCTCTGGGCACAGGGGCCCTGGTCAGCGCGCCCTGCCCGTGGGGCGTGGCTGGAGCTCACACCGTGGGGCCTGGCGGGTCAGAGCCCCGGCCCCGCTTTCAGCAGCTGTAGGTGGTGGGAGCACCCGGGGAGCGTCGTGGGGGGAGGCCCTGCTGCGCTGATCCTGCCCCCGCCCGGACTGTGCCGTGCAGCCCCGGGGCAGGGGAACCAGGCCATTGTGTGGAGCAGATCCGCCCGCCCCCAGGAGAAAGCAGAGGCCGTGCCCCAGGGGCAGTGACCCTGCTCCTGCAGAGGTCCTGCCAGGCCGCCCACTACAGCCGATGCCCCCGGCCCCGCACACAGCGAGGGCCACCCTGCATGGGGGCGGAGCCTGCGCTTGCCCCTGCAGCCCTAATGGGAACAAGCTGCCCAGAGGGGCTGCCTGTGCCCCCCCAGGCTGCAGCAGCTGCAGGGCAGGAAACTCTCCCTGGGACATGTCCTGAGCCCCGGCCGGAGCCTGCCCAGACCCGCAGCAGCGTCACAAACCCACCGCAGGCTGAGGCCCAAGACAAAGCGACTCCCATTGAGGGCCTGGGGGAGCGTCCCTGGGGGGCCACGGAGGCACCCGCAGGCCAGGGGCTGCTTAGGCTGCAAGTGCTGGAGGAACCAACTAGGGGAAAAGCTCTTCTTGACCTGCTGCTCACAAACAGGGAGGAAATAGTAGAGGAAGCAATAGTGGATGGGAACCTGGGAGGCAGTGACCATGAGATGGTCGAGTTCAGGATCCTGACACAAGGAAGAAAGGAGAGCAGTAGAACAGAGACCCTGGACTTCAGAAAAGCAGACTTTGACTCCCTCAGGGAACTGATGGACAAGCTCCCGTGGGAGAATAACATGAGGGGGAAAGGAGTCGAGGAAAGCTGGCTGTATTTTAAAGAATCCTTATTGAGGTTGCAGGAACAAACCATCCCGATGTGTAGAAAGAAAAGTAAATATGGCAGGCGACCAGCTTGGCTTAACAGTGAAATCCTTGCTCGTCTTAAACACAAAAAAGCAGCTTACAAGAAGTGGAAGATTGGACAAATGACCAGGGAGGAGTATATAAATATTGTTCAGGCATGCAGGAGTGAAATTAGGAAGGCCAAATCACACTTGGAGTTGCAGCTAGCCGGAGATGTCAGGAGTAACAAGAAGGGTTTCTTCAGGTATGTGAGCAACAAGAAGAAAGTCAAGGAAAGTGTGGGCCCCTTGCTGAATGAGGGAGGGAACCTAGTGACAGAGGATGTGGAGAAAGCTAGTGTACTCAATGCTTTTTTTGCCTCTGTCTTCACAGACAAGGTCAGCTCCCAGGCGGCTGCACTCCGCAGCACGGTATGGGGAGGAGGTGACCAGCCCTCTGTGGAGAAAGAAGTAGTTCGGGACTATTTAGAAAAGCTGGACGAACACAAGTCCATGGGGCCGGATGCACTGCATCCGAGGGTGCTAAAGGAGCTGGCCGATGAGATTGCAGAGCCATTGGCCATTATCTTTGACAAATCATGGCAATCGGGGGAGGTCCCGGATGACTGGAAAAAAGCTAATGTAGTGCCCATCTTTAAAAAAGGGAAGAAGGAAGATCCGGGGAACTACAGGCCAGTCAGTCTCACCTCAGTCCCTGGAAAAATCATGGAACAGGTCCTCAAGGAATCAATTCTGAACCACTTAAAGGAGGGGAAAGTGATCAGGAACAGTCAGCATGGATTCACCAAGGGCAAGTCATGCCTGACTAACCTAATTGCCTTCTATGATGAGATAACTGGCTCTGTGGATGAGGGGAAAGCAGTGGATGTGCTATTTCTTGACTTTAGCAAAGCTTTTGATACAGTCTCCCACAGTGTTCTTGCCAGCAAGTTAAGGAAGTATGGGCTGGATGAATGGACGGTAAGGTGGATAGAAAACTGGCTGGATGGTCGTGCTCAACGGGTAGTGATCAATGGCTCCATGTCTAGTTGGCAGCCGGTATCAAGTGGAGTGCCCCAAGGGTCGGTGCTGGGGCCGGTTTTGTTCAATATCTTCATCAACGATCTGGAGGATGGTGTGGACTGCACCCTTAGCAAGTTTGCAGATGACACTAAACTGGGAGGAGTGGTTGATACGCTGGAGGGTAGGGACAGGATACAGAGGGACCTAGACAAATTAGAGGATTGGGCCAAAAGAAATCTGATGAGGTTCAACAAGGACAAGTGCAGAGTCCTGCACTTAGGACGGAAGAATCCCATGCACTGCTACAGACTAGGGACCGAATGGCTGGGCAGCAGTTCTGCAGAAAAGGACCTAGGGGTTACGGTGGACGAAAAGCTGAATATGAGTCAACAGTGTGCCCTTGTTGCCAAGAAGGCTAACGGCATTTTGGGCTGTATAAGTAGGGGCATTTCCAGCAGATCGAGGGACGTGATTATTCCCCTCTATTCGGCACTGGTGAGGCCTCATTTGGAGTACTGTGTCCAGTTTTGGGCCCCACGCTACAAGAAGGATGTGGATAAATTGGAAAGAGTCCAACGGAGGGCAACAAAAATGATTAGGGGGCTGGAGCACATGACTTATGAGGAGAGGCTGAGGGAACTGGGATTGTTTAGCCTGCAGAAGAGAAGAGTGAGGGGGGATTTGATAGCTGCTTTCAACTACCTGAAAGGGGGTTCCAAAGAGGATGGATCTAGACTGTTCTCAGTGGTAGAAGATGACAGAACAAGGAGTAATGGTCTCAAGTTGCAGTGGGGGAGGTTTAAGTTGGATATTAGGAAAAACTTTTTCACTAGTAGGGTGGTGAAGCACTGGAATGGGTTACCTAGGGAGGTGGTGGAATCTCCTTCCTTAGAGGTTTTTAAGGTCAGGCTTGACAAAGCCCTGGCTGGGATGATCTAATTGGGTTTGGTCCTGCTTTGAGCAGGGGGTTGGACTAGATGACCTCCTGAGGTCCCTTCCAACCCTGAGATTCTATGATTCTATGATTAGGGGAAGGGGGCTGGGGTATCAGGAGCAGCACTGTGCACTCACCAGCCCCGGAGGGCTGATCTGGGCCCAGCCCAGCCCCTTCCCTTGCTCTAAGGGGGCAGGATACAGACTCTGTTCCTTGGCATCCCCCACAGGTACCTGGGCCCCTGCTGGTGTCAGGCCAGCAGCCATCGCCACAGCCTGGCTCAGGAGGGGGACAGTGACCCAGTATGGGGCCCAGAGCTGCCCTGGCAGCCTGCCTAGAGGGGCTCAGGCCAGGTCTCACTAGCCCCATGGAGCTGCTTGTGTGGTGCTGGGGCCAGAGGATTCAGGCTTGTGGACTGTGAGCACAGCCCAGGGCCGGGGCCCGTCCCCCCCAAAGAGACCAAGGACACCCCACTTGTGGGTAGGACTTTATTTCCCTCCAGGCAGCACATAGCAGCCAGACAGCTCCAGCCCTGCAGAGAACCACCTTTGGCCACCCGCCCACGCCCGCTCCTCTGCCCCAGCCAGCCCAGCCCCACGCTCCGGGCACAGGCAGACACCGCCGGCAGGCGCAGACCTGCTAGACCCCCCGGCTGCGGCCAGTGTTACCCAGGGCAGCGCACAGGGCCGTTACTACAGCGAGCCCCAGAGCCCCGTGCGGGCAGAGCTGGAGGAGGGCAGCATATGCCGGCCAGAGGCCGGAGCTGAGGGGAGCCCCCGCACCCACCCAGCAGCCTGGGCCCTGGCCTCCCGCCAGGCCGGCCCCTATGCCCTGAATGCAGCAGGACTAGGAGGGGCTGCTCTGGGGAAGACTCCAGAGGCCGGCTCCCTCTCACCACAGAAGATGCTCCACCAGGGCTCCCCTTCGAGGGCAGGTGATGCCTGAGGGCAGGAGCTGGGTTTGGGGGGGGCTCTTGGCATTGGAGCGGTCAGTGATCACTGCCCAGAGGGGCTGTGTTCCCAGGGGAGACAGGACAGCTGCTTTTCCCAGCTTCCTCCCCCACACCCAGCACCCGAGGGGTTAAGGGGCGGGGCTGAGAAAGGCTGGCCTGGCCCCCAAGCTGAGCCCTGCCTGTAGGGCAGCGGGGGTTATGTCAGAGTGGGGAAGGGGCCAGGCCTTGCGGGGCAGGGGGCTCTGCTACATGGCATGGCCAGCGCACTGAGCACGACTGCAGGGCAGAGTCCCCACTGGGGGAAATGAGGCTCCACCCCTCCCTCCTCCACTGGGCACCCCGGGGAGCCAACCTGCTGCTTTAGCACCGGGGGAGGGGGAAGAGGTGGGGGCCAGTCCCGGCCCAGGCAGCCTCAGGCAGGAAGCAGGCTCTCCTGCGGGGTGCAGGGCAGCGCTGAGCTGGGGGACTGCCCTCGTAGTGTGGGGGGCAGGGGGCTGGACATGAGCCAGCATGCAGCCAGCCTGGGGCAGAGCGCCGGTATTGGGGTCAAGACACGCCATGTGTAAGGCTCCACCTCCAGGCCAACAGAGGCCCTGCCACTCCACCCCACTCGGCCCTGTGGCAGGCGGGTGAGGGACCGAGGCACAACGCCCACAGCTGCTGCCACTCCTCCTCCTCCGTGCCGGCAAAGGCCGGCCTGCTGGCACCCGCAGGTCACACCTCACACCCGCAGCTGCAGCCGGCTCTGGTCTGTGGGAAGCGGGTGTGGCCTGAGGCAGCTCAGACTGACGGCGGTAGCTCGCTGTGCGGTTACGGGCCACTGTACAGGGAACAGGCGCGGCCAGGGGTTGGTCGGTTGTTCCTCGCCGTGGAAGAGGCAGGAGAAGCCCCCGCTGGCCCTCCGCAGGTGGGGCTCGGGCAGGGCCTGGCAGAGCCGGGCAATGGTACCTGGCCCCGCGGGCAGGGCCTGGCAGAGCCGGGCGATGGTACCCGGCCCCGCGGGCAGGCCTAGGCATCGTGGTGCTCCCAGCTCAGAACATGCTGCAGTCTGATGGCCTCGAACTCCTGCTCTGGGCCTGCAATGTGAACACAGCACGAGTGAGCAAGTGTCCCCCTGCCCCGCCCCCCAGCGGGTACACGCAGGGGGCCTCCAGGGCAGGGCTGGGGCAGACTGGCGGAACCGGGCTGGGGCAGACTGGCGGAACCGGGCTGGGGCTGCTGCAATAAACACAGGCCTCACCCCAGCAGGGCTGACCCCTCCCCTTTGCTGCCCCTTGGTGCTGGCAGGGGCTCGGCTCCCCTAGCCAGTGGGGGTCTCCGCACTGCCGGGGGTCAGGCTGCCCCCGGGGGTCAGCTCACTTCAGCCTGGAAGCGGGGTGCAGAGCTCCAGCCCCCAGTGCAGAGGAGTGGGGGAAGAACCTGGGGAGAGCTGGGCTGCCCGGCGTGGCGTAGCCGGGCCTCAGCACGGAGCCTCCGGCAGCTCCGCTCAGCTCACCTGCTGCTGCTGCCGCCGTTGGTACTCCTCCTCGCTCGCGGCTAGCGCCCGCGCCAGGGCCAGGTCCTCCTCCTCCTGCGCGCTGCTGGGGACAGCGGTTTGTTCAGGGGCGTGAGACCGCATACAGCGCCGCCCCAGCAGCCGGTTAGCGAGCCCGGGGGAGCCGTGGGGACAATCCCCGTGCAAACACAGCACAGGGGACTTAGGGGGCCAGGCTGCAGGCGTCCCGGCCGAGGCCTGCCCCAGAGAGCGCCCCCCCGCCTGCAGAACCCCTGGCACCAGACTGAAGAACGGGGCTCAAAAGAGCGCCCCCTGCTGGACTGCACCACTCCCTGCAGCAGCCTGGGTTTTCCCGGTCCTGGCCCATTGTTGGCAAGATGTGAAGGGATCACGGCCCAGGCCGGTTAACGCACCTCGGCCCCTCCCCAGCCACTGTCCCCTTCCGGGGAGTTCGCCCCCACCATGGTGCCCTAGGCGGGCTGTGTGGGGTGCGGATCTCAGGTGAACATCGGGGTGTCAGGTGCCCTACCCAGCAAGCCCCCTATTGCAGGGCCAGCGCGCCACAGCCAGGCCCCGTACCGTACCTGAGCGCCCGCGCCGAGCCGGGCGCCGAGTCTGCCAGGGACATCTCCAGGGCTCGCTGCAGCGCCTCATCTTCGCTCTGAAACGAGAGTGGGGTGGGCCCATGGCACTGCCCGGCTCAGCCGCACCCCGGAGAGAGGGCGGGACCGAGCCCCAGAGGCTGCGCTGCAGGGGACAGTCCTACCCTGACCCCCAGCCGTGGGCGGAGGAGGGTCTGGCCCACCTCCAGGCCTGGGAGTGGGACACGGCCAGAGGGAAGGCGTCGGGGTTCAGAGCCCCCTGCGGGGAACAGGCTCTCCACGCGCCCCTCTGACCTGACGGGGGTGACCCCCGGGGCTGCTGCTTTCACCCGGCTCCACGTTCAGCCAACAGAGCGAGGGAGGCGATGGCAGGTGGGGAGAGCAGCCTCGGCCGGGCCTGGTCCCCCAGGAGAGAGCCCAGGCCTGCCCTGGCTCTCACGTGCAGGCAGCAAAGTGAGCTCTGTCATAGCGTCACTGAGCCCACGGGGGCCCCTGGCCAAGCGCCAGCCCAGCCGTCCTGGGGAGCACCTAGGAGGGGGACGATGGAGCTGGCTCCAGAGCCTGCCACATGACTGGGGACTGGCAGCCTGGCACTCTGCCCCACTCCGGTGGGTACCTCACCCACGGGGTGATGAGGCTGTACGGCCTGGGAGCTGGGGCACCCGGTTCTCCCTGCCGTGGCACCCACTGGGAGAGGTTCGCGCCGGGCCACTCACCAGTCCATTCTGCAGCGCAACGGCTGGTGGGGAGGTGCCTCTGGGCTGCGGGGCCGTCACCACGCCGCCTCTGGGGGCAAGAGGAGGAGCAGGGTCAGTGCTAGGCCTGGAGCCGCTCGGGGGGCCAATACCCAGGCGGGGACCCCCCCCACCCCGAACTAATGGGTGGCTCCATGCTGCTCCCAGCAGGCCAAGGGGATGTGCCAATGTGGGGACGGGGGGATTTCGACACACCAGCTCTCTGGAGGGGCTGCAGGGTCTAACCACCCTGGCCAGGCCCTGGGGGCGAGAGGAGAGGTGGCCTCACCGTACCTGCTCGGGGCTGGGGCAGGGCGGCCGGCTGCTGGCCTGGCTGCCGGTCTGGAAGCTCCTCTGCTCGATGTCCCGGCTGCCACAGACGAGGATGCTTGGGCTCTCGCGGCCGCAGCGTGTCTGCAACAGACAATGTCCATCAGTAACAGCTTCCCCCTCCCAGGGGAGGCTCAGCCCCCTGCCTCCCCCCGGCTCAGCATGGGAGGGGGCTTGGAGCCCTCTGTCTCTGCACCCCTGGATGTCCCCCACCCTCCCTCAGGGACTCAACCCCAGTCGTGGGCCCTACATCCTTCCTGCTTTCCTGTGTACTCCTTTCCTGCATGGGGCCTCACCCCCCTATGCTCTCTGGGCAGCCACTCAGTGGTGCCCCGCGCCATTCACCTGCTGCATCGGCCCCCAAGCAGGCCTGCTAAGAACAGGAGCTGGAGAGAACAGCAGGAGCGTCGGACGTGCTAGCGGCCGCACAGACCCAGTCGGCGTGGGGTGGGGGCGGAGGGCTGGGGTGCCCTGTGCAGACCCAGCCAGCGTGGGGCACCGCGGGAGGGGAGCTTGGGGGGACGCCCAGTGCAGACTCAGCTGGCAAGGGCCGGGGAGGGCCAGGGTGCCCGGTGCAGACCCAGCCGGTGCGGGCGGAGCTGGGACACTAGGCAGGATGAGCGCAGCTTATGCAGTTCTCCCGTCATCACCACCGTGGTGAGCGTGGCTCCGCCCTGGCGAAGGACTTCTCTGCCCCCCGTTACCCGGCTCTGGAGAGGGGGCGCCCCGCCCCGTTGCAGTCGTGATCCAGGGGGTGCCGGTGCTTGAGGCAGAAGTTCCCGTGGCACTGGTCACAGATCACCTTCATCATCTCCCTCTGCTTGCACCCGGGCTTCAGACACTTATTGGTGAAAATCTAACCGGAGACAAGGCACCCAGTGACCCAGCTCATGGCACACAGGGCCCGGCAGCCACCCCTGACCGGCACGGAGCAGCCCGGCAGCAGCGTCCGCTCCCGCTCTGGGTTCACTAGGCAGACGGAGCCCTGGCAACGTACGTCCCAGGAGCTCCAACGCCAGCAGCAAGGCCAGGTCAGACCCCAGGTCTCCTCGTCCCAGCCCCAGCACCCCAGCCCACGCTGCTCTCGGGGGAATTCAGCGATAGCGCCAGCGAGTGGCTGGCCCAGACCGAGTGCCGCAGTGCGAAGGGGCTTTGCCAGCTTGTAGTTTCATGGGGGTAAGGCCAGAAGGACTCACTTTGCCCCCCCGCATCTGACCTGCGTGGCACAGGCCGGAGCGCCGCACACGGGCACTCCTGCAGCGGGGACCTGTCCCCTCCTACTCCTACGGAGCCCAGCAGCTGGTGGCTGAACCGGGGCGGATCCAGGCTCCCATCACGGCCTCAGCTCCCATGACAAATCACCCGGGGGTGGGGGTGGGAGTTGCTACTTCAGAACAAGATGCGTTTTTCTAACCTTAGCTCCCTCGTGGCTTCGCCAGGGCCCTCAGTTCCCATCACGGCAGCAGCACCCCAGCCCGTTATACTAGGCCTGGGCTTCCTGCACCCCGCTGTCCTGTTGCCCCCCAATCCCCACCCACAGCCCCCTCAGCTATTCCAGGCCTGAACACTGCCTGCCCCGGCGCCCCCTCACCCCTCAATCCTGATTTACAGCCCCAGCATGTCCATCCAGACTGTGCTGAACCACGTGATTTAGCCCAATGCCCACTGGGGAGTCAGCTGAGAGCAGCAGACTTGGCTCAGCTCGCCCAGTCTGCATTAGGTGAGTGCCGACCAGAGACCACCCCCCCAGGCACAGGCCCCAGGGGCCAGGCGGAAGTGAGGTCACAGCCTCCTACCTTGCGCTTGCGCTGGGCGGGGTCGGATTTGCAGTCTCGGTCGATGTGCTCCCCCACCACCACGTCAGGCGTCTCCCCCTTTCGGACAGGGATGGGGGTGTTGCAGAGAGGGCACACGGGGACCTGCACGTCCTGCAACGCACCAGAGGCCAGGCTGAACGCGCTCCCTAGGCCTGTCTGCGCCGCGCCATCCCCCCCGGGGCAGGAGCTGCCTGGCAGATGACGGTTCTCAGAGGATTTCTGCCTTTGCTAAGCAAGCAGGCCCGGCACAGCCACACCCTGGGAACGCCGGCAGCTTGTTAAGCCGTGCTCAGGAACAGGGAGCAAATGGGTGTTAAAGTGCAGAGGACGGTTGTGACCATCCAGCCTGAGCCCCTGTACAACGCAGGTCACAGAACCTCAGCCAGCCACGCGAGCAGAGGGGACAGGGCCCGCAGAGCGGCTGCCAGGTTGGGTTAAAGACCCCAAGTGATGGAGCTGCTACCCTGTCCCTTGTGAAACACAACTCAGGCCTGGGCTGCATGGAGAAGTGACACTAACCTGCAGCCACATCGTCAGTGGGTGCTCCAGATAGGCCAAGGAAAGATCGCTGCTCGAGGGGGAAAGGCGGGGATGGAAAAACCCTTTCCGCTGCTGGATGCTGCGTCTACTCTCTAGGGGCACCCGGCTTCCCCCGGCCTGACACCAGCGCCTCCCCGGGGTTGAGCAACGGCTCGTTGCCAGTCCCTTTGCTGAGTCGGACCCCGCGGGCACTGCTCTGGGCCAAGCCCATGGGAATCAGTTCAGCAGAGATGTGTCCAGGTGCATTAGCCCTGCTGTGATCCCTCCATCCCCTGGCGCCGGGTTCTAGAAACCATTCCGCAGGCCTGGCAGACGTCGCCACCTCGTGTTGGCTGCTCCCTGCCCCACCGCTGGGCTCGGCGGCTGGAGGATCGCAACAGGGATTCCAGGGAACGCCCAGCGCCCTTCTGTCACTGGCCATGCTCGCCTCGCGCTCAGACTGAGGCTGCCAGGTAGTCCCACCTCCGCTGGGAGCCCGGCGCTTGGAGCCAGGCCCCAGCCACCCCTCCCCACTTACCTTCTTGTACACAGAAGTGCACTGGTGCTGGGTGTAGGTGATGTGGTCGGTGCAGAATATCTGCTCGCACGCGTCGCACTTCAGAGGGAGAAAGTCTGGCAAAAGGAGAGACGCAGGCAGGTCAGGGGCCACGGAGTCGGCGCTTCCCATGGCACAGCCTGCGGGGCCAGCCAGCTCCTGAGGGCACCACCCAGCCGCGCACTGCCTGGGACAGCCAGCCTGCGGGGCCAGAGGCCTGCAGCAACTGAATGACTGAGCCATTCCATATGTAGCTAAAGCTCCCGGAGACCACAGCTCCCAGCATGCATTGCTCCAGCTTAAAAGCAAACCCCACATTTCTGGCCTGCACAAAATGTTTGTAGCTTTTCAGAGTTGTTTAAACGATCCGGACGATTCCCTAGCAAGCCGAAGGCTCGGCTCCTTCAGGCTGCCAAGGACTCACCCTCGAAACAGTCACCGCGGTAGGAGAGACAGCAAGAGAGTTTGTGTGTCAAAACTACATGCTCTTGTAACCTCAGCGCCCGCCCTTCCCCCTCCCCATGAGGAGACTAACGATGCCAGTCAATGAAATACGAAGCGGGCAGGGACTGAATAGCAGCAGCAATGGGACCTGCAGGAGGCAAGCCATTAAGAAATCAATACACAGCACTCATAAGCAGCCTCCATGGCCCGTACGAGCAAGAGAAGGGAGCAAAGCCAAGCCAGCTCCCATAGCCGGAGCGATCCCACAAGGGAGCCACCCCACCCCAAAGCGAGCGCTGTGATACAGCCAGGTGCCCTGGGAGCAAGCCGGGACTGGCCAGGTAGCCCATTTCGCGCTCTCTTGGGAACGGAGAGCCCAGCCACGAAGGTGGAATTTCTGCTCCTCACACGCACTTTACAAGCTGTGCGGCTGAAGTGCCCTGGCACGGGACAACGCTCCGCACTTACAGTGCTTTCCGACCACCAGCTAACAAGCCCCAGAGGGACCGGGGCACGGTGCCCTGGAGTCAGACTGATTATTTGCCTGGTCCCCACCATCCGCCAACGGTCTGAACACTTGGGACACAGCCCACAAGAGAGACACGTGGGTAACAAACAAGGGCTGTGGCCGGTTCGTTAGCATCAGACCACTCCTCTTGTTTACCTGCTTTGAGGTGGGCACGCCAACATCGCCAGCTCCCCAGGCATGAAGGGCTCCGATCACCCCCTGCTTCCCTAGGGGGTTGCAGTCAGACTGAACTGCCTGGGTCGCTGCCCCTCACTCCCACCCCAGAACACGCTGCGCCCCCTCACTATAACAAAGCACGGGGCCCACGGCCTCTGTCAGGTGGTTTTAAGCACTAAGGGAACCAAGCGAGCAAAGAAACGGGATTCAGAAACTGACGGCTACTGCACCACAAATCACACACATGATCCCAACACCATTCCCGCTGCAAACTCCCTGGGGACGGCTCAGTCAGCTACACCACCTGCACAAGCACAGCGCGCTGTAAAGAGCTACGCCAAGACAGAGCGGTTCTGCAACCGGCACAAGGTCCCACAGCAAGTCAGTGGCAGGGCGAGGGAGAGAACCCAGGAGTCCTGGCTCCCAGCCCGCCCTGCTCTAACCCACTAGCCCCCTCTTCCAGAGCCGGGGAGAGAACCCAGGAGTCCTGGCTCCCAGCCCCCCTCATTCTAACCCACTAGACCCCGCTCCCCTCCCAGAGCCGGGGAGAGAACCCAGGAGTCCTGGCTCCCAGCCGCGACGCTGCAGAGCACTGAGCTGTGGCAGGGCAATAAACACCCACAACCCCCAAGGGACAAAGCCAGCGCGGCCCCGCTGGGGGCAGTTCCAGGCTCTGCCCCCCCAGCAGGCTCGGGGCCTCACCCAGGCGCTTGCAGGTCGGCTCGGAGCAGTGCGCGCCCAGGTCCGGGAACTCCATGGTGGCGGGGCCGGCGCCGGGTCCCCTGCAGCGGCGAGAGAGAGAGAATGAAAGGGGCGGGGGGCTGGGCGCCCACTGGGGGTTGGGGGCACCCAGCAATGGGGGATTGGGGGGAGCAGGGTGGGGGGCACCCAGGGGGGAGCGGGATGGGGGGCACACGGGGGAGAGTGGGGGGCACCCACTGGGGGCTGGGGACATTCAGCAATGGGGGGTGGGGGGCACTCAGGGGGGAGCAGGGTGGGGGGTACCCACTGGGGGTGGGGGGCACCCAGCAATGGGGGATTGTGGGGAGCAGGGTGGGGGGCACCCAGGGGGGAGCAGGGTGGGGGGCACCCATCTATGGAGGAATGGGGGGCACACGGGGGAGAGTGGGGGGCACCCACTGGGGGCTGGGGACACTCAGCAATGGGGGGTGGGGGGCACCCACTGGGGGTGGGGGGCACCCAGCAATGGGGGATTGGGGGGAGCAGGGTGGGGGGCACCCAGGGGGGAGCAGGGTGGGGGGCACCCATCTATGGAGGAATGGGGGGCACACGGGGGAGAGTGGGGGGCACCCACTGGGGGTGGGGGGCACCCAGCAATGGGGGATTGGGGGGAGCAGGGTGGGGGGCACCTACCGGGGGGGGGGACCGGGACAGCCGGGGGGGCGGGGCACCCAGCTATGGGGGGGCGGAGCGGGGGGAACCCACCGGGGGGGGGCGGGGCGAACCCACCCGGCAGCCGATGTGGGACCGACCCCGCCTGTGCCCGCACCCGCTCCTACTTCCGCTGGGCGGACGCGCAGACGCGATGACGTCAGCGATACGCAGCAGCACGTCCGCTCCCGGCTCCTCCCCGCGGGCGGGAGGGGGGCCTGCTCCGGCGCTGGGCGAGTGGGCGGGGCTACGGGCTCCCTCGTCTCGCCCCGGGTCCTAGCGCCCCCCTTATCGCCCTCCACGGGTCCGGCTCGGCGCTGAGCCCAGCCCGCGCGGAAGGGGTCGTGACCCCTTGTCACGGAGACCAAAGCCGGGCGGGACCGGCCTGGCCCAGCGCACGCCCCGGCTAGGGAACGTCCCCACAATAACGCCCAGCGCGGGGCTAATAACGCCCGGGGCCGGGGCCCCCCCAGCGCGGGGCCAACAACGCCCGGGGCCGGGGCCCCCCCAGCGCGGGGCCAACAACGCCCGGGGCCGGGGCCCCCCCCAGCGCGGGGCTAATAACGCCCGGGGCCGGGGCCCCCCCAGCGTGTGGCTAACAACGCCCGGGGCCGGGGCCCCCCCAGCGCGGGGCTAACAACGCCCGGGGCCGGGCTCCCCCCAGCGCGGGGCCAACAACGCCCGGGGCCGGGGCCCCCCCCAGCGCGGGGCTAATAACGCCCGGGGCCGGGCTCCCCCCAGCGTGTGGCTAACAACGCCCGGGGCCGGGCTCCCCCCAGCGCGGGGCTAACAACGCCCGGGGCCGGGGCCCCCCCCAGCGCGGGGCTAACAACGCCCGGGGCCGGGCCCCCCCAGCGCGGAGCTAACAACGCCCGGGGCCGGGCTCCCCAGCGCAGGGTTAACAACGCCCGGGGCCGGGCCCCCCCAGCGTGGAGCTAACAACGCCCCTGGCCAGGCCCCCCCAGCATGGAGCTACTAAGGCCCGGGCCGGGCTCCCCCAGTGCAGGGCTCCTAAGGCCCAGGGCAGGGATGTCTGCAAGACCAGCTAGAAGGACTCCACCACCTACAGCCAACAAACTTTATTGCCCAGCACTTTCTCCTCTAACTTTTTTTGTTTTAATTTTTTATTACAAATTCTACATTTTGCTTTTAAATATAGCCACAGAATGAACACTGGTTACAAGGACCCATTCCCCCCTCCCCCTTTTCCTGGATGTTATTAGGAAGAGATTAACACATTTTTATCACCAGGTCTCCTGCAGACCTACCAGCAACGAAAAGCCACCCATTTCTACCAGTACTGGTGCCTCAAATTCTGTTGCAGACACAGTTCTGAGGGAGAGGGTGGGCATATGAGCACAAGCGTACAAGCTCCCTTCCCCTCCCCATATCCTGAAAGAAAATTTGGGGTCCAAATTGTGGTGACCCATTTGTGCCCCTACCATGCACCAATGGCTTGGTTAGAGACACGTGGCAGCCAGGTCACTGGATACGCTGGCAGGGGCTTTTCGGAACAACGTAGCACCCTTCGAACATGGGCGGCAGCCATGTGGGCCATGCACACAGCCCTGTAGACTGCGGTGCTGCACACGGGATTCCCCATGCAATGCAGGGCAAGGGGGCCCACGTTTTGCTTTGGCAGCCTACCAGGAGCATATCTAATTTACATCAGACGGCAGCCACCCTCATGAGACCTGGTGTCCTCCTAGCTTGCTGGGAGCTGCACCGTTCTGGTAAAGGGGGTGAGAACAGGCTCCATTGGGCCAGTTTGGCATTTGTTGGGCTAGGAGGAGGTTTTCGGGAAGTGCCTCTCTATTATCTACTCAATAAATAATCGAACGCATCCCAAACCTGGGATTTGAAAGCAGATCGTCCTAGCTCGGAAAAGGCCAGGAGGGGCTACCATTAAAGAATTCATAGCCCCATAAGCCACCACTCCCCTGGAATGTTCCATGGAGCAGGGAAGTCATACAGAGTGCAGAAGTGTCCATCTAGTCCATGCTTTGAACAGTCAAACTGTGACAGAGCCACCAACTCCTCTGGGGTCTGCCCTGTCCCACACAAACAGGGAAAGGGGGCATTAGTCCACACACAATACAGAGGGACAGCCGAAACCCAGCTTCAACTGCCGGGTGGAGCTAGAGAACTCTCCAAAGTGCTCGGCCCAAGGGGTGGAGCAAGGACGTCATCGGGCCTTTGCTCCCATCCCCTGGTTATCTCAGCCCTCTGATCTCAGGAGAGTTTTCTGGAACACAAGTTGCTGCTGATTTGAAAGCTTTGCTGTCAGTTATGAGAAATCCCATCAAGGGGCTGTGGCTGGGTGTGTGACGAGCTGACACGGGCTCAGCTCTGGGAGAGAGAGTGCTGTCTGAGGGGCAGGGGAGCCCGGCAAGGGTGTCCTGCCTCTGCCCTCAGACTAGACAGACTCCCATCCTGGGCCCATATTCCAGGGACTGGTGGCCACTGCCGTGCAGCCTCTCACTTTCCATACATCCCTCGACTGCAGCACCCTAAGAAAGAATTGATAGGAGAGGCTGCAACAGCCCTGTATGTAGAGAAGATTCCCACTCCTCCACTTCTGCTAGCCGAGGACCCCTCAGGCTGCAGCGTCTACGTGCAGCGAAGACACAGAGACCCCTAGCGGTAACTCACTTCCCTGCTCGGGCAGTCTGAGCCAGACAGTACGAGGGTTACGAAAGCAAAGCGAGAGGGATTATATGTGATAGGTGTGACGACAGGCAGGGGGGCTCCGGGCAGCCTTGCTCTTGGGCGTGCTGTCCTACATGCCCAAGGCAGAGCCCGAAATGTCACTGCCCAGCACTACACAGAGGCCTTTTCCACATACACCTGCGGCGCTCCACCGTCTGTGCAGACAGAGCGAGCCCGAACAGGCCTAGACCCTTCCCAGGGTACGTGCGGAGTCACACGCTGGCCAAGACATTTCTGCGGGGTCCAGCCCAGGGCCTGTGCACAGGCGCTGCCAAATCAGTTTACAGCTCCCCCCTTAGAGTCAGTAGAGCCTCCCTCGGTCCCATGCCAGAGCTGTGGCCAGGGGCACCCACTCCCTGCTCCAGGAACACAACAGGAGCCATTTCAGGCAGGGACTAGAGGTAGGACAGCTGGAGGCTGCGATACAGGGAGCAGAGACCAGAGCCTAGTCCCCTGTACACTCTGGGACAGTCCCAGGAAGCACTGGGTACCCAACGGGGCTGGAATGGGGGCTGCTTCCAACAGGCCTTCTTGAGAGGACAGGTTCTGAGGCGGCTCTTCAGTCCCTCACACTGCCCTGAAAGCTCCCAGAGCACGAGCAGGTTCACTGGGCAGCAGGGAACGACCCTGCGCTGGGACTGGAACGGAGATGCCAAGTGCTCGCGGCAAGGACGAGCCAAGGACGGGGGTTCGAGTGGAGTTGTCCTGGCCCAGCCTTGGGCATGGGAGGGGGCACTTGGGACGTAAGGTGCAATACGAGATTACAGGACACTGCCTAAAAACAGCCTTTACCGATTAAAAAAATTAATGATTTTGGGGGGGTCCCTCACACAATTACGGTCTGTGCAGCCCCTCGGACTAGGGCCACAGAACAGTCACACCTAAAACAATCCGACTCTTCTGTGCTGCACAAGCCAAGTTTAAAAACTCCTTCCAAGCCCCCGGAAAGCAGCCAGCTGCCACAGCCAGACACTAGACAAGAGGAAGCGGCACTTGGGGGTCTGGCTTGCTCATGCTTATTTAGAGCACGATGGTTTGAGAAGCAGCTGTGTGCCGCAGAGTTAAAGACAGGAGAGAACTGGGGCGCACTGGAATCGGGGCAAGGAGCAACTGGTCCAGACCTAGAAGCTGCTCCTCTCACAGCAGTGGTCTCCAAGGTGGGTAGGTAGCATAATTCAGGCCAGACACAGGGAAATGTCCAACGTTAGGTTTGATGGAGAGGATACTACAATCTGGTATCAGCCTCGCAGGCCCCTTCCTGCATCCACCCACCTTTTCCTTGCTGGTAGGAAGCGGCCTGCCTCTGCTCTTCCCCCACTCGGAGATCGGAGTTGTATTTCCTTCCCCTCCCCCCATCCAGCTGAACCAAAGACAGTTACAATTATTTACACTTTTAGCCATTTAAAAACCCAGTACAGTAAGATTGCATCTGTCCTACCGGGGATGTGGGTCTAGCAGCAGCTACATCTAGCTCAGTACTCTGCGTGCAAAACGAAAGACAAACAGAAGACAGACCAAAATACTGCACCATCACTAGGAAGCTTTTGCTGGGGTTGGTGTCACAATTGCGGCCTGGTTCCTCCCCTCCCTCAGACTGAGGAAGGCTGGGCTGGGCAGGATGGGTTATTCCAGACACAGCACATTAACACAGACTTTTTGCCATCCTGGTCAACATGAATATCTAAAATGGACTGGACATCACTGCAGGAGTCCGTCCATCCGTCCATCCTTCCTTCCAGGGACGACGAAGCAAGAGGGGGCGACAGGGACGACCTAAGACAAAGACGCCGCTGACGCTGCCTCCTCTGGATCATCTTGCTTTGGCAGCTCGGAAAACGGAGCGACGGGCGATTCCTGCACTTCCTGCTCTCCTCCAAGCCCCATCTCTACATCCATTTGCTCCAGCTCCCTCTGATCCAGTAGCTCAAAGTCATCCACTTCCCCCCCCTCCTCCTCCGGGGGAGTTGCAGTCTCCGGCCCCACCACCTCGGTCTCTGCCAGCTGCGCCTGGAAGTTCAGTTTCTCTTCGGGCTCCGTGGGGAGGAACTCGGAGAGGGACGGCCCCTCGCTAGCTTCAGAGGAGCGCAGCAGGGCCGAGAGGGTGTTTTGCACCACCGTGGTGATGGCAGTGGTGACAATCTCCTCGCTTAGCACATCGATGCGGATGCCCAGGCCGGGGGCAGCAGCAGTCTGCGGCTCTGCGCCGCCTGGCGCCACTTGCCCATTCCCATTGAAGTGAGTATTTACAAAATGGAGAGGAGAAGCTAGGTGGAGAACGGAGAGGTCAGAGTCCACAGCCTCCTTTTCCACAGAGTCCAGCTCGTGGGCAGCATGGGCAAGCTCGGGGCCCAGCGGCACCCCGAAGGCATCGTCGTCGCTGTGTGGCCCCAGCTCTCTGGAATGATACTCTTCCACGGAGGGGAACTCGGCCAGGTCCTTGGCGAAGGACTCCTCCGGCTCACTGTGCAGGCTTTGCTGATCCAGGTCTAAAAGGGACAGCCAGGCAATGGCATTAGCAGGAGCTCTAGTGTACTTCTCCTACACAGTCCCATTCCCTTAGACCCAGGCTGCGCGGCTGCCTGCTCCAGCGGAGAGATCCGCTGATCTCTGCCCCTGGGGCTGCTCTGTCCTGGGGAGTGTGGAAGCAGGGAGCTGCCCTGTACCCCCGCGAGAGGAGTGCTTGAAGGAACATGGGTTTGGATTCAAACTCCTCCACAATGTAGCTTCTTCCTGCCTACGAGCCACCTCCCTTAGCTCTGCCCCACACGTGGGGTGTGCAGAGCAGGCGGCCCACGTGACCATCCTCCACCTGCCCCTGGGCCTGTCCATGCCTAGAACTCCTCTGTCACACTTCCACCCTCTCCCCTCTCAATCCCTCCTCAAACCCACCCTGAAGTGCCTGACGAGCCACACTGCCGTAGATTACCCAGTCCCCACACCCAACCAGCCCCGTGATCCCGTCACCACCCCCACACAGCCCTCATCGGAGCCAGTGAGTGCTGTGGGGCAAGGCCTCTGGCTCTGTTTCGTACAACGCCACGCGCAGTTGGGCACCAGAGCACACGCCATCCCTTGGCCGGGTTTGCCTGCCTTTGAGGACGGCGCTGCCTCCCTTTCCAGAGTTCGGCAGGGAGCAGGGCAGAGCATGGAGCGGGATCACCCAGGGAGCAGAGATCAGATAGCCGGAGCAGTCATGGCTATCGGGGAAGCCAGAACAAGATGTGCTGCTGCTAACGCCTCCCCGCCCAAGGCAGCGACAGAGCCCATCCCCATGGGGGCTGGCCTATCAGCCCGGCTAGGAGAGTTTCAAACACCCAGAAACGACAACACTCAGACTCCCAGCCCAGTGATGGGGGAGATGGGGCATGCCACTTTAACTGCCAAGACAGGGTCTCCTGGCTCCCTTCCGGCCCCTTTCCCCCTGCAAACAGCCTGGTTCTCCCCCTGCCCCAGCTCCAGGGGAGGGGGAAGGGAGAGCGATGGCCTGTTCCTACCAGACAGCTTCTTTCAGGACAAGGCGTGGGGTACGGGTGGGAATTACGACCACCACGTACCTTCAGACACATCAGTGAGCTGCGGGGTGGTGGCCCTGGAGACAGAGAAGCCCCCGCTCTCCAGGATGGAAGCCTCCTCGTCAGAGAGCTCGGAGTCTGTAATCGCCAGTGCTAGAGCTGTCTTCTTCACATCCACCTGTGGCGAGGAGAGCAGAGGGGACAGCTCGGTTTGGGTGCCCAGCTGGCAGCGCTCCCTGCCGGCTCCTCTGCCCAGACCAGAGCCACAGGGGCAGAAGGTATCTGCCAGATGAACAGTCACACAGGGTGCTCATCGGGGGCTGGGCAGAAATCATCATTACACGGTCCAGGGACAGACTCATCCTTGCTGCTCCTGGAGCGAGCTCGGATGGGTTTGCATCCTGCCAGCGCCCCACATGGAGGGCCCAGTGAAAAGCACGTGTGTAACTCCTGCAGCCCTAGAAAGCCCCATAGCAGGGGAGTCTCCCCTGCTGCGGCAGCTACAGAACAGCACTGTTGCAAAGGGCAGGGCCCCCTTTCCCACTAGTGCCAACAGGCCATGCCAAAAGGGACAACCGTACATGCAGCAGCAGAGGGCACTGCAAATACTTTCATGTGACCCAAAGCTTCCCACCTCCCAGCCCAGCTTCTCCTTCCACTGGCAGCTGCAGCAAAACCTGACGCCTGCCCTGATCACCCCATCAGCATGGAGATAAACGGGACCGCTGCTGAGCAGGTGCGGGGGGTGGGGGACAGCTCCATGACCCTTTACCCCGGGCGTGGTCAGGCTTCCAGGGAATAGCAAGCGGTCTGCCCCACCAGCACCGCCACCTGCAGGCCAGCGGAGGCGGGTGCAGCGTGACTCCCTCCAGAGCCCCTCTGGGCTACTCTAGTCACTGGCTCGAGGGGTCAGGGAGAGCAGGGCCGCGCATTCCCTTGCTCCAGGGCTCAAGTGTGCCAGTGCCACGAGGGTCCCTGGGCTCTGCACTCCACTGCGCTGCTCCCGGACCAGCAGGCTCTCGGTGACAGCCCCTCCACAGAGGCGGCTCGCACCCCTCCCTTAGCACCTCCTGGCGACTTTCCAATCCCTGCCAGGGCCCAGGGCCGACTTGCCCAGCTCTGCTGTTGACTACCAGGGAGGCTGCATTCTGACCAGCTCTCTGGGAGGTGCTGGCAGGGAGGCGAGGGCTATCTACCGCACGGCTCCTCTGCGGCCCTTACCACTGGGGAGTAGCCAGACAGCTCCACCTCGCTCTCACTCTCGGTCTCCGCCATTGGCTCGTCGCCTGCCGTGGGTTCACTCTTCCCTTGGCGCTCTGTGTGCGGAAACGGAAGAAACTTCACTGAGCGGCACCGGGCTCAGAATCCTGGAAAGGGAGCGAAGGAGCTGCGGGGTCCCATCTAGTCCATCCCCACCCCTGCCCAAAGAGCCAGGCCAGGTTATTTCCCTTCAGCCCCTTCGCGAGAGTTCTGCCTGGCCCAGTTAAGCGTCCCAAGTAATGGGGTTCTCACCCCTTCCCCTAGGAACCTTTCACTGCTTGACAGGTCACTGCCAAGCAGTGTCTCCCCGTACTCCCAATACTCAACCTACATTTTCCGTTGCTCAGTTTTACCCCATCACCCCTAGTCATAACCTCTAAGATGATCCCCCCCCACCCCCCGGGGCGTTCCACACCTATTCCTACTTGCCAGTGCTGGTTTTAGCCAGACTGGTTTCCCAGCTGGCCAAGGCGCAGAGAACAGAGAAACGGCATTGCCTTACTTCTCTTCTGGTGCTTCAGGTGCAGTGTCTCTGCTTTCATACTGTAGTCCAGTTTCATCAGGACAGGTTCCAGCCGAGTGTACATCCTCTGGATCAGCTCATGGTACACCACCAATGGCCAGAGCAGAATGCTGAGCACTGGAAATGCAGAGAGAACCCAGAGCAGGTTAGCTATTCAGAAAGGGGTCAATAAGACAGAAAATATCACAATGTCACTATATAAATCCATCGCATGCCCACACCTTGAATACTGCAGGCAATTCTAGTCACCTGATCTAAAAAAAAAAAGATACTAGAATTGGAAAAGGTGCAGAGAAGGACAACAAAACTGAGAAGGGGTATAGAACAGCTTCCATATGAGGAGAGATTAAACAGACTGGGTCTGTTCATCTTGGAAAAGAGATCACTAAGAGGGGATACACCAGAGGTATATAAAATCATGACTGGTGGGAGAGAGTGAATCAGCAAGAACTAGAGGTCACCCAATGAAATTAACTGGCAGCGGGTTTAAAACAAACAAAAGGAAGTGCTTTCACACCACACAGTTAACCTGTGGAACTCCTTGCCAGGGGATGTTATGAAGGCCAAAACTATAACTGGGTTAAAAAAAGAACTAGATACCTTCCTGGAGGACAGGTCCATCAATGGCTCTTAGCTAAAATGGCCAGAGGTGTAACCCCCTGCTCCCAGTGTCCCTAAAACCTCCGAATGCTAGAAGCTGGGACTGGATGACAGGGGATGGATCAGTCGATAATTGTCCTGTGCTGTTCATTCCCTTTGGGGCACCTGGCACTGGCCCCTGTCAGAGACAGGGCACTGGGCTGGGTGGACCTTTGGTCTGACTCACTGTGGCCGTTCTTACAATAGGCCAATTCTCCAAGGATCCAGGCACATGAGCCCCAGAAATGGAACCCAATGTCAGCTGAAGAGCACTGGCTGCACCCTTACAGGTCTGCCAACGCACCTCACTCCTGATCGGCAGCACCGCCCTATTATTCCAGGGCTGCTTTCATCCACCAACAGCTTTGCCAATGCTCAGCAGGCCTTACCTGTCACACCCCTGCTATTACAAAGCCTAAGCCACACCTCATTCCTGACCTCTGAGCTGGAGCTAGAGATGGGGGTTAATTAAAGTGACAGACTTCTGAAAGGGCAGCAGCAGCCTAGGACTTACAAGCAAGGCTGTTCCCCAACCGGAAGCGAGTGCGCCGAACACCTGAGTGACCCGATAACTAACACGTACATTGGAGCAGGGGAAGAGTCAGCAGATCAGCATCCCAAGTTCCAAACGGTTGCTTTGACTATATATTATGAAGGTCTTTAGGGTGATCTTAGGATAGCCAAGTACTTACATTTCCTTCCCATTTTACCTCCTGCTGCCAGTAACGCTTTGGGAAGGTTGAATAAACATTTTCTATCCCCAGCAATTTTTTCCTTTCAAGCCTGGCAGACATGGACTTGTTCTCTGTTGAAGTTTCAGAGTGACACTGCATTTCTCTGCTTCCCCGCAGGAACACCTGCTTCACTGAGCACATTAGAGAGACAGGGTGGGTGAGGTAATATCTTTTATTGGACCAACACCTCGCCCACCTCGTCTCTCCAATATCATGGGCAACGTGCCTACAACTACACTGCATACAATCACTGAGCATGTAAAACGGTGCCGACGGTTCATTGGTTGACCTCGGCTCCCTCTGCTGGCACTGTGCAGTACTGCATCACATTGGAGGTCCTATATAAACAGTATGCTAGCGAATGACCTGAGGCGGCGGGAGGAGTGGGGTTATGCACCTCAGTTTCTCTGGTATGGGCTGTGGGATATGAAAGAATCCTGAGCACACGTCTACCAGCTCATCAAATGACTCAGGCAAGTCACCACTAGTCTCAGCTGACACCAAGGGGCCACTTATACTCACAGATGATGGAGGAGATCATTATGCCTGGAACATAGTGTCCCACCATAGCCAGGATCAGGCACCCTGAACAGACCCTCGCACAGAACTGGGGAAACAAAGAGGTGAGGGATGAACAACACAACAGACAAGAGGCAAAGACGCCATCCCTGTAGCTGGGGCAAGAGACTCGCTCAGCGCCATTTCTCACCTTAAAATATCGCCACGCAAATTTAACCCACAAAAGCCTGATCCAACCCAATGGCTTATTCTGGCCTAGATTTGTGCTGAGCTCCCGGCACTAACGGTCAGAACTCAAACTTCCCAGCCCTGGGGAGAAGCAGAGCGAAGTGCAAAAAAGCAAGTCAGTGAAGATGAGCCCTAGGGAAAGCTAAGAACCTGTGACCACCCTTCCGCCCCCTGACTAAATAAGCTTTATGGGAATGTCCTAAATTGTCTCACTTCTGAAGTTCAACAAGGTCTCCAGGACGCAAGATGGAATATATTCTAATTAGGCATTAGATATGCTGTTCATTTGTAGATCATCATTTTATAGAGGAGTCTATACTGTCCCTCCCGTTACCCAGATGGGGAAACCGAGGCAGAGAGAGGTTAGAGGATTTGTTCACAATCCATGGTGCCCTGTCCATCCCCCGGTATGGCTTATCTAGAATTGGTGGGTGTGTGACCATCCAGCCAAGACTCTTCTGCTCTTTGCGAGGGGTACAGGCCCTTTTCATGGGTTAGATGATGGTTCTAGGGTACTGGAGGCCTGTCAAAGGGATCAGGGCTGGAGAGACGGGCGCTCAGCGTGAGCTGCAAGGCTGGTTCACCAAGAAAAGGAAGTCATCTCGGAGAGTTTAGTGCACTCGGAGTCTCATCTTCTAACTAACTCAAACTCAACACTAGCGGAAACCAGACTTTAAATTGATGGCATCTGTCTTGAGTCACTTTCCCCACCCTTCTGGCTAAATATTGTAACTGTGGAGTCATGTCTGAGAAGTGGGTTTAGTCAGCCATGGAAATAAATATAGTAAAAACCCACTTGTTTCTCTAACTTGAGCGTACTGGATTCTGCCAAGTCTGCTACAAAGGCAGCCTGTGTGGATGTCCTTGATCTTTGGTGATGTCGAGGTCCTAATACAGGCCAGAACCAAGAGGTAACTGGCTACAAAGAGGTAATTCCTCTCCGAAGGACATCTGGCCCATCCATCAACCCCTAGGTTTATGCGAGAGTCTCTCGCCTTCAGGAGCCCTGAACACCTCTGCACAATGGGTTTGGAGAACACCAGCTTGAGGGTGCTGCTTGCAAGATAGAGAAACAGCTTCCAGCACTGACCGGAGCCTCTGACAGGGCAAAAGCCATAATCAGACAAACTTCCTACTTAGACTATAAATCAAGGAACAAAAGGGCTGGCCATTCCCAGAAGGGGTTAAGCTCGGCCCCAGCTCACAGGTGCTGGGAACACAATTATTCATTAGCAAAGCTTCCCTTTCCTGAAGTCTGGGCAAGGTGGGATGAAAGAAGGGCACCCGCAATCATTAGTGAAGGGCTGTAACAGTGAAAATCTTGCCCTAAGATTCCTCCCATCCCCCAGATCATCTGAGGCGCCCCTGCCTACAGGAGGAACAGCTCCAGCAGGGGGGAGTGGCCTGGTCCAAGTTTACCTTGGCAGGGTTTTGTCTCTTGTACTGTAGCAGCTCCTGCAGGTACAGCCTGAAGGTGACCCAGCTCTCAGCCAGGCAGTAGCACAGCTCGGGGACACTGAGAAGGTGAGGCTGTGCTCCGGCCGTCACGCTCTCACTAGAGAAACAGATACAAGTGTAAGAGGACAAACCTTCAATGCACCTCACCTCATTTGGGGGTACAGCAGCCACAGGGAAGCAGGGCTCCCTTTCAAGGGCTTCATAATACTGGGGGGCATCTCAAATGTAACTTCACTAATGTCGCCTCTCTGATTTGCCGACCCCACTCCAACCTCAGACAGGGTCTGATGAGGGACAGCTGAACCATGCTGAAAGAGCAGGGGCCCAGGCACCCTGCTGCAAAACACAGCACCTCCTTCCAAACAGCAACATCCCCATGTCACAGGTCAAGAGGTGAAGCATCAGAGCTGGAATTAACCCTCAGGGAGCTCTTACCATCCAGTCCTGGGTAACAAACGCCCTGGAATGCTGGGTGACCGTGCTGCCCATAACCAATGGCTAAGCACTGGGTGCCAGAAGCATGCAATTACAGGTGGCGTTTATACTCTACAAACGCCAAGCACAGGGATTTCCTTCTCTCTGGGGATTCTTAAAATAGCTTGGGACAGATCCTCTTTGCCTGAGCTTTAGGGAAAAACCCTGGACATTCCAAGTGCCAGAAGCACACACACATTTGAAGGGGATCAAGGTTTCCTGGAATCTCAAAACGCTGATCCTGGGCAAATGAAGCAAACGGCTCCCACTGCGGAAGGCGGAACCATTGCAAACCCTGCTGTGTGTCAGCTAAAGAACAGGCATTTCAGGAACCATGCACACAAACACACTACAGTGTAAGTGGGGAGCAATCCTGAGCGAGGGCAAAGGAGGGGGGCCAGGCAGAGAGAAGGACAAACGAGATCACCACACTGACCTCACCAACCCCACTGCCCTCTTTCCCAAGAGCCTACCTGTCCCCTCCTGGCTCCTCCGAGGGCTGTGCTGTAGGAACAGAGCAGGAGAGATTTGTTAGCCAAGTGAAAAATAAAACACGACAGCTTAATTGCTAGGAGCTGAGCAGAGAATTAGCCAGGGGATCTCCCTGCATGTAGGGAATCAGGCTAGAGATGGCTTTTGGGTTTGCATGTGTTTACGTGCAGAGATAAGCAGGAACGCTTCCCGATAAAGGTTAGCTTTCAACACCAGAGTGGTCAAAGCATTGCGCACAGCCCAGATAGGTCTGTAATGGGGCCAGCGGCTACACTTGTCCTAAGCTGGGCTGTAACTCAGACCCCAGCAGGCAATGCAGTCAGGCCACAGATTCCATCTCCACTAGGGACACCAATACAGACTGATCTGGAGTCCTGCATGCTGGGGCCTGTCGCTCCCCCAGGCGGCAACACCATATTAAAGACAAGAGCAGCTGAATCTCAGGTGCATCCCTTGAACTCCTGACAAGGCACCAATGAGGCTCCTGAGCTGGGCAAAACAGGAGCTCAGAGGCTGTTTGAAAACTGAATCGCGAAGTCCCTGACTATGGCTCATACGACGCACTGGGCTGTCAGCTTCGTGCTGCATTTCCTTTAGCACCTGCCCTAGATTCAGCTGCTGAGAGTGTTCCGAGTACGCTCCTCTCTGCACGTCATGGCAGAGAGTTTGCCTGCTAAAAACATCCCCCTCCCAGCTCTTGGGTACCAAATAGCACAGCCCTGCTGTATAATTCACTAGTTGCGGGGTTCCTGGGTGTAGCTATGGCCTACTGGCAGCACTGACCCCACTGGGAAATCGATGTTCTTTACTATTGGTCCTACCAAGGTGCCCAGGGCCCCACTGTACAGATGCAAGTCAGGCTATTGGAGGGCTTGGGAATCTGACAGATGCTGACTGGCCGAGGCATCTCTCCAGCCCACTTTGGGACGCAGACTGGGGGATAATGAAGCAAGGCTTCTGTGCAGCACTGAAGGCATTTCCTGAGGCTTCCACAACTCCAAGCACCGGTGGGATTTTTTTCTCAAGCATCCAAAAAGCACACTACAAATAAAGGGCTGCTGTCAGCTGAATGTAGGCCTGGAATTCAAGCTGTATGCAAAAAACAGGTTCCTAAACCCTGTATGAACAGAAGGGCTTTTGAATCTCTCCCCGGAGTCCTGTTAACCAGGAAGTGGAAGTGGTTGGTCTAGTCCAGTCTCACTCCCCAGCAGAGAGAGATGCAAAAAAGAAACACGCATTCACCACCGGGAAGAATGCTAAGTGAGAGTTGGAATTCTCAGACGTAACTCTTTCCAGTGTGCCTGATACAGAGATGGAAGCTGGTCTGTTTAACAGATTTGTTCGCTGTACACTGTCCCTAGACAGGACAGTGGTGCGCAAGTCAGTCAAACTCTTCCCTTTGCTGTAAGTGCCAAACCGACAGGCTCTTGAGCTGTGCACTGGAGCGGGAGACGGCGTGCGGAGGAGAGGAGGCAATCCTTTGAGTCTGTGACCCAGATTCCCGTAATCAGCCCTGTCAGCTGCCCAGTCACTCTCCTTGCCAGTCTGCATTCTGGTGGCTATTTGATCAGCTGAGCAGCGACACACCGAGAGCCATGGTTTTTCTGCCACAGCATGAGATGTAAGCATCATTAACTCAGCCGTTTTGCTGTGCTGGGAGTCTACCCCTCTCTTGTAGTGGATGCAAAAACACTTGCTATCCCATCTCCATGCTGAGAAGTCTCAAAGGTGCTGCTGCCTCACAGCACACAGAAATCCAGCTCTCGGAGGTGCAGCTGCCGCCTGTACTACACCAACATCACTCCGGAAGTTGTGTTTGGCAGCAGCACTTTTTGTTGTTTGCTGCATTGGGTGGTAGCTAATACAGCCAAGTAGGGTCTGCACTGTTATCGTACAAGCGATACTGCGCTGGCCTACCGCTGCTACCTCTCCTATTTTCTGAGGCATAGCACCAGGGCTGTGGAATGCCATGGGATCCCAGTGCTGTTAGTGTAGCAGACCGTGCCACAAGCAATGGTAGAGTTACCGAATCTATGGCAATGGAGGGTGTGACGGGTTCCCCCCGGGTCGCCACATGACTGTGGTGAATACTGGGGTGCCAGGGTGTCACAGAGGGAATGAGAGGACTCCTTCCAGAACTGCTGACTCAGAATGATTTTGAACCCAGCTCCAAATCTATGGTGTCTCTGGGAGATGCAGAATGACAGTACATTTTGGGTGTCTATCGCAGCCGACTAAAGTGCAACCGAAATCCACTGGTAAGGAAAAATCAGCAGGTTGTATAGAGTTAGGATCTTCTGCAGATATTGCCATATTTGGCAAAATTCAAGCTCTCATTTCAAATTAGCAGTTTCCATCCCTTCTTACAGAAGTACAGTCTGCGTGCTGCTCACCCCGATGCACTGTGGAGCCTAGAGGGGGATTACATTCACAACAAAGCTGGAGAGAGCTTCAGACAGGAGCTGGGACCACTCAAATGAGCAAGTTTTTAAATCCCCACTCTCCTTGCTGAGATGTCATCCGCAATCATCCCAATTAAATCAGTGGGAGGTTAGAGAGTGTATTCAGGACAGCCAGCAGGCCTTAAACATCTGTCCAGAACAGTAATGCCCTGCTGACATTTCACGGTAAACATTTATATTAACCTACAACCCAGTGTAAACACAGCTTGACACACCAGACTGCAGCGAAGAGGCGTGATTGCCAGTATTCAGGTCAGGTGATGGTGCTTGCGGTTCCTCAGCTCTTGGAAATTCCCAGTGCAAACTCAGCTAGAAAGCAGGCTCCCTTTTTAGAAGAGCACCAGCATTCATTTGTGTCCCAGTTATACAGAATGCAGCTACTGAGCCAGGCCTCCAACCTGGTGCTGGAGTGTGACTTGAGGTGTTTCCCATTCACAAGAGGATCTGGACCCTGAGAAAAGTGAACTTCATGGGTGGAGGTAGAGGTGTTAACCCCAGATGCAGCTCCCCCTACTCCCAGTCAGTCACGTACTCTATTCAAATCCCTCCTTGTGCACTTATGCATAGACTTTAAATATCAAGACAAAGAAAGAATGTAGGAATGATCTGCACCTCCTTCAGCTCTGCCTGTCGTCTGGTCAGCCAGCAGATTGCAGTTCCTGTGTGTTTGGTCTAACAGACACAAGTGTCTCTCTCCCTCTTTTTCAGTTCCGTATAGTGCTCCAGTAATGATCCTTATTTGATCCTCATTGCAGGAAGCCCCTTCATGTTACTGACATTCCAACAGTTAGTTTGGAATGGAAAGAAGGGGCAGTGGCTACATTTGGTGTAGGTACATGACTACCAGCGGAGAATGCACCCATTCCATTCTGATATGACTCCTAACACGCTGTGCTTCTCTGTGCTCGCGTTGTGGTCCATAATTGTGGCCGGTGAGTCACTGAAGAATAAAAGCTGAGGTTTCATCCACAAGTGGAATTACTGAGGACGCTCAGTCTCCCATGATGCTCCAGACTGTCACATACTGGTTTGGAGGAGTGTGTGTATACATCTATAAACTCTTACAGGTGCTGTACTGACCTGTTTCTTGCTCTGCAGGAAATACGAAGCATGAAGCTAGCAGGCTGTCATTCTGTGTTTAAGCTGGAGGCCAGACTCAGACAAGAGCCATTACACATTCAGCAGTGGCACATCGCACTAGGAGGCCCCTTGGTGCCGGAACACAGCTCTTCCCTCGCAAGAGCTAAGGAAATCTGGTTCAACGGACTACACTGAAATCCAGGTTGTGACTAACTGGGGAGATCAGGAAGGTGATTTGCCCTTTGCTGGCAGCAGCAGGAGGGCAGCACAGTGAACAGCGAGGGGACAGAACAGCCCATGGACTGGTTTTAGATGAAACCTGTAGGGAAGAAAGAAACTCGGAGAGAAGCAGTTCTCTCCAGCAACAGTCAGCACAACAGGACAGAGGATGTGCATCAGGCTACCGCATTGAGAGTCAAGGACATGGGATCAGTCTTAACGCCAATTTTCTTGGCTCTCTTACTGCTTCGTGTTGTATAACAATTCAACATTGTTTTCTGTTTGCTGTGCGAGGAGGTGATGGCTTTAGATCTGGTCACCTCTGTAAGACTGTCATAAAGGGCAGCCAGAATTCTGTAAACTAAAGGATTCAACAAGCCTAATGCAAATAGGCATTTTGGAGGATTGGGGGGAATTTTAAACATTTAAACTCTTCCCTGCGGTGTTGGAAAAACAGCATCACGCTAGTGCTCAAGAAACTGGCCAGCCTAGTTTCACTGCCCAAGCTGAAACAGCATCAAGAATGATGAGATTCATACAACTGAATGTTTACAGTCTAGATAATCTTATCAGGGCTGCATGTGAGAGCTCCCTTTAAATCACCACCCTAGGTGATCACATATAGCCCATCTTACACACACACGTGCATGCACACACGTACAGAACTGTCTCCTAATGTCTATTCATTTAATACATTTAGCTGGAGGGGCTCATAAACTAGATGGCAACCAATAACACCTTGTTTGAATATTCTTCCTTGCTGCTACTCTGAGGCCTGGTGTACACCCAAAACTTAGACCAACCTAGCTACCTTGCTCAGGGGTGTGAACTTTTCACATCTGTGAGAGACATAGTTAAGCCAACCTTAGCCTTGGCATAGACACCTCTATCCCAGAAGAATTCTTCTGGTGACCCTAGCCATCGCTTCTTGAGGTGGTGGATTTATTGCAGCAATGAAGACACTGCTTCTGTCACTGCAGCAAGTGTCTATACTACAGCGGCGTAGCTGCAGCGATGGTAGCGTAGACATAGCCTGAGGCTGATGCCGACAGAGTCCCCAAAATACATTGGCCAAGATGTGCAAGATGGTCCCTGTTACCTACTAGCTGGAAGCCAGATGTTGGTTCGTACAACAAATAAAATAACCTAGCCATAGTTCATACTGTTGTGTTCAGTGCCGTTGCACTCTCCGCTACCCAGGGCCGGCACTACCACTAGGCGACCCTAGGCGGTCGCCTAGGGCAGCAGGATTTTGGGGGTGGCATTTCAGATCCCTCGGCGGCCACCCGGGTCCTCAGTGGCACTTTGGCGGCAGCTTCTTCGGCCGCCCGGGTCCTCGGCGGCAGCTTCTTCGGCCGCCCGGGTCCTCGGCCGCCCAGGGGAGTCTCCCGAAGGCGCCGCCTAGAGTGGCAAAAAAGCTGGCAACGCTCTTGCTGCTACCCTGTTGCAGCCAGAGATGGCTGCATCCAGTTTTGACTGTTCCTGATGGAGTGCAGGCCTATCTCCTGAATAACAAGAACGAGGTGATTGTAGCTCAGCCTGGGATAAGCACATTGGTTTTGACTGTTATGTTATTGGCAGCGTACACTCGTGTCTGGAATCTGCCTCTCACCCTCTGCATTGTGTTTAGAAGGAACCATTAGGAAAAGGCAAGATAATAAGACAGAAAATATCATAATGCCACTATATAAATCAATGGTACGCCCACACCTTCAACATTGCATGATGTTCTGGTCACTCCCTCTCAAAAAAAAAAAAAGAGGTCTTATAATTAAAAAAGGATAGAGGAGAGTAACAAAAACCAATTAGGGATATGGACCAGCTTCTGTATGAGTAGAGATTAAAATGACTGGGACTGTTCACTTAGAAAAGAGACCACTAAGGGGGGATATATGAGAGATCTATCAAATCATGACTGATAAGGAGAAAGCAAACAGGGAAGTGTTATTTACCTCTTCACATAACACAAGAACCAAGGGTCACCCAATGAAAATAACAGGCAGCAGGTTTAAAACAAACATAGGGACGTATTTCTGCACACAACGCACAGTCAACCTGTGGAACTCATTGCCAGGGGAGGTTGTGAAGGCCAAAACTATAACTGGGTTCAAAAAAGAATTGGATAAGTTTCTGGAGGCTAGGTCCAGCAATGGCTATTAGCCAAGATGGTCAGGGTAACAACCCCATGCTCTGGGTTCCCCTAAACCTCTGACTGCCAGGAGCTGGGACTGGACGAGAGTGGATGGATCACTTGATAATTGCCCTGTTCTGTTCATTCTCCCTAAGCATCTGGCACCGGCCACTGTTGCAAGACAGGCTACTGGGCTAGCTGGACCACTGGTCTCACCCAGGATGGCTGTTCCTATGGAAAGACCAGCACCGCACACTGTTTTACACAGACCCCTGGAAGCTTCCCTGGGGGGAGGGATAGCTCAGCGGGGGGGGGGGGGGGGGGAGATAGCTCAGCGGGGGGGGGGGGGGGGGGGATAGCTCTGTGGTTTGAGTACTGGCCTGCTAAACCCAGGATTGTGAGTTCAATCCTTGAGGGGGCAACTTAGGGATCTGGGGCAAAAACTGGGGATTGGTCCTGCTTTGAGCAGGGGGTTGGACTAGATGACCTCCTAAGGTCCCTTCCAACCCTGATATTCTATGATTCTATGAACTCTGTTCAGAAAAAGGGAGGATGAACAAAGTGACGTTGGTTCAGAGAACCTGGGCTCTGAGTAGTTTCCCATCTGAATTGGCAGAGGAGACCCAGAGTCAGAATAATCCTAGTGTTCAGCAGAAACACACTGCACCACCCCAGTCACTAGCTGGCCGGGCCTCGCCAGGCCCATCAAACCAAACTGCTGCCAGCAATTTCCAACTGACTGAGGCAGTTGTATCAATCCCCAGACATCCCCTGCTTGCATCCAAAGAAGTGGGTATTTACCCACGAAAGCTTATGCTCCAATACGTCTGTTAGTCTATAAGGTGCCACAGGACCCTTTGTCGCTTCTACAAATCCAGACTAACACGGCTACCCCTCTGATACTTAATCCCCAGACAGACACTCTGACTACACCAGCCATTGTTACCTCCTCTTTGCACATGCTCCAACCTGCCAAGGAGTCTGCCCAAGCTGGTTTGTGGATCTGAGCACGCTCGCTCGATGCAATGGAGCCAGGAGCAGCATAACAAGGCCCTGAAGGAAGGGAAGGAGGGTCCTACAGTACCCAGGACGAAGTCAGGGAATACCAGCAAGTGTCCGCGCCCAACAGTTGTAACCTCATCCCCGGATTTCCCAGCTACGGCAACATGCATCACCTACCAGAGAAGTCAAACAGGAATCTGGGCTTCCACCTCTCCAGCAAGAGAATTCCAAGCAGAGAGATGCTGAGGAGAAAGAGAGGTCGCAGAGAAGTGGAGGAAAACAACCTGGGAAACCAAACAGAGTGGTCATTAGCTGGTGCACTGGGAAGAATGCTATGAGCCCCTGTTACTAAGATGAACCCATAGCTGCTGTTTTGAGGCCAGACGGACTCCCCCCTCTGTGCCCGAGTTCCTTCCCCCACGGAAAAGTAAGGACAGCGGCACAAGTACAAATCCTCACAGCGCTACACACTGTAAATGCAAACTGTTATAAGTGACTCTTTAGGAGGTGCATTGGGAAGACTAGCTCCGTTTTGAAAAGAGCTGTGGTGACAGATGATGCATCAGTGTCTAAACCATTCTCAGAGAGCATTAGATGACAACAGAAACTGATCCAGAATCTGCTTCCAAACACTAGTTCTTTCCGGCACTGATCCAAACATGGGTCACATGCAGCCCTTACCACTCAGCTGATGTAGATGGATTGGATCCCAGGCTCTTCCCGCTCCCTCCCTGACATTCTGGCCTGCACCCAACAGCCCCAGGGATCCATGCTCAGCCCCAGCTAGAGAGGCTGTCTCCTCCAAGGCAGAAATCAACACTTCATAAATTCAACTGCAAAAGGTGCTCATGAAACACGAGCCACCCCCCAACTCCAGCCCCATTCTTCTTGGTTTCTCGCCCCCCAGCAGCAAGCAAAGAAAGGTTAACCTCTCCTTCCAGACTCCCTCCAGAGCCCATCAACCCCATCCTTGGGCCAGCCACGGGCCGAAGAGGGAGCGATAGATACACTCCTCGCCCTCTATGCTTTCAGGCTGATCTTGGATCCTTCACCTTGCTAGAAACACTTATCAAGAGACTAACCTCAAACCGGGAAGTGCACTAGAAATACTGACTAGATAACCAGGAGGTGCACGCATCTCACTGTGCAGAACAACAGAGAGCTGAACTCCAGGGTAAAACAAAGAATCAGACCTCAGAGCACTCAGAAGAGAGATTAGGTCTTATCAAGGGCCATGCAAAACAACCTCCCTTTCCCTTCCGTGGGGCCAAGACAGAGCTGTTCCCATCTCTTCCCTCGAGGTGATGATTCTACAGCTAGAATCATACCAGCTCAGGAAGTGTTTCCTACTGTTCACTTTAAATGTCTCTTTTCTGAATTTCAGCTCATACTCTCCAATTATAGCCCCCGTGGGACTGTACTCAGGTCTTCCCGCACCTGCGGCACGTAAACCATTCTGTGTACAGTGTACTTGTGCCCCACACCCCATTTTAATCCATTGTCATTGTTGCTTAGCCAAACTAGACACATTTAGATCCTTTAATCTTTCCTCATACATCAGACTCCCAAACACACCAGCCTCACCGCACAGCTCCAGCTTCAAAGCTCTGCTTTGGGTTTCCCCTCTATATTCAGCACATTAGTTCATAGTCATTTAAGGAGATGCATATAATGCAAGTTTCTAACTGGGTAATTTTAAGGAAGAGGGAACAGTAATAGAAGATGATTTAAATGGGTGACTGGTCAACTATCTTTTTTCTTCCCATAATTTTAGATTCAATTGTTCATTGTTTCGCCATCTAAAAAAAAAAAAAAGATTTTCTGACCAATTTTGTCCTTTTCTGTTTGGAAGACCACAGACTGAACATTTTGCCAAAAAACCTGACTCATTGTTTACATGAGTAAACAGGATGTTTTTCATTCCAGTCCACAGCTTGGTTCTGCCACTCATCCTCCAAATTTGTTAATGCTGCTGCTGCGTGTGTGGAAAACAGGCAGGCACACAGGGCAGGATGAAAGGAATGTGCCAGGACAGAAATATAGAGCAGCTATAGGCTTAGCAAGAGATCAAGGTCCCCAAACACTGAGATCAATTAGCGGAGGGGCCAAGGTGGTATGTAGCGCCTCCTTCCAGCCCAGAACAATACTAGGGTTACTAACCTACTGTGACCGTGGGACGAAGTGCTCTAATAGAGCAAGGACAAGGAATTTAACTAGAAACATGCCTGGGCGAGGCTCCAATTAGCTACAGCTGCCAGCAGGAGCACGCACTTTATCATCATAGGCCAAATCCTGTAGAACCTCTCGGCACCTCCCTGGCAGCAGGGAGAGGCCTGTTTCTGCTTGTCAAAGGAAAGCAGCAAGGTTACTCCAGGCTAAACACAAGCCACACAGTTCTGTGTTGTGGACTGTGGCTGACCTCATCTTGAATACAGAAGTGCAGCCCATAGCCCAAGGGGGCATTAGAAAGACAGAACATCTGCGCAGAGGCCCCCTCTTTGGACAAGATGATGTACTGTATACTGGGACCCCTTCTACCCATGGTTTGCACCTCCATACCCTGGGCAGATGCAAAGGACTGTTTTATGCAAGTTGGATGCCAGCTGGCAAGATGTTAGTGTAACTCCTGGATGGGCACATTTTGGATGTTCCCACAGTGAAGGGTATTTGCTGCTTCATCCTCCCTCCCTGCCTCACTCTACCATCGATTTTTTACAATTTCCCACATTAGGTACATTCCCCCGGGAGTATACAGTGCACTTCTCTGGCGATTAACTGAAAAATGGCAATCACATCAGCTATTAAACACATGCAATAGGGACAGAGAAGAGTCTTGTACTTTGGTCTTGTAAAAATATTTTGGCAAATTTTAATTCTCAGAAAAGGTGAGACTTCGTACTAGGAAAGGTAGTGCAAGCTCTCACCACCCCACTCTACCAGCCCCTCTCCAGTGTGACCCACAGACCCCATTAATAAATTCTGGAGTCTCATAGACTCATAGACTTTAAGGTCAGAAGGGACCATTATGATCATCTAGTCTGACCTCCTGCACAATGCAGGCCACAGAATCTCACCCACCCACTCCTGGAATAATCCTCTCACCTATGTCTCAGCTACTGAAGTCCTCAAATCATGGTTTAAAGACTTCAAGATGCAGAGAATCCTCCGGTAAGTGACCCGTGCCCCATGCTGCAAAGGAAGGCAGCATGGGGCAGAGTCCTCAAGACAGCTCTGCTAACGCACCTCAATCCTAACCGGCAGCATCCTCCATTAATGCAGCCCTGGATCATTCTAGATGCTGCTAACGTTGCTAGATATGGCAATGGTTTTGCAGTATGGCAGCAACTCAACTTCATTTCCCTTTACACTGCTCGCATTATCTTGTAAACGTTTGCATACAACTGCCCACAATGGTTTTCTAGCTTTGCACTTTACCCACTGTTCTCACACTTTCTGCTCTGAGACAGTCATGAGATTTGCCCTGATTTAGCCTGCAGGATGCTTTGGGGATAGCAGGTCATTCTTGGCTTTGTTTTAGTCTCTCCTCAAGCCTCTCTCACATCAGACCATCCAGGTTCTCAGAAGAGGTCCCAAAGTGTGTTTAGAAATTATTTTCTGTAATGAGGTTCTACGGAACATCACTTGAAGTTCCATTTGCACTTAAATACAGGTTTCAAAACAGGAATTTTAGATTTCTGTAACGATCATGAGACGAATGCAATTGATGCATGAGAGAATTATATAACTGGGCACTGAACAGCTCACATCCAGCTTTATACTGGCCATTAAGCCAAAGGAAACTGGCTCTTTGGCCTCGAGCTGGGGACATGTGAACTCTGCTCAACTCACATAGACAACTTGCTTCAGGGATCCCCTAAATTTAAATAAAATTGATCAGCCCTCTGAGACTACCAGTGACATCACAAGATACCTTATCTTGAGCTACACAGCCTGGCTGCAGTTTGGGATCTGCACGTCCACTAGCTGCACCTTAGAGAGGAGGGCAACAGCAGGCCACAGTACAGAACTCCACAGACCACATTTCTTCCTGTCTTACAACAGGGTTGCACTTGTCCCTGTCCAGAAGTGATACTGCATTCAGCCCTCTAGGGAGAGGGTGAAAAACACTTGTCTCACCCAGATCTAAAGCAACACCAGTTTTTCCTGAACAAGTAGCACTGACCAAGCTCTGGAGAGAATTCCAACTCTCCCACCACAGCAGCATCACCATGAGATGGCATATGTGTGGAAGGGACAAGGCACCTACATTGGGGAAGAGAGCCCCACACTTCACAAGTGAACAAGATTTGTAATGCATCTCCCCAGAGAAACAGGCTGAACGCAGCATCTGGCTTTTGGGCGGTTCCTGCTGCTTTCCAACTGGAACAAACAACTGAGGTACCAGGAGGCAAGGAGGATGAGAACAGCACCGCGTGAAATCCTTAAAAAACAACTCAGGAGATGCACTTCAATAGCAGTATCACTGCAGGGCTGAATTCCCCTACCCCACCTTTCCTCCAGAGCCCGGCATCCAGCTACAATGTGAACTGCCAGGCAGGGGAAGCTCACAGCGAAACTGACCTGAGCAGCAACCAGGGATCCTGACATTAGCATCACCCCTAGCAGCATTTAGTGCCAGTTAGCGGGGATCCCCCCTGCTCACACTGCGGGGCCAAAAATCACCAGCACCTTAACCTCCCCTGGTCCCCCCAGCCTCATATCCCCTGCCCCCACCGCCCCCTCCAGCCTCATACCCCCTTCCTCCCGCCTCATACCTCCTGCCCCCATTGCCCCCCCCAGCCTCATACCCCCTTTGCCCCCCCGCCTCATACCTCCTGCCCCCATTGCCCCCCCGCCTCATACCCCCTTTGCCCCCCCGCCTCATACCTCCTGCCCCCATTGCCCCCCCAGCCTCATACCCCCTTTGCCCCCCCAGCCTCATACCTCCTGCCCCCATTGCCCCCCAGCCTCCTGCCCCCATTGCCCCCCCAGCCTCATACCCCCTTTGCCCCCCCGCCTCATACCTCCTGCCCCCATTGCCCCCCCGCCTCATACCCCCTTTGCCCCCCCGCCTCATACCTCCTGCCCCCATTGCCCCCCCAGCCTCATACCCCCTTTGCCCCCCCAGCCTCATACCTCCTGCCCCCATTGCCCCCCAGCCTCCTGCCCCCATTGCCCCCCCAGCCTCATACCTCCTGCCCCCATTGCCCCCCCAGCCTCATACCCCCTTCCCCCCGCCTCATACCCCCTGCCCCCATTGCCCCCCAGCCTCCTGCCCCCATTGCCCCCCCAGCCTCATACCCCCTGCCCCCATTGCCCCCCAGCCTCCTGCCCCCATTGCCCCCCCAGCCTCATACCCCCTGCCCCCATTGCCCCCCCGCCTCATACCCCCTTTGCCCCCCCGCCTCATACCTCCTGCCCCCATTGCCCCCCCAGCCTCATACCCCCTTCCCCCCGCCTCATACCCCCTGCCCCCATTGCCCCCCAGCCTCCTGCCCCCATTGCCCCCCCAGCCTCATACCCCCTGCCCCCATTGCCCCCCAGCCTCCTGCCCCCATTGCCCCCCCAGCCTCATACCCCCTGCCCCCATTGCCCCCCCGCCTCATACCCCCTTTGCCCCCCCGCCTCATACCTCCTGCCCCCATTGCCCCCCCGCCTCATACCCCCTTTGCCCCCCCGCCTCATACCCCCTTTGCCCCCCCGCCTCATACCCCCTTTGCCCCCCCCGCCTCACGCCCCCTTCCCCCCATTGCCCCCCCGCCCTGGCCCCGCGCCCCCTTCACTGCCCTCAGCCCCGGTGACCCCGCTCGCGCCCCCCTCACCACAGGGCCCCCCCGAGCCCGCCGGCCGTGACCAGGCTGTGCAGCGGCCTCTCCCACACCAGCAGCCGCTGCGCCGCCGCCAGCGCCGCCTCCCAGCCCCGCAGCCGCTGCCGCAGCGCCGCCGCCAGCCGCTCCATGGCCGCCTCGTCCGCCTCGGGCCCGGCCGGCTCCTCCGCCCGGCCGCCGCTCGCCATGGCGCCTCGGCTCGCGGGCCAGCAGCGGGGGAGGGGCGCCTGTCAGCCGCAGGCGGAAGGAGCAGCGCGCTGAAGCCGGCTTGGGCGCGGAGGAGCCACGTGACAGGGGCCGCGGGAGGAAGGGGGAACCGCTCCCTCGGCACGTGACCCAGGACGTTCGCATTGCGCACGCGCTAGCTCGCAGCGCTGCATCACGTGTTACTGCATGGCTAGCCCACGTCACGTGACACTGATGACTCCACTGCGCGTGCTCCGGTTTAGCTCTCCCCAGTCCCTCCTAGGGGGTAGCGACGGCGGGTGCACCCTTTTCCAACGGCGCATGCGTGCTCTTTGCCGCTGGGCGGGGCTAACAATGGGCGGTGCACAGGGCAGGTGCGCTTGTCTCGGGGGCGGGGCGATGGTGTGTTCCCAAGCCCCGCCCCCTGCCATGACCTTAGCATTGAGTTGGGACGGGAAAGCAGGGACCCCAGGGAGTCCCCGCTGCCCAGGCTGTGTGTGCATTTGGGGTGCGCCCGCACCTCCCCCGGGCCTCCCCCTTGGACCCTTTCTCGGGCTGCTGGGGCCTGTCTGCCAAGGCCGGGGGGGGTGACGCTGCAGCCTGGCGATCCCACTAGCAGGGGTGTTGCAAGTAGGGTGACCAGGCAGCAAGTGTGAAAAATCGGGACGGGGGTGGAGGGTAATAGGAGCCTGTATAAGAAAAAGCCCCAACTATTGGGACTGGCCCTATAAAATTGGGACATCTGGTCACCCTAGTTGCAAGCCAGACACCTTGGGCCCAGTCTCTATCGCAGGGGCCTCCATCGTCCTCCCTCAGAAGTCACCTCCAAACTAAGAACTATCCAATCTCTCCAGCATCTCTCTGCTACCCAATCTCTCCAGCATGTCTCCCTAGCATCTCTATGGCATTCAATCTCTCCAGCATGTCTCTCTAGCATCTCTATGGCATTCAATCTCTCCAGCATGTCTCTCTAGCATCTCTATGGCATTCAATCTCTCCAGCATGTCTCCCTAGCATCTCTATGGCATTCAATCTCTCCAGCATGTCTCTCTAGCATCTCTATGGCATTCAATCTCTCCAGCATGTCTCTCTAGCATCTCTATGGCATTCATAGAATCATAGAATATCAGGGTTGGAAGGGACCTTAGGAGGTCATCTAGTCCAACCCCCTGCTCAAAGCAGGACCAATCCCCAATTTTTGCCCCAGATCCCTAAATGGCCCCCTCAAGGATTGAACTCACAACCCTGGGTTTAGCAGGCCAATGCTCAAACCACTGAGCTATCCCTCCCCCCCAAATAAATGCAGGTTCAATTCCCCCCTCTCTGCCAGAGGGTGAAAAAAGACTTGAGCAGGAGAATCTCCTGTTCATTCAATCTCTCCAGCATGTCTCCGGCAATCTCTCCAGCATCTCTCTGCTATTCAATCTCTCCGGCATGTCTCTCTAGCATCTCTCCAGCATCCAATCTCTCCGGCATGTCTGTCACCACCAGGGTTCCCCCAGCAGAGCGGTTCCCTCAATTACGCTTTTCCTGAGCAGGGGCTGAAGTCGGGCCACCACCACCACTCCGGCTGCTGTTTCTGGGAGTGTCCCAATTTCCTCACTCCAATCTCACCAGACAAAATACCATCTCGCTGTGGCAGGCTGGGGCGTCGTCGTGACAAAAGTCCCAATGGGTGAGTCTGTCCCCCCAAGACTGCAGCTCGAAGTGGAGACGGAAATGCTATTCCCGGCTGGTTACTGGACAGGTCTCGCCATCACTGGGACGACGCCCGCCCCGGGCCCAGAATGCGGCATTTAATCCCTTTGTCACTTCGCTGCACTTGCCAAGGTGACAGTTCCTCATCACGTTTCTATGTACAGTACAAGCAAGAATGACCCCAGGGTCAGATCTGTCCTGGCAATTAACGGGGAGGGGGAGGATCTTAACCTCAAATCCTCCAGCTGCTTACTAGCTGCCAGGACAGAGGTAATAATGTTCCATCCTTTACCCATGGGTGGTGCCATCCAGAGGAGCAGGAAGCATTTCACACACATTGATCAGTCTGCAGTCCCCTGAGTGGTGCGCTGCTGTGCCCAGCTTGCAGAGAGGGGAAACTGAGGCCTAGAGGGGGAAGTGACTCAGCCAAGGTCACAGCCCCCCGGAGCTGGAGGTGCGAACAGAACCCAGGAGTCCTGGCTCCGAGCCCAGGGCTTGACCCGGCCCATGCTGCTTCTCACTCAGCTGCCCGGTGGGACGGGAGCTCGGCGCTGTACCTCGGGGGGTCTCCCGGCTGGCTCCGCCCCTCAGACTCCCGGTCACAAGCACTGAGTGACCCATCCCCGCGGTATCCGGGCGCCGAGTAAGGCGGCCGCAGACGAGCCCAGAGCCTCGCCGGCTGGTGACTCACCGCCGGGAGCTGCCGGGCCGGGCTGCGCTCCGCGGTGGGCAGGGCTGGGCGGAGACCCTCCCCCTGCCCCGGGAAAAGGAAGGGAGAGACCGAGCCTAGCCCCGCGGCGGCACGGAGCGGGCACCCAGCACCCCGCCGGGGCACCCCCCGCACCCCACCCCCGGGATGGATCTGGACGGGCTCCTGCTGGACGAGGAGGGGACCTTCTCCCTGAGCGGCTTCCAGGAGTTCACGGTGAGCGGCGCCCCGAGGCCTCCCCGCCCCGCCCCGCCCCGCCCGGCTCCCCACTGCCGCCCCCCCCGCTCCCGCTGCCCCCCTCCGCTCCCCGTTCCAGCCCCTCCCCACTCGCGTCCCCCTTCCTCCCCCCGGCTCCCGCGGGCAGCGAGGCCTCGGGGCGGCGCTGGGCAGAGCCGCGGCGCGGCCGGGTCTCTCGGCTGCGGCACCGGCCGGAGGGCGCGGCCTGCCCCCGCCGCTCGGCTCCCCCGGGCCCGTCTGCAGCCCCCGGCGGGACCCCCGCCCGCCCGCCCGCCCAGCCCTGGTGGGGCCCCCAAACCGAGGGACCCTGACCCCCCCCCCCCCCCCCGCCGGCTCCCAGCCAGCTCCGCCCCCGGGCTGCCGAAGGGCCCCGTGCGGGCACTGAACGGAACAGGGCCGCGATCCGGCTCCAGCGCCGGGCACTGCGAGGCCAGGGACACCCGGAGCGGGGGGCTTGTCCCTGCCCTTCCCGGCTAACAGCCACTGCGGGAACGGCTCTGCCTCCGATTGGAGCCCGGGTCTAGCCTCGGCCGTCACTCCGTCCCCTGGCAAGGAGTTCCACAGGTTAACTGGGCGTGGTGTCAAAGCACGGCCTCTTGTTTGGTGCCCCAGGCTGCCGAAGGGCCCCGTGCGGGCACTGAACGGAACAGGGCCGCGATCCGGCTCCAGCGCCGGGCACTGCGAGGCCAGGGACACCCGGAGCGGGGGGCTTGTCCCTGCCCTTCCCGGCTAACAGCCACTGCGGGAACGGCTCTGCCTCCGATTGGAGCCCGGGTCTAGCCTCGGCCGTCACTCCGTCCCCTGGCAAGGAGTTCCACAGGTTAACTGGGCGTGGTGTCAAAGCACGGCCTCTTGTTTGGTGCCCCAGGCTGCCGAAGGGCCCCGTGCGGGCACTGAACGGAACAGGGCCGCGATCCGGCTCCAGCACCGGGCACTGCGAGGCCAGGGACACCCGGAGCGGGGGGCTTGTCCCTGCCCTTCCCGGCTAACAGCCACTGCGGGAACGGCTCTGCCTCCGATTGGAGCCCGGGTCTAGCCTCGGCCGTCACTCCGTCCCCTGGCAAGGAGTTCCACAGGTTAACTGGGCGTGGTGTCAAAGCACGGCCTCTTGTTTGGTGCCCCAGGCTGCCGAAGGGCCCCGTGCGGGCACTGAACGGAACAGGGCCGCGATCCGGCTCCAGCGCCGGGCACTGCGAGGCCAGGGACACCCGGAGCGGGGGGCTTGTCCCTGCCCTTCCCGGCTAACAGCCACTGCGGGAACGGCTCTGCCTCCGATTGGAGCCCGGGTCTAGCCTCGGCCGTCACTCCGTCCCCTGGCAAGGAGTTCCACAGGTTAACTGGGCGTGGTGTCAAAGCACGGCCTCTTGTTTGGTTTAAACCTGCTGCCTGTTAATCTCATTGGGTGACACCTGGTTCTTGTGTTATGGGAAGGGGTAAATAATACTTTCCAGTTCACTCTCTCCATACCTGCCATCATCTTATAGACCTCATCATATCCCCTCAATATGGCCAGGGACCCAACCCCGTGCTGCGGGGGTCCCTAAATCTCCAATTGCCTGAAGCGGGGACTGGACAGCTGGGGATGCATCACTCGAGAATTGCCGTGTCTTGCTCATGTGGCGCTGGCCATTATCAGAGACAGGGCACTGGGCTGGAGGGACCATTGGTCAGAGCCAGTGTGGATGTTCTTGGTCGTCTCTCTCATAAAATGAACAGTCCCAGTCTTTTAAATCTCTCCTCATATGGAAGCTGTTCCATCCCCTAATCACTTTTGTTGCCCCTCTTTGCACCTTTTCCACTTCTGATGTTTCTTGTTGAGATGGGGCAGTGTGACGGAGTGGGGAGTTTTGACCTGGGAATGTTGCGTGGGAGTGTTCATAGAATCATAGAATATCAGGGTTGGAAGGGACCTTAGAAGGTTATCTAGTCCAACCCCCTGCTCAGTGCAGGACCAATCCCCAATTTTTGCCCCAGATCCCTAAATGGCCCCCTCAAGGATTGAACTCACAACCCTGGGTTTAGCAGGCCAATGCTCAAACCACTGAGCTATCCCTCCCCCCCAGTGTTACTGGTATTGTCTGCATTGGTGCTGGATGGTGATGGGATATCAGGGTGTGACTTCACTTAAGGGCTGATAAGTGAGCCCATAACTTGAGCCCAGGAGGGGGCTGGGGCCAGGTGACACTTTCTGCCCGGAATTTGGACAAAGGCTGGAGGAGGAGCTGGGGTGGGGGGCGGGTGGCTGGGTGAGGCTGCTGGAGGGGGTTTCAGTTTGGAGCTGACTGAGGAACAGAGGGAGGCCCACAACCGGGGTCTGGCTCCCTGCCCCCCAAGATGGACCTCACTGAGGGGTCCTGTTTGTCTGAACCTACAAGCTCTGGTTTGGACTGTGTTCCTGTCGTCTAATAAATCTTCTGTGTTACTGGCTGGCGGAGAGTCACAGTAAATCTCAGGAAGTTGGGGGTGCAGGGCCCTGTGTCACGGAGTGTGGGGGAGTCCAGCCCTGCACCCCTCTTCCCCGGATTCACTGGGAGTCTCAGCCAGCCAGTAGAACAGAAGGTTTATTAGAGATGCCAGGAACACAGTCCAAACAGAGCTTGTCAGTACATCCAGGACCCCTCGGTCGGGCCTTTCCGGGGGGCAGGGAGCTTAGACCCCAGCCTGGGGCTCCCTGCATTTCACCCCACAGCTCCAAATGGAGGCAGGGAGGCCAGACCCTGTCTGCCCCTCTCCCCTCTTCTCCGGCCAGCCCCAAACTGAAACTCTCCAGCCCCTCCTCCCCCTTTGTCTGCTTCCCGGGCCAGGAGGTCACCTGATCCCTTTGTTCCAACACCTTCAGCTCTCACCTTTGCAGGGGAGGGGCCGGGCCATCTGTTGCCAGGAGACAGGGCCATTCTCTGTGTCCAGGCCTCTGCCCACCCCTGCCTTCTAGGGCTTTGTAACAATCATGCACCGTTGTCCCACCACCTAGATACTCAAGCACTGCATAGGGGAAAGTACAGGCCTCTGCCCACCCCTGCCTTCTAGAGCTTTGTAACAATCATGCACCGTTGTCCCACCACCTAGATACTCAAGCACTGCATAGGGGAAACCGAGGCACCCACACAGTACTCAGGGAAACCTTAACAACAGTCCTAGTTCGTCACATCTCTCCCCCCTTTGAGACCGAACTGAGCAGGGTCACTTTAGCCAGTGACCTGGGGAAGTTCGAACCTGGTCACACCAGGCCGTTCCAGTTCCACGTGCTCCCTTAGGTCGGGTGGGCTTGATGGCACCCGCAGGCCGCATGTGGGAAGGTTTATGCGGCCCGTGCCCTTTTTCCATCCCAAAACCCCTGGGGTTCGAGCTGAGATCAGGTCTTTTCCCAGCGCTCCAGTCTGGAGGGCTATAATTCGGGCTCTCTTGGTTAAGAGCCTCCCTCTTGATCTGGTCCCCTCTCTGACCACGTGTCTGTGTCACCAGCCGCTCGGCATCGGCCCCTTTTCCTGGATGCAGCCACGTCGGGGCGAGGTGGTGACTATAGACCGTAAAGCGCCACCCAAATAGATCCGGCTGCTGCTTCTTAAGGGCCTGCACCATGGCCAGGCATTCCCTCTCTATGGCCTGACCGTTCTGCCTCCAGGGCAGCAGCTCCTTGCTCAGATACCCGATGGGGTGTCTCCTGCGCTTCGCATAGGCCTGCATCAGCACCACGCCGAGCCCTGTGTCTGAGGCTTCGGTGAACACTGTACAGGGCTTGGCCCTGTCTGGGTTTACTCGATTTATCGGCCCCTGGATTAGAGCCTCCTTCAGCGCACAGAGAGCCCTCTGGCCCTGCTCGGTCCAGACTGCCTCGTCTGGCTTCCCCTTCTTACCTAGCTCTGTGATGGGGGCAGCTAGGGAGCTAAAGGTGGGTACAAACCTCTGGTAGTACCCCGCCATCCCGCTAAAGGCCTGGACCTGTTCCTTGGTCTGGGGAACAGGCCAATCTCTGATCGCCTCCACCTTGGCCAGCCCTGGGCTGTTGAATGACTGGTTCACCTCTAAAGCCAGCCTGTCCTTGGCCTCTCTCTCCAGGTTCCGGGCTCTTTTCCCAGTTACTCTGAATGGGGGACACCTGCTGGGAGGATTGGCTCCCATCTCAGGGGAGAGATCCATCTTCCCCTTTCTCCTCCCAATCGTCCCTTACCGGTTCTAGGGGTCCCCTTACTCTCCTCCCATACCACAGCTTGAAAGGGAAGCCCCCTGGTGATTCCTGGGGCACTTCCCTGTGCCATCGGTGGGGCAGGTACTTGTCCCAGTCCTGTGGATGCTGATTTATACAAGTCCTCAGCATCAGCCTCACGGTCCCTTGAACTCTCTCCACCAGCCCCTTGGACTGAGGGTGATATGCAGAGGCCCAGGTGGGCCAGACCCCACCTTTCTCCCACACGCCCCGGAGCCGGGCTGAGATGGCCTCGTGTCATAAATATGAAGGGAAGGGGGAGAGGGTCTGATGCAGTGCTATAAAATCCTCTTTCCGGTAAAGGGTTAAGAAATGCAGGTAGCCAGACTGACACCTGACCTGGCTGGCATCTGACCAATAAGGGGACAAGATACTTTCAAACTTTGGGAGTGGGGAAGGTTTTAGTGTGTGTCTTTGTCTGAGAGAGGGTGATCTTGGAAGACAGAAGGAACCTACAGAAAATCAAACCTCCCTTTTCTGAAGTAAGTTTAGATAGCATAGTGTATAGATTTCTGTTTATTTTTGCTTGGAGTATCCCCTGTGTTAGAAAGGGCAAAGGGGGGGGGGGGGGTGGGTTATTCATGGTTTTCTGGAACTTTAAGGTTTTGTCCAGAGGGGGAAATCTCTCTGAGTTTGGAAATAGTGTCCTCCTGTAAAATAGTTACCATCCTGATTTTACAGAGATGATTTAACCTTCTTTATTTTTAATAAAATCCTTCTTTTAAGAAGCTGACTGTTTTCTATGGTGTTAAAACCCAGGGGGTGGGTTTTTAGATCACTGTGTAACCAATTGGTTGGGAGATTGTTCTCAAGCTTCCCCAGGAAAGGGGGTGTACGGCTTGAGGGGGTATTTTGGGGGGGAGGGAAGTTCAAGTGATTCCTGGATTCCTGTTAGACATTTGATGGTGGCAGCGAGAAGCGTTTCTTGGGGTGCAGGGAATTTTGTACCTTGGGGGGTTTAACCTAAGCTGGTAAAAATAAGTTTAGGGGCTCTGAATGCGGGTGTCACGGAGTGTGGGGGAGTCCGGCCCTGCACCCCTCTTCCCTGGATTCACTGGGAGTCTCAGCCAGCCAGTAGAACAGAAGGTTTATTAGAGATGCCAGGAACACAGTCCAACCAGAGCTTGTCAGTACATCCAGGACCCCTCAGTCGGGCCCTTCAGGGGGGCAGGGAGCTTAGACCCCAGCCTGGGGGCTCCCTGCATTTCACCCCACAGCTCCAAACGGGGCAGGGAGGCCAGACCCTGTCTGCCTCTCTCCCCTCTTCTCCTGGCCAGCTCCAAACTGAAACTCTCCAGCCCCTCCTCCCCCTTTGTCTCCTTCCCGGGCCAGGAGGTCACCTGATCCCTTTGTTCCAACACCTTCAGCTCTCACCTTTGCAGGGGAGGGGCCGGGCCATCTGTTGCCAGGAGACAGGGCCATTCTCTGTGTCCAGGCCTCTGCCCACCCCTGCCTTCTAGGGCTTTGTAACAATCATGCACCTAGATACTCAAGCACTGCATAGGGGAAACTGAGGCACCCACACAGTACTCAGGGAAACCTTAACAACAGTCCTAGTTCGTCACAGCGGGTCCCCACGTCTTTACCCTAGAGTTTAGAGTGGGGAGGGAACCCTGACACCTCGGATCCCTGGTCTGTAAAGACCTCGCTGGGGACCCCCATTCTGCTGAAGATGGTCAGCAACGCGTCTGCCTCGGTGTCTGTCCTGATGGAGGACAGAGCCACCACCTCTGGGTAGCGGGTGGCGAAATCCATCACCACCAGGATGCATTTCTTCCCTGACCAGGTTGCCCTGCTGAGGGGGCCCACCCTATTCATAGCCACCTTCTGGAAAGGTTCCTCTCTGATGGGCAGGGACCTCCAGGGATCTTCTCCCTTACCCCGGGCCAGGTACAATAGCCGGTGATGATACTTCTGGGGCCCCACCGGCTGCCTCATGATTCCCCACAGTTCTACTTCCCCTTGGGGAGCCCATTCCCGGCACAGGGATTCCTTCTCCCACAGGGATCTGTCTCTGCAGTCTTCCCCAAGGGGGTTTGCAGCGCTGTGGCCAGCAAGTTCCCTTAGCTTCTCCAAGGCAGGATCCCTCTGCAGCTCACTGGCCAGGCCTGGGGTCACCGCCCCACTGAGCCCTGTCCCTGGTGGCTCCCTCCCTGCCGTGGAATCACTTCCCGGCCGCACCTCTGGACCAGGCCAGCCTGGTTGGCAGCCGTCCTGCCCTGCTTGTGTGTACCCCCACTCAGCTGGGGTTTCCGCTCCCCCCGTGCTCAGCGCTGCCCTGGCTGTCCCTGTGGGGCCAGGCAGCGAGCTCGCTGCTTTGCTCTCTGCATCAGAGATTGCCTGAGCCACCTCTCCATTGTGCAGGGGGGTGGGGAGCATCTCTCTGTCCCACCCCGCCCTAGGGGTCTGGTTACAGGCAGGCAGATATCCTGTGCCTGGCAGCTCCTCCCCCCTGCCAGCCAGGTCATTTGCATTTTCACTGACCATTTCCCTCTTAGCCAATTGGTTCCCTGAGTTCAAATTCAAATCCTTGGCCGTTACAGGGCCAGGGCCTGGATCCTGTCCCAAAGATACACAGTCACCCCCCAACAGCACCTCACCGCTGATATCCTGGAGAACCCCAACAACCAGCCAGCCTGACCCCTCCTGGGTCTGCACAGGGATCTGGGCCATAGGCAGGGCGAATGGGTCCGTCCCTGGGACCCTCACCCAGGTCACACAGCCCCTCAGCATCTGGTGGGGGTGCACCACCTGGGCCCTGACCACAGTTCTCTCTGTCCCGGGATCACGCCACCCCAAGAATGTCTTTCCATTGACCATCACCTTCCGCTCCCACTGGGGGTCCATAGGGCTTGAGTCCAGGGCCAGGAGTGGAAATCCGTCCACCATCCCACCCATCTGGCTGGCAGAGTTTATGGCCTTGGGACCCAGCAAGGGGGTTAGATCCCCTATGCCTCTCCATTCCACCACCGCCAGTTCATGCTGCTGCTGCTGCTTCTCCTGTAGGTCTTTCTCGGGCTCTCGCTGTCTCTCACAGTCCTCTTGCTCTCTCGGACTCAGCTCCAGTCCCATCCGTCTCCGATCCCCTGCTGGGGAACCCGATCGTGAAGACCCCCGTCTGGTTGGGGACCAGACTCTTGGGGATGCCAGGCTACTGCTCCAGCTGCTCCCAGATCCTGCTGTAGCCCCATCGGGGTCAGGAATCTGCTCCTTAGAATGGTCATCCTCCTCCAGCTGCACAATTAGCTGGGCTTTAGTGAGCTTCCCAATGCGTATCCCTCTCTTTTTGCACAGGGTTACAATGCTTCTTTTAAGGAGAAAGCGATATGCCATCACTTCACTGCTCCCAAGTTGCTGTGGATTCACAGGCCTGTGTGCTCTTAGCTCCCCACGGTTTCCAGGAAGAACCCCAAGTGTGCCAGCCCTTCTCCAGGTCACCGCCTCTTTGCCAGGGTCGAGCTGCAGCTCCTCTGCCCCTGGGTCCACTCACGGCACCCCCAGGGGAACCCTGTCACTGCAAAAATCCTTCTCTCTCCCAGGGCCAAGCCGCAGGCTCCTCCGCCCCTGGGACTGCTCACTGCAGCCCCCAGAGGGACCCCATCATTGCACAGTCCTTCTCGCTGGTCACACACTCCCAGGGGTTAAGCGTAGCTCCTCCGCTCCCCGAAACCGCTCCTCTGTGAGCCTTCAGCACGCCTGGACCTCGTTAGCCCCTCTTCGTTCTACTGCTCCCCAGTTACTTACTGCAGGAAGCGCCGTTCCTGGGGTGCAGAACATCCCACCACTGCCACCAGTTGTCACGGAGTGTGGGGGAGTCCGGCCTTGCACCCCTCTTCCCCGGATTCAGTGGGAGTCTCAGCCAGCCAGTAGAACAGAAGGTTTATTAGAGATGCCAGGAACACAGTCCAAACAGCGCTTGTCAGTACATCCAGGACCCCTCAGTCGGGCCTTTCCGGGGGGCAGGGAGCTTAGACCCCAGCCTGGGGCTCCCTGCATTTCACCCCACAGCTCCAAATGGAGGCAGGGAGGCCAGACCCTGTCAGCCTCTCTCCCCTCCTCTCCAGCCAGTTCCAAACTGAAACTCTCCAGCCCCTCCTCCCCATTTGTCTCATTCCAGGGCCAGGAGGTCACCTGATCCCTTTGTTCCAACACCTTCATTTCTCACCTTTGCAGGGGAGGGGCCGGGCCATCTGTTGCCAGGAGACAGGGCCATTCTCTGTGTCCAGGCCTCTGCCCACCCCTGCCTTCTAGGGCTTTGTAACAATCATGCACCGTTGTCCCACCACCTAGATACTCAAGCACTGCATAGGGGAAACCGAGGCACCCACACAGTACTCAGGGAAACCTTAACAACAGTCCTAGTTCGTCACATCCTGACTCCCCCACACTTTGTGACAGGCAGTATTCAAGGTGTGGGCGTATCATGGATTTCTATAGTGACATGATATTTTCTGGTTTCTGACCTATCTCTTTCTGCCCATGTAATCCCCCCCTCCGCCCCCCATCAGCCCAGGTGCCCGTATGGCGCCAATCACCGTGGGATCTGAGTGCTCGGCTGGAGCACACAGTTCCCACTAACCCGGACTCTGCAGTTGGATCCACCTGCCTGCATCCGGTTGCAGGATTGAGGACCCAGCACATCTTTCTGGGACCAGGGCTGGGTGGGCTGCAGGTTTGTTCTCATCCTTCCCATCCTGTCTTCAGTTTCTGCCAGGGCACCAGCAGCTGAGCGAGCGGGTGCGGAAGCGCTTGTATTATGGCTGGGACAAAGAGTGTAGCCTGGACAATCTCTCCAGCCCGGTGGCAGGTGAGTCGTGTGCTGAGCCCGGGATTGAAACTAGCCCACGAGCTGAATGAACTCAGTCATCTGCTAAGGCTACGTCTCCCCTTGAGCCGCTACAGCTGCACCAGGGCAGATGGGAGGGGGTCTCCCAGCGCTGTGCTTAACCCACCCACCCGCGAGGCGGCGGCCCTTCCATCGGCCTAGCACTGGCTGCACCTGGGGTTAGGTCGTCACCCAGAGGGGTGGATTGTTCACACCCCGGAGCGACAGAGCTGGGTCGGCCTGCCTTTTTGCTGCCGGGGAAAGGCTCTGGCCCCCTTTCCCTGGTGCTGCCGTGTGTTGCCCCCCGCGCGTGTGGGCACGTCCAGGGGTGTTTCTGCAGGGGCGGTGCCCAGCATGTCTCCCTTAGGCATATCTCCATATGTATATATATATATATCTGTCTCATAGAGCTGGAAGGACCTTGACAGGTCATCAAGTCCAGTCCCCTGCCTTCACTAGCAGGACCAAGTACTGTCCCCTGACAGATTTTGCCCCAGATCCCGAAGTGGCCCCCTCAAGGATTGAACTCACAACCCTGGGTTTAGCAGGCCAACGCACACTGAGCTATCCCTCCCCTCCCTTCTCACTGTGATCGATTAGCTGTGTTACGGTCGAGCCTGGAGGCCAAGGCCCACCGTGCTGGGGCTCTGCCCTATAGCTTACTTCGGTGCTCATACCCCTTGGACTAGCCTGAGCGATCCAGCGGGGGTGGCGTGGCACAAGGGACCCCCCAAGCTGAGGCTGGGTTGGGTTGATAACCCAGGTGTAATTTCAGAGCGGTTTGGGCCGTCCCCCACTGGGTTCTAACACTGTGGGTGGGGAGCCCATCTCCGTCTAACGTCCTGCCAGCGTCTCCATGAACCCCTGGCTCCTGAGCGGTAACAGGTTCTGAACTCGGTGATTGATTTCTGGCTGCCCAGCAGGAGGCTGGTTTCCGGGGGCGGGTGCTCAGCACTGCCTGGCAGGTATCTCGAGCCAGGCACCAAAAATCACTCTTGAAAATCTTGGGCTGAAACTCAAGGAGGGGCGTGCAGCCATTCCCCGCTGAACTCCCTGGAGGGGGGTTGTTCCCGGCAGAGCGCTGGCGCCGGTTCTGCATTGAGGGGGAATCGAGGCAAGGGGGAAGGAGGAGTAGTGCGGGGGGGGCCTTATTGCTGGTGTTTATCCCTATGCTGTTCTGCCTCTGTCCTAGACATCGCCGTCGAGTTGCTCCAGAAAGCCGCTCCCAGCCCCATCCGCAGGCTGCAGAAGAAATACGTTTGCCATGTGTCGCGGTAAGACCCGACCCCTCCTAGCCCGGCGGGGGCCTCTGGTCTGGCTCGACGCTTCAGCGTGGCTACCAGCCGCCTGGACCGGGAGCCTCTTGCTGGAGAAGCGACAAAGGGTCCTGTGGCACCTTATAGACTAACAGAGGTATTGAAGCATAAGCTTTCGTGGGTGAATACCCACTTCTTCGGATGCAAGCTTGCATCCGATGAAGTGGGTATTCACCCACGAAAGCTTATGCTTCAATACCTCTGTTAGTCTATAAGGTGCCACAGGACCCTTTGTCGCTTCTACAGATCCAGACTAACACGGCTACCCCTCTGATACTCTTGCTGGAGAGCAGCCCCACCACAGGCACCGCACCTGTGCTGTCGTGCTGGATTTCGATGGCCCAGCACTGAGCTTCTCTGGGCCTTTTCCCTTGACTGCCCCTCTGATGCTCTCCTGGGCCGCTTGTCCTCCGAGGGCTGGGTCTGACCCGGGTCACTGACCGATGTGCACAGCCAGTCCCTAAGCTGTGTGGCGGTGCACCCCGCGCCTGTCTGTCTGGTCTGTGTTTCAGCCTGGGCTGGGGCCTGGGGCTCTCAGGTTTCTGTAGTGCCCACGGTGAGCAATGAGGCTTCTGGGTTTTACACCTTGGCAGGGCAGGGAGCCGGCCGGTACCACTGCCTGTGCAGTTCTGGCCAGGCCACTTCCTGTCTCTGGGCGAGGGATCGAAGGATTTCCCGTCGCAGGCAGAACTACGCTGGCGGGGGGCAAGTGGGCCCAGAGCCCTGCGGCCGAGCCGCTCTCCCTTCTGTCCCCTAAGTCCTGCTCTTGCCCCGCGGTCACAGGGAAGCCTGCATCTCGCCCTGCTCCATGATGCTGGCTCTGGTTTACATCGAGAGACTCCGGCACCGGAACCCCGAGTACCTGCAGCAGATCTCCTCCTCGGACCTCTTCCTGATCTCCATGGTGAGCGGGGCCTGGGCTGGGCTGGGCGGGGCGGGCTCTCCCCCGGGGCCGTGCTGACGGGCGCTGTGCTCCTGGCTTTCAGATGGTGGCCAGCAAGTACCTGTACGACGAAGGAGAGGAGGAGGAGGTGTTCAATGACGAATGGGGCGCGGCCGGCAAGGTGGGGGTGCAGACCGTGAACACGCTGGAGATGAACTTCCTGAGCGCCATTGTAAGTAGTGCTGATGTAATCACTGTGGCGCCTTTGTCCGGACCCCACTGGGTTGCGGGGGGGGGCGGGCTTTATGCCGGGGCTGCACAGACCCCCCCCACCCCAACTGGGCCCCGTTGCGCCGGGCGCTGCACAGACCCAGAGTGGGAGATAGTCCCTGCCCGTGGGGCACTGTTGACTAGACCAGTCGGGACGTGCTCGCTCGGCGTCTGTCTGTGTCCGGGTGAGAGGCGCTGGGCAGAGGAGAAATGGCGCGTCAGGGAAGCTCGTAGTGGCTGAGGGTGACCCGGCTAACGAGCAGAGGGCTCTCCTGGGGCTGTGCTGGGGTGGGCACGCTGCGAGAGCTCAGGGCTGGGCCTCGCGCTCGGGGCGTCTGGCCTGGGCAGCCGGGCCAGGCCCCGCTGGGGTGCTGCACTCAGTGGGGCGCTGGGGCAAAATCCGAGGCTGCATGGAATGGGATCAGCCGACGGAGGGGGAGAGGGCTTCCTGCCTGGGAGCAGCTGGCCCCTTTGTCCCCATCAGCCAGTCCTGCCTCTGGCCCGGACAGATCAGACGTGGAGGAATGTGTCTGCTGTGGGCCCCACCCTGCCGTGGGCCGCTCCATCTCCAGCCTGCTCCCTACGCGCACACACTGTACCCCCTAGTTCTGCTGCCCCGATTGTTGCCCAACGCCCACCCTGGCCAGGAACCCCGAGGCTGTTGGCAGTGCAGTGTGCACAGCTGGCCGGCAGGGGGCGCTCCCCGTCCGCCCCAGAGTGCAGGTTCGAGCATCTCAAAGCGCATCACGGGCATCAGGGGGTGCTAGCCTGAGGCTGGTTTGGGGGTCGGGGGCTGGCATGCAGAAGGGGGGATTTGCCTGGGGCGCCGGCTGGCACAGCACATGCCCCTGTGGGAGGGGCCAGCAGGGGCTGGCGCAGAGTTGTTCCATCGTGGGAACGTAGGCTTTACTGCAGCTCGTTAGGCCCTGGCTCTGTGCAGCCTCCCCCGTGAAGTTCCCCTCCCACCCCCCTTGGCTCCTGGCCATTGTGCATCCGGTTGCGGCCCCACTGGACTCTCCGGCCAGCTGTGTGTGCGGAGGGCAAGCGAGAGTGCTCCGTTGGGGGCAGCACGAAGGGGATTCCCGCGTGCAGGCGGTGAGTGTCCTGGGTCCCGTCGGAACTCTGGCTGGGCAGAGCAGTGATCCCACGCCGCTAGGGAAAAGCCCCCCGCTTGGCCGGGAAATGGGCCAAATGGAACCAGAATCCATCATCAGATGGCCACCCAGCCCCTCTTAACCCTGCTTGGTCCATGGCGCCTGGCCTGCCTAGGCTGTTACCGGCCACCTCCCGCCTGACGGTTCTGTCCCTCCCTGCAGGACTGGAGCCTCTACACTGACCCCAAGGAGCTGTTTGAAGTGCTGAGCTGGCTGGAAGGATGGTAGGTTTTTGGGGCGCGGGGGGGTGTTCATGGCAGGGGTCTGGCTCCGAGGCGGATATGGCACCTCTGCCCTGCCATGCCCGGATCCGCTGGGGTACATGTCAGCCAGCCCCTGCCCTGGGCTCCTCGGTCCCCCCTTGCTGCATTCTGTAAACCCCTCCCACCAGCCGGAGCTGGCCCAGGAGCCGGCTGTGGGCCTGCCCAGGGAGCGCCAGGCTGGGCTGGGGCAAGGCCCGCGCTAGTCTCAGCTTGTCCGAGGTGGCCTGGATCACCCGGCAGCCGAATCCCTGTGCGGGGGCGGGTCTGCGCCCTCGTCCCCCGGCGGGGCTTTGAGGGGAGTCAACAGGCCAGGCCCCAGGGCAGAGAGGGGGAAGGCAACTCCTCCTAGGCCTGGCTCACCCTGAGCAGAGCCGCACGTGGCACCATTCGGCCGCCAGGGACTCGTGAGCGGCACCCGTATCCCGTGGGCAGAGGCACAGAGACTCTGCCGGGAGCCGCGATGCAGGCAGCCACCCATTCACCGCGGGCAGCAGCAGCAGCTCTGTGTCCGGAGCACACATCTAACGGCGTTCCTTCCTTCCCCTCAGCGTGGCACAGAGACAGGGCACCCAGCGTGGCTGGTTCACCTACACGGACCTGTGCGTCCTGCTGGAGCAGTCCCTCTGGCAGCATGCCCTGGGCCAGCTCTACCAGCAGGTGGCGAAGGTAAGAGCTGGCCAGGCCCCGAGGGTAGAGGTAGCCTTCCCGTAAGGGGGCACCACGGGAGGGGGAGAACCAGGCCATGAGCCAGAGCCAGGACCTGGCTATGGGGGATGTCCGTGAGTGCGCTTCCCCTTGCTGGAGGGACGAGAAGCTGGGTATGAGTCAACAGTGTGCCCTTGTTGCCAAGAAGGCTAACGGCATTTTGGGCTGTATAAGTAGGGGCATTTCCAGCAGATCGAGGGACGTGATCATTCCCCTCTATTTGGCACTGGTGAGGCCTCATTTGGAGTACTGTGTCCAGTTTTGGGCCCCACACTACAAGAAGGATGTGGAAAAATTGGAAAGAGTCCAACGGAGGGCAACAAAAATGATTAGGGGGCTGGAGCACATGACTTATGAGGAGAGGCTGAGGGAACTGGGATTGTTTAGCCTGCAGAAGAGAAGAATGAGGGGGGATTTGATAGCTGCTTTCAACTACCTGAAAGGGGGTTCCAAAGAGGATGGATCTAGACTGTTCTCAGTGGTACCAGATGACAGAACAAGGAGTAATGGTCTCAAGTTGCAGAGGGGGAGGTCTAGGTGGGATATTAGGAAACACTATTTCACTAGGAGGGTGGTGAAGCACTAGAATGGGTTCCCTAGGGCGGTGGTGGGATCTCCATCCTTAGAGGTCCCTTCCAACCCTGAGATTCTATGAATGGGAACTGCTTTCCATCAGACAGGTTTTGAGTGGAATATTTTCCATGGAAAATTCCAATTTTTGTTGTTGAGAAACCAAACTCCTGAAAACGGAAGTGTTTTACATTGGAAGTGCTGCCGCAAAGCCTCCTTTGAGATGTAGCTCAGTTACCTCTTCTGCTTGCTGGACTTAAGAACAGCCAGACTGGGTCAGACCAAAGGTCCACCAAGCCCAGTGTCCTGTCCTCTGGCAGTGGCCAATGGCAGGTGCCCCAGAGGGAATGAACAGAGCAGGGAATCATCAAGTAATCCATCCCGTCACCCAATCCTGCCTTCTGGCAAACAGAGGCTAGGGACATCATTCCTGCCCATCCTGGCTAATAGGTCCATCAATGGCTATCTTCCATGAATCTATTTAGCTCCCTTTTGCACCCCATTATAGTATTGGCCTTCACAACACCCTCTGGCAAGGAGTTCCAGAGGTTCTCACAGTGCGTTGCGTGAAAAAAATACTTTCTTGTGTTTTGTTTTAAACCTGCTACCTATTAATTTCATTTGGTGGCCCCTTGTTCTTGTATTATGAGGAGTAAATAACACTTCCTTATTTACTTTCTCCACACCACTCATGATTTTATAGACCTCTATCATATCCCCTGCGTTAGTCGCCTCTTTTCCAAGCTGAAAAGTCCCAGTCTTATTAATCTCTCCTCATACGGAAGCCGTTCCATACCCCTTATTATTTTTGTTGTCCTTTTCTGAACCTTTTCCAATTCCAATATATCTTTTTTGAGATGGGGCGACCTCATCTGCACACAGTATTCAAGATGTGGGCATACCATGGATTTATATAGAGGCAATATATTTTCTGTCCTATTATCTATCCCTTTCTTAATTACGCCCAACGTTCTACTCGCTTTATTTGACTGCCGCTGCACATTGAGTGGATGTTTTCAGAGAACTATCCACAGTGACTCCAAGATCTTTCTTTAGTGGTAACAGCTAACTTGGACCCCATCATTGTGTACGTATAGTTGGGATTATGTTTTCCAATGTGCATTATTTTGCATTTATCAACATTAAATTTCATCTGCCATTGTGTTGCCCAATCACCCAGTTTTGGGAGATCCCTTTGTAGCTCTTCGCAGTCTGCCTGGCACTGAACTATCTTGAGTAGTTTTGTATCATTTGCAAATGTTGCCACCTCACTGTTTACCCATGATGCACCACAGCATCCACTCTTGGAGGGGGTGGTGGTGCATCATGGGAAATGCAGTCCAAGGGGGAGCCCGACTGACTGAGGGTATGTCGCACAAGGCACCGCGGCAGCATTTCTGGGAGGAAATATGAGGCTTTTTGCCAGAATATTTTGGTTTATGAATTTCTAACAAAAGGAGAAGCTGTTCCTGGGCTAAGTTCGATGAAAGCGACGATTGTTCCCTCTTTGTCGCCCCTCCCCCCGTTTTTGGACCCGGGCTGAGCGGTTTGTGTGTTGCTGCCCCCCGGCAGGGCAGAGTCAGTGGTCAGCATGGGTCACTCCTGCTGGCTGGTGGGTGGCAATCTGAGTCCCCCCCAACCATCCCCGCCAGCTGCTGGTCAGAGCCTGGGGCAGAGGGCTGCAGAGGAGAGCCCTGGTTCCAGCCCCGACGTCCTCTGCCTGGTGGTAGCCAGCGGTGGTGGGGCCATATGGTTTTCTCTGCCAATGGGTGCTGGACTCACAGCTGGCCTGCCCCCTGTGAGGGGCACTGGGGTAACTGTCTGTGTGGCTCCCCCCTGGGCACGGGCGGGCATAAGGGGCACTGGGTGACCCGTCTCTCTCTCCCCACAGCTGGCCTGCTTGCTGGGCGTGATGTACTTGACCGGCATTGCGGCAGTCTTCGCCTCCGTCACCGTGGTGCACCAGGTCGTGTGTGTGAGGAGCGCCGGCCCCACTGCCCTCCGGCCTCTGGTGTTCCCCATGGACGGCGGGCGCCCGCTGGGCTCTGGGGCACCCCTCGCCCCCTGTGCCACTCAGCTGCCAGCTCCTGGGCTGGGGCTCCCTGGCCCCCCTTCGCCCTCCTGCTCCGATAGCAGCTCCCGTTGCCCAGCGGAGAACGAGACGGCGGAGGAGCAGCGCCGGCCTGGTGGTGGGGTGACGGTGACGGCACTGTACCTGTGGGGCAGCGTGCTGACGGCGCTGTCCTACACGGAGGCCCCAGGCTCTGCCCTGCAGACTAGTCCCCGGCAAGAGCCCCCTCTCTGCCCAAACTGCCTGAAACTCCGCCGAGGGCGCAGCACCTGTGAGAGATCCAACCGCACAAGCCCCTTCGCCCCGCCCGCCCCCTTCGGACTCAGCCTGGGCCCTGCTCGCCCGGCGCTCCGCTGCAGTGGCTGCCCGGCCAGCGCCGGCTGGGGCTGGCATCCGCCCGCAGCCCCCAGCCCCCAGGACTGGCCCGACCCCCTGGTGCTGAAGCAGTGCTCCTTGGAGGCCGCCATGAATCTGGGCAGAATCAAGACCTTCATCTTCCCCAGCTAGGGCTGCGCAGTGACCCCCATGGCCCAGCTCGGCCCCTAGAGAAGCCCTGGCCTGTTGGGCTGGGAGGGCCAGGGCCCCACGTTAGTTCCAAGCCGTGGCTTGGCCTTCTCTCCGCCAGACCCTCCAGGCTTTCCGGGGGGGACACAGCTGTGGGGAGGGTCTGGCTGAGTGTGGGGTGGGGTGTGCGTGCATGGGGCTGGCACGGGGGCTTGGCGGCTGTGGGGTGCAGCGATTCTGCTGGGGGATTAGGGTGCCCCAAAGTAGGGGTGCCAGTCTGGGGAGGGCACTGCTCACCCCCACCCCATTGATGCCTCCCAGTGAAGCTGGGATCTCGGCCCCCTGCTGCATTGGGCAGTGTGGAGGGTGGGGGGAGCAGAGGTGGCACATGAGGCTCTGGGCCCTTGGGCTGCACAGTGGAGGGTCCGGGTGGGGGGGTGAAGGGAGGGGCAGGGGCACTCCGAAGGGGCTGTAAGCTCCAGAGGGGAGTTAGGGGGCCTGGCTGCCCGGAGTGGATCTGCTGGGCGCAGGGAGAAGGGGCTGGTTCTGCTGCCCAGCCTCACCCGCTGTGCCAGCTCCCACCCAGCGCCAGCTCTTTTTAAGCTGGATTTTAAACCCGTTTTTCACTCTTTTGTAGATGAAAATCTCTTCCAATAAAGGTAGCTCTGGCCGTGCGCCCGTCTCGGCCTTTCTCCCACCGCCTCACGCCCCAGCGGGTCCCGGGCCAGGGGCGCTTCCCCTACCTCTGAAATGCAGCCACCTCTGGGCCGGGGCACGGCAGCTAGTTCACAGCCCCCAGCAATGTACGGTGTGCAAGGAGGAGCCTGCTGAAGTGGGAGGGGAAGAATTGCCCCAGCTGGATGGGGCCTGGGCCCAACATCTCTGCCCTGCGGCAAGGCAGAAAGTCCTCCGCTCCCTGCCCTGGCCCCCTGGAGGCTGCCCGAGGTCTGGAACATGATTGCTCCTTATCTCCATGGCCTGGATGAAGGATCACGCTGGTCCCGTTCCAGGTGTGTTCTCCGCCCACCCGCCTGTGATAGAAACGTGCCTCCCCCCCCCCCATCTTTCACCCCTGTCCTGGCTTCCCCAGGGGAGAGCAGGAGAAAACAGATGTGACAGATGAGTCACATCACCTAGCGCCCCGTGGAGGGGCTGCCCCCACCATGGCACTGCCTGCCAGCCCCCCTCCTTCCTCCAGGCATGGGGCAGCAGAGGGAGCTGAGCGCCCCTCCCGGGCGTCTGGGTGCGTTGCTCCTGGAGAGGGATCAGCCCTGTTACGTCTCGTGCAGGGCGGAGAATATTGGTGCTTAACTGCTAGTAATAGTGACCCCCAAAGGAGAGCCCCCCTGCTTGCAGCAGAGTGCCCCCCGTGTCCCTATTGTGTGGGGGCCAGCACTGACTGGGAGAGCACCCCCTAGTGAGCCCCTCCCCCCTTCCTGCAGTACCGGGGCCCCAGCAGCATTGCACCATGACAACTGACTTGGAGAGCACCCCCTAGCAAGCCCCCCCCACATTCCCTGCAGTACAGGGCCCCTGGCAGCAGCGCACTGCGATCACTGACTCAGAGAAAGCCCCCTCCTGAATCCCCAGCTGTACTTTCTGGGAGTCCCGGGGAGGTCCCTGGAGGTCTCCCATCCGAGCACAGTCCCCACTGCCCCCTGCTTAGCGTGGGCGGTCAGGACAGGTCCCAGCGTACAGGACTCCATGGCCTGGTCCCCTCTCACCGGCCCAGGAGACCACCCCCCGGTGTGGGTGCCCAGCAGCCTGTCCCGGTTTGGGCTGGTTTTGCTAGCAGTGCTGGAGATGGCTGGGGACGGGAGCTGCTGGTTGCCCCCTGAGGAATGTGGGGAATGCGTGGTCCCCCCCCTTTGCCCTTTGCTCCCTTCACAGCGTCCAGTTAATAAGTGAACTCAGGGACTGAGCAGTGGCTGGGTGTTATCGAGACCCAGTCACTGGCCAACATTGACCAGCGTTAGCTCCCTTGGGGTTTGGTAGCCAGGGCCTGAGCCGGGTTAGCACCCGGCAGACAGAGCTGCCAAGCGTGTGAGCCCTGCACTGAGGGTCCGGAAAAGGAGGAAAAGCTGCCAGAGCCTTTCGATTAGACGGGGGTGAATGAGGCTCCTGGTACCAGCAGCCCTGGCCCCTGGGGAGCGAAACCCCTTGTCTGACAGTCTGTTAGATGGGTGGAAAGAGGGTGAGCTCTGTCCCGAGGGGAGAAGGTAGCTGAGCTGGGGAGGGGGGCCGTTGGTGCTGTTAAAATCTCCCCCCCCCCCCCCCCCCAAGGACAAACCAAGACGACCACACGCACGAGGGGAGACGCAGCGTCGGTCTCAGGGACGGACGTTCATTTGCAACGTCGCTGTGGGCAAACCCTGGGCCTGGCGCTCGGCCCGTCGGCCACCCTGTGACTGGCAGATTCACAGCAGCATCGGGCAGGGCTTCCCGTTGCCCCCTTGGTCCCGGGCTCCGGCCGGCAGCTGTGAGAGATGCCGGCTGAGCCAGGCTCCTGTTCCACGGAAGGAGAGCGAGAAGGAGACTCCTAAGGGAGGGAAGAAAACGGGCCCCTGGGAGTTTGGGGGGAGGTTTGGGATTCAGCCAAGGGTCCCTCGCGGCCCTGTCTGCTCCGACACCTCTTGGGACCCAGACAGCAGAGGCCCAGCGATGTCTCCGTGGCTCCTGGGGGTGCAGCCAGGCTGGGACCCTCCGTCGCCTTCTTCCAGTCGGGGCACTGGCGTCTGGCCAGCTTTTCTCCCAAAGGCTCTTCTTGTGAGGACCCCAAAAGGCTGCGCTGGGCGGCCTCGCCAGGCCCCTCGTTAGCTGGGCTGCTGCGGGGGGCACCCCGGGCTGGACTCTGCCGCTGCCTGGGGGGCGTTTGGCTCCAGGAGGCCGGGAGGGTCCTCAGCCGAGGGGGGCCGAGAGCCGTGAGGAGCAGCCGTCTGCAGGCACAGGGATGGGTGATTCCTTCCACCGGCTGCGCCCAGCGACTCCCCTGCGGACAGGCGCTGGGCGAGCGGGCGTGGATCAGACCCAGGGCTGGGGGTCGTGTGCCCCGGGGAGGGGGCAGTGAGCGGTTACTCGCAAAGCCGGGTTAATGGCTAACCAGCCGCGGGCTCGGGCAAAGGTCACCTCCACTCAGCCTGAACTCCCAGCCCTGCGCTGGCCCCGGTGGGGACAAGTGACCCTGTTGCCATGCCCTGTGCCAGACGGAAGCCGGGCGTGTAGGGACGGGGCAGGATGAATGGGGGCTGCTGCGGCAGCCCTGCCTCCCGGAGCCCCGTGCGCACCTCCTACGCCCCGCAGAAGACGCCCCCCTGGGGCCTAAGCTGCTGCTTTGCCCTGCAGGTGAGAGATGCCTGGGGACGGGCTCGCTGCCCGCGGTGGGGCGAGGGACAAGCGGGCGGTGGGATGTGGCCATGCCTGGAGGGACGGTCCCTACACCTCCGAGAGCATCGAGGGCAGGGGAGCACCGGCACCATGGCACGACGCCCAGCCCCTGGGGTACCTAAGGGAAATCCCCAGGAGGGGTGAGGAGCCAGGCTCGGCTGGGGGCAACCCGGAGCCGGTTCTCTGCCCGTGGAGGGAATGGGTCTGGCCCCGTGGTGCTGGGATCCCCGTTGGCGCTTGGGGAAGGACGTGGCCAAGATAGAGCTGCCCCCAGCCCTCCGCTGCGGTGCCGAGAGTCCCAGGGACCGTCCAGCCCCACAGGGCACAGCCCCTCCCTGGCCACCGGCTGCACCCTCCAGGAATGAGACAGGGCCGGCTGCTCCCCCCAGCTCAGCCCTGCCACCAGCCTGGCGTGATCAGGCCCCCGGCGCTGCGGTACAGGATCCCCCAGCGTTTCACTGAAGCCTCCTGCAGCCCGACTCCTGCAGCCGGGCAGATCGCCCTGTTCCATGAATGCCCCCGCCCCCCCGTGCCCTGGGGCTGGGCCCCTCAGCCCCATTTTGTGGGGGGGAAACCGAGGCATGGGGTGGGGGGGCAGAGCTGCAGAACAGAGCCCTGGGATGGGGGGCAGAGCTGTGGGGTGGGGAGTAGAGCTGTGGGGAAGAGCCGTGGGGTGGGGGGGCAGAGCCCCAGTATGAGGGGCAGAGCTGTGGGGCAGGGGGCAGAGCTGTGGGGCACCCTATGCTGCACAGGGGCACAAGCCAGTGCCTGCTGTGACCCTCCCGGCCTCGCTCTCTCCAGCACCTGGCTGTCCAGGCCTCTCTCCTCTGCATCTTCCACCTGCTCCTGCTGCCAGCGCCCCCAATCCGGGACCTGAACCAGGACCAGAACCGGAACGAGCTGCTGGCCCGGAGCCTCTTTGCCTGTGGGGTCTCCACGGTGCTGCAGACCAGCCTGGGCAGCAGGTGAGTGAAGGGCCCTGGGGACTCCCGTGGGTTTGGGGGTGGGCAGGAAGGCCCCCGCCTCCCCCAGAACCCAGGCACCGGGAGAGACGGGAGCCAGCGTCTGGGCCAAGTGGGTTTCTCTCCCTGCTCCCCCTCCCCCCCCTGCCCCCCCCGGATCCTGCCGGTGGGGTGGGGGAGCCCCAGCCCTGTTGGCAGCCTGTCACGGAGTGTGGGGGAGTCAGCGCCCTGCACCCCTCTTCCCCGGATTCAGTGGGAGTCTCAGCCAGCCAGTAGAACAGAAGGTTTATTAGAGATGCCAGGAACACAGTCCAAACAGAGCTTGTAAGTACAACCAGAACCCCTCAGTCGGGCCCTTCCGGGGGGCAGGGAGCTTAGACCCCAGCCTGGGGGCTCCCTGCATTTCACCCCACAGCTCCAAACAGGGCAGGGAGGCGAGACCCTGTCTGCCCCTCCCCTCCTCTCCAGCCAGCCCCCAAACTGAAACTGTCCAGCCCCGCCTTCCCCTTTGTCTCCTTCCCGGGCCAACAGGTTACCTGATCCCTTTGTTCAAACACCTTCATCTCTCACCTTTGCAGGGGAGGGGCCGGGCCATCAGTTGCTAGGAGACCGAGTGTCGGCCCTTCTCTGTGTCCAGGCCCCTGCCCTAGGGCTCTGTAACAATCATGCACCCTTGTCCCACCACCTAGATACTCAAGCACTACATAGGGAAACCGAGGCACCCACACAGTACTCAGGGAAAACCTTAACAACAGTCCTAGTTCGTCACATCTCTCCCCCCTTCGAGACCGAACTGAGCGGGGTCACTTTAGCCAGTGACCTGGGGAAGTTCGAACCTGGTCACACCAGGCCGTTCCAGTTCCACGTGCTCCCTTAGGTCGGGTGGGCTTGATGGCACCCGCAGGCCGCATGTGGGAAGGTTTATGCGGCCCGTGCCCTTTTCCCATCCCAAAACCCCTGGGGTTCAAGCTGAGATCAGGTCTTTTCCCAGCGCTCCAGTCTGGAGGGCTGTAATTCGGGCTCTCTTGGTTAAGAGCCTCCCTCTTGATCTGGTCCCCTCTCTGACCACGTGTCTCTGTCACCAGCCGCTCGGCATCGGCCCCTTTTCCTGGATGCAGCCACATCGGGGCGAGGTGGTGACTATAGACCGTAAAGCGCCACCCAAATAGATCCGGCTGCTGCTTCTTAAGGGCCTGCCCCATGGCCAGGCATTCCCTCTCTATGGCCTGACCGTTCTGCCTCCAGGGCAGCAGCTCCTTGCTCAGATACCTGATGGGGTGTCTCCCCCGCTTCGCATAGGCCTGCATCAGCACCATGCCCAGCCCTGTGTCTGAGGCTTCGGTGAACACTGTACAGGGCTTGGCCCTGTCTGGGTTTACTCGATTTATCGGCCCCTGGATTAGAGCCTCCTTCAGCGCACAGAGAGCCCTCTGGCCCTGCTCGGTCCAGACTGCCTCGTCTGGCTTCCCCTTCTTACATAGCTTAGTGATGGGGGCAGCTAGGGAGCTAAAAGGGGGTACAAACCTCTGGTAGTACCCTGCCATCCCGCTAAAGGCCTGGACCTGTTCCTTGGTCTGGGGAACAGGCCAATCTCTGATCGCCTCCACCTTGGCCAGCCCTGGGCTGCTGAATGACTGGTTCACCTCTAAAGCCAGCCTGTCCTTGGCCTCTCTCTCCAGGTTCCGGGCTGTTTTCCCAGTTACTCTGAATGGGGGACACCTGCTGGGAGGATTGGCTCCCATCTCAGGGGAGAGATCCACCAGGGGGTCTTCCCCCTTCTCCTCCCAATCATCCCTTACCGGTTCTAGGGGTCCCCTTACTCTCCTCCCATACCACAGCTTGAAAGGGAAGCCCCCTGGTGATTCCTGGGGCACTTCCCTGTGCCATCGGTAGGGCAGGTACTTGTCCCAGTCCTGTGGATGCTGATTTATACAAGTCCTCAGCATCAGCCTCACGGTCCCCTGAACTCTCTCCACCAGCCCGTTGGACTGAGGGTGATATGCAGAGGCCGAGGTGGGCCAGACCCCACCTTTCTCCCACACACCCCGGAGCAGGGCTGACATGACCTTGGATCCCTGGTCTGTAAGGACCTTGCTGGGGACCCCCACTCTATACATAGCCACCTTCTGGAAAGGTTCCTCTCTGATGGGCAGGGACCTCCAGGGATCTTCTCCCTTACCCCGGGCCAGGTACAATAGCCGGTGATGATACTTCTGGGGCCCCACCGGCTGCCTCCTGATTCCCCACCGTTCTACTTCCCCTTAGAATATCAGGGTTGGAAGAGACCTTAGGAAGTCATCTAGTCCAACCCCCTGCTCAAAGCAGGACCAATCCCCAATTTTTGCCCCATATCCCCAAATGGCCCCCTCAAGGATTGAACTCACAACCCTGGGTTTAGCAGACCAATGCTCAAACTACTGAGCTATCCCTGCAAACCCCCTTGGGAAGCCCATTCCCGGCACAGGAATCCCTTCTCCCACAGGGATCTGTCCCTGTAGCCTTCCCCAAGGGGGTTTGCAGCGCTGTGGCCAGGAAGTTCCCTCAGCTTTTCCAAGGTGGGATCCTTCTGCAGCTCACTGGCCAGGCCTGGGGTCACCGCCCCGCTGAGCCCTGTCCCTGGTGGCTCCCTCCCTGCCGTGGAATCACTTCCTGGCAGCACCTCTGGACCAGGCCAGCCTGGTTGGCAGCCGTCCTGCCCTGCCTGTGTGTCCCCCCACTCAGCTGGGGTCTCCGCTCCCCCGGTGCTCAGCGCTGCCCTGGCTGTCCCTGTGGGGCCAGGCAGCAAGCTCGCTGCTTTGCTCTCTGCATCAGAGACTGCCTGAGCCACCTCTCCATTGTGCAGGGGGGTGGGGAGCATCTCTCTGTCCCACCCCACCCTAGGGGTCTGGTTACAGGCAGGCAGATATCCTGTGCCTGGCAGCTCCTCCCCCATGCCAGCCAGGTCACTTGCATTTTCACTGACCATTTCCCTCTTAGCCAATTGGTTCCCTGGGTTCAAATTCAAATCCTCGGCCGTTACAGGGCTAGGGCCTGGATCCTGTCCCAAAGATACACAGTCACCCCCCAACAGCACCTCACAGCCGATATCCTGGAGAACCCCAACCACCAGCCAGCCCGACCCCTCCTGGGTCTGCACAGGGATCTGGGCCATAGGCAGGGCGAATGGGTCCATCCCTGGGACACTCACCCAGGTCACACAGCCCCTCAGCATCTGGTGGGGGTGCACCACCCGGGGCCTGACCACAGTTCTCTCTGTCTCAGGGTCTCGCCACCCCAAGAATGTCTCTCCATTGACCATCACCAGTTCATGCTGCTGCTGCTTCTCCTGTAGGTCTTTCTCGGGCTCTTGCTGTCTCTCACAGTCCTCTTGCTCTCTCGGACTCAGCTCCAGTCCCATCCGTCTCCGATCCCCTGCTGGGGAACCCGATCGTGAAGACCCCCGTCTGGTTCGGGACCAGACTCTTGGGGATGCCAGGCTACCGCTACAGCTGCTCCCAGATCCTGCTGTAGCCCCATCGGGGTCAGGAATCTGCTCCTTAGAATGGTCATCCTCCTCCAGCTGCGCGATTAACTGCGCTTTAGTGAACTTCCCAATGCGTATCCCTCTCTTTTTGCACAGGGTTACAATGCTTCTTTTAAGGAGAAGGCGATACGCCATCACTTCACTGCTCCCAAGTTGCTGTGGATTCACAGGCCTGTGTGCTCTTAGCTCCCCACGGTTTCCAGGACGAACCCTAAGTGTGCCAGCCCTTCTCCAGGTCACCGCCTCTTTGCCAGGGTCGAGCCGCAGCTCCTCCGCCCCTGGGTCCACTCACGGCACCCCCAGGGGAACCCTGTCACTGCAAAAATCCTTCTCTCTCCCAGGGCCAAGCCACAGGCTCCTCCGCCCCTGGGACTGCTTACTGCAGCCCCCAGGGGAACCCCATCATTGCACAGTCCTTCTCGCTGGTCACACACTCCCAGGGGTTAAGCGTAGCTCCTCCGCTCCCCGAAACCGCTCCTCTGTGAGCCTTCAGCACACCTGGTCCTCGTTAGCCCCCCTTCATTCTACTGCTCCCCAGTTACTTACTGCAGGAAGCGCCTTCCACGGGGTGCAGTACATCCCACCGCTACCACCAGTTGTCACGGAGTGTGGGGGAGTCAGCGCCCTGCACCCCTCTTCCCCGGATTCAGTGGGAGTCTCAGCCAGCCAGTAGAACAGAAAGTTTATTAGAGATGCCAGGAACACAGTCCAAACAGAGCTTGTAAGTACAACCAGGACCCCTCAGTTGGGCCCTTCCAGGGGGCAGGGAGCTTAGACCCCAGCCCGGGGGCTCCCTGCATTTCACCCCACAGCTCCAAACAGGGCAGGGAGGCCAGACCCTGTCTGCCCCTCCCCCTCCTCTCCAGCCAGCCCCCAAACTGAAACTGTCCAGCCCCGCCTTCCCCTTTGTCTCCTTCCCGGGCCAACAGGTCACCTGATCCCTTTGTTTGAACACCTTCAGCTCTCACCTTTGCAGGGGAGGGGCCGGGGCCATCAGTTGCTAGGAGACCGAGTGTCGGCCCTTCTCTGTGTCCAGGCCCCTGCCCTAGGGCTCTGTAACAATCATGCACCCTTGTCCCACCACCTAGATACTCAAGCACTACATAGGGAAACCGAGGCACCCACACAGTACACAGGGAAAACATTAACCACAGTCCTAGTTCGTCACACAGCCCCCTCCCCACTCCCCAGCTGATCTGTCTTTGCTGTTGCCTGGCAGGTTGCCCTTGGTCCAAGCGCCATCGTTCGAGTTCCTGATCCCCGCCATGGTGCTGAGCCGCCACGTGCCCCACATGGCCAGGAACGGTGAGCAGAGCCCCCGGCATATCGTCCCGGCCCAGCGGGGACCTGGGCACCAAGGAGCCAGGCCTGGCCCAGGGGGGACGTGGGAGTGCAGGAGCCGGCTCAGCGGGGACGTGGGAGCGTGGGAGCCGGGCCTGGCCCAGCGGGGAAGTGGGAGCCAGGCCTGGCCCAGGGGGGACGTGGGAGTGCGGGAATCAGGCCTTGCCCGGTGGCCAGTCCAGCGCTCTGCGCCTCCCCGCCGGAGGGGATCGAATGAACCTGGCTCTCGTAGACGCAGGGGTGTAAGGCCGACACATTTTGTCCTGTGTAACTTGCCAGAGCCCCTCACCCGCAAGTCCTGCCTCCAGCCCAAGGACGCTGCCCTGATGGTCCATCGCCCTCTGCCTCTTGCTCCCAGGCTGGTTTGTCTTGTTTCAGCCATAGGGGCCGACTTCCCTTCTTTCCCATGGGTGCTCGACCCCACCTCTGCCCCCGGCCCTGCCACCACTCCACTCCTTCCATGAGGCCCCACCCCTTCCCCACCCCCATTTCAATTCCTTTCCCAAATCCCCGCCCTGCCTCCTCCCCTGAGCGCGCTACGTTCCCGCTCCTCCCCTCCCTCCCGGAGCAGGCTAACCCGCCAAACAGCCTGTGGCGGGCAGGAAACGCTGGGAGGTTGGCGGAGGAGCGGGGGCGCAGCACACCCAGGGGAGGAGGAGGAGGTGGGGCAGGGAGTGAGGGGATCTTGGCTGCCGGTGGGTGCAGAGCACCCACTAATTTTTCCCAGTGGGCGCTCCAGCCCTGGAGCCTCTGGTCCTGAGAGACCAGGGCCTCCTGTGGTCAGGGAAGGAGAAGCAGGGACCAAGGGATAGGATAGGGAGGGGCTTGGGGGGCTGTATTCCTAGTCCTACCCCAGCCTGGCAGCGCAAGGAGTCTGGCATCTCTCTGCTTCTGCCCCCTGCATGGGGCTTTCATGGCTGACATTTCAGGACCCAAAACAGCTTCAAATCCAGCCTTAAGAGTTTAAGAGTGGTCACACTGGGTCAGGCCATTGATCCGTCCAGTCCAGGGTCCTGTCTTCCCGCAGTGGCGAGTGCCAGGTGCTTCAGAGAGAGTGAACAGGGAAATTATTGAGTGATCCATCCCCTGTCGTCCAGTCCTGGCTCCTGGCAGTCAGAGGTTTAGGGACACCCAGAGCAGGGGGTTGCATCCCTGCCCATCCTGGCTAATAGCCATTGCTGGACCTGTCCTCCAGGAACTTCTCTAGTTCTTTTTTGAACCCAGTTATACTTTAGGCCTTCACAACATCCCCTGGTAAGGAGTTCCACAGGTTAACTGTGCATTGTGTGAAGAAGCACTTCCTCTTGTTTGCATTAAACCTGCTGCCTGTTAATTTCATTGGGTGACACCTGGTTCTTGTGTTCTATGAAGGAGTAAATAACACTTCCCAATTCACTCTCTCCACACCATTCCTGATTTTATAGATCTCTATCATATCCCCTCTTAGTGATCTCTTTTCCAAGATGAACAGTCGTAATCTTTTTAATCTCTCCTTGCATGGAAGCTGTTCCATACCCATGACCATGTCTTGGTTGGTTTCAACCCAACAAATCCTGCATCTTGGCAGGGGTTAGACAAGATGACCTGTGTGGTCCCCTCTAACCCTATGGGTCTATGATTCTATCATCTTTGCTGCCCTACTCTGAACCTTTTCCAGTTCCACTATACCCTTTATTGAGATGGGGTGACCAGAACTGCTTGTAGCATTCAAAGTGTGGGCGTACCATGGGTTTATATAGCACGATAATGATATTTTCTGTCTTATTGTCTATCCCTTTCCTAATGCTTCCTAACCTGCTGTTAGCTTTTTTGACCACTGCTGTGCGTTGAGCTGAAGTCCAGAGAACTATCCATGGTTAAGGCTACGTTTTAGTCACTGGTATTATTAGTAAAAGTCACGGACAGTAAACAAAAATTTATGGCCCGTGACCTGTCCAGGACTTTTACTATATACCCCTGACTAAAACTTGTGGGAGGGGGCTGCCTAGGGGCATCTCGGGTTCTGGAGGGGGAGCGGGCAGCGGCACATGGCCTGGGACCCCTGCTGGTGCTGGAGGGGGTGTGTTTAGTGGGGCCGTCAGACTACCTGCCTGGCCCTGCGCCGCTCCCTCCCAGCAGCAGCAGCAGAGTTAGGGTGTGGGAGGGGGCAGGGGGTTGGGGCACGGAATGGGGTGAGGTGGGCTCTGGTTGTGCTTACCTTGGGGGCTCCCCAGAAGTGGGGACATCTCCCTCCCTTGGCTCCTAGGCAGAGGCGTGGCCAGGCAGCTCTGCAGCTGCCTCCGCCCAGAGTGCTGGCTCCACAGCTCCCATTGGCTGGGAACTGCGGTCAAAGGGGGGTTGCGGGGGGGGGGCCTGCAGGCCGAGGCAGCATGCAGAACTACCTGGCCACGCCTCCACCTAGGAGCCGAGGGAGGGGGATGTCCCCGCTTCCGGGGAGCCCCCCGAGGTAAGCGCTGCCCAGAGCTCAGTGGTTTGAGCATTGGCCTACTAAACCCAGGGTTGTGAGTTCAATCCTTGAGGGGGCCATTTAGGGATCTGGGGCAAAAATCTGTCAGGGGACAGTACTTGGTCCTGCTAGTGAAGGCAGGGGACTGGACTCGATGACCTTTCAAGGTCCTTCCAGTTCTATGAGATAGGCACGTCTCCATATATTTTATTTATTTATTTACCCCGTCCCGTGCCCCAACCCCCTCCCACACCCAAACTCTGCTGCTGCTGGGGGGAGGGGCACGGTGGCCCGAGACTGCCCCAGCAGTGGCTGGTGCAAGGGCTGCCTGAGCTGCCCCCCTGCAGAAGCCACGGAGGTCATGGAATTTGTGACCTCTGTGACCAACCCGCAGCCTTACCCATGGTGAATCCAAGATCTCTGTCCTGAGTGGTGAGAGCTCATTTAGAACCCAGCATTCTATACTGTACTTGGCGATTAGGTTTTCCAGTGTGCGTTATTTTGCACTTATTAATTGCGAATTTCATCAGCCATTTTGTTTCTCAGTCGCCCAGGTGCGTAAGATCCCTTTGTAGATCTTCGCAGGCTGCTTTGGGCTTAACTATTCTGAGGAATTTCGTATCATCCACAAGCTTTGCCAGCAGTGATCACCATTTTACTCTGTTTTCCAGGCCTTTGATGAATATGTCGAATAGGACTGGTCCCAGTACAGATTCCTGGGGGACCCTGCTATTTACCTCTCTCCACTGTGAAAACTGACCATTTATTCCTACCCTTTGTTTCTTGTCTTTCAAACAGTTACTGATCTGAGAGGACCTTCCCTCTTACTTTGCTTTAGAGTCTTTGGTGAGGGACTTTGTCAAAGGCTTTCTGAAAATCCAAGTACACTATATCCACTGGATCCCCCTTGTCCACATGCGTGTTGACCCCCTCAAACAATTCAAACAGAGTGGTGAGGCGTGTCACATTAGCTATGCTCCAGTCCTCTGGTCCAGAGGCTTGATTCAGTGCTCGGTTACATACTGCAGTTAGTAGTTCTGCAGTTTGGTATTTGATAGGTTTCAGTGTAGTAGCCGTGTTAGTCTGTGTCAGCAAAACGAAAATAAGAAAGAAAAACTTGTAGCACCTTAGAGACTAACAAATTTATTTCAGCATAAGCTTTCGTGGGTTAATACCCACTTCATCGGATGCATGGAATGAAACATACAGTAGACAGATATTTATACAGTCAGAGAAACATGATAAGGTGGAGGTGCATAGACCAACCTTAAGAGGCTAATTAGTTGAGAGGCACCATAACAGCAGGGGAAGAAAAACCTTTGAAGTGATAAACAAGATGGTCACACAGGTGTGAATGAGAATCGTTAACTTAAGGGAAAAAGATTCAATTAACGTAATGGCCGAGCCATTCCAAATCTCTATTTAATCCGGACGCAATGCAACCTAGTTTGCATATCAATTCGAGTTCAATAGTTTCTCTTTGAAGTCTGCTTTTGGAGTTAATCTGTCGCAACACTGCTACCCTCAAGTCTGTCAGTGAGTGATTAGGGAGGTTGAAGTGTTCTCCTACTGGTTTTTGAATGTTATGATTCCTGATGTCAGATTTATGTCCATTTATTCTTTTGCGTAGAGACTGTCCGGTTTGGCCAATGTACACGGCAGAGGGGCATTGCTGGCACATGATGGCATATATCACATTGGTAGATGTGCAGGTGAATGAGCCCCTGATGGCGTGGCGGATGTGATTAGGCCCTGTGATGGTATCACTTGAATCGATATGTTGACAGAGTTGGCATCGGGCTTTGTTGCAAGGATAGGTTCCTGGGTTGGTGTTTTTGTTGTATGGTGTGTGGTTGCTGGTGAGTATTTGCTTCAGGTTGGGGGGCTGTCTGTAAGCAAGGATTGGTCTGTCCTCCAAGATCTGTGAGAGTGAGGGATCATCTTTTAGGATAGGTTGTAGATCTTTGATGATGCGCTGGAGAGGTTTTAGTTGGGGGCTAAAGGTGACGGCTAGTGGTGTTCTGTTATTTTCTTTTTTGGGCCTGTCTTGTAGTAGGTGACTCCTGGGTACTCTTCTGGCCCTGTCAATCTGTTTTTTCACTTCAGCAGGTGGGTATTGTAGTTGTAAGAATGCTTGATAGCGATCTTGTAGGTGTTTGTCTCTGTCTGAGGGATTGGAGCAAATGCGGTTGTATCTTAGAGCTTGGCTGTAAACAATGGATCGTGTGGTGTGTCCAGGATGGAAGCTGGAAGCATGTAGGTAAGTATAGCGGTCAGTAGGTTTCCGGTATAGGGTGGTGTTTATGTGACCATCACTTATTAGCACAGTGGTGTCTAGGAAATGGACCGCTTGTGTGGACTGGTCTAGGCTGAGGTTGATGGTGGGATGGAAATTGTTGAAATCATGGTGGAATTCCTCAAGGGCTTCTTTTCCATGGGTCCAAATGATGAAGATATCATCAATGTAGCGCAAGTAGAGTAGGGGTGTTAGGTGACGAGAGCTGAGGAAGCGTTGTTCTAAGTCAGCCATAAAAATGTTGGCATACTGTGGGGCCATACGGGTACCCATAGCAGTGCCACTGGCTTGAAGGTAAATATTGTCCCCAAATGTGAAATAGTTGTGGGTGAGGACAAAATCACAAAGTTCGGCCACCAGGTTAGCCGTGGTAGTATCGGGGATACTGTTCCTGACAGCTTGTAGTCCATCGTTGTGTGGAATGTTAGTGTAGAGGGCTTCTACATCCATAGTGGCCAGGATGGTGTTGTCTGGAAGATCACCGATGGATTGTAGTTTCCTCAGGAAGTCAGTGGTATCGCGAAGATAGCTGGGAGTGCTGGTAGCATAGGGCCTGAGGAGAGAGTCTATATAGCCAGACAATCCTGCTGTTAGGGTGCCAATGCCTGAGATGATGGGGCGTCCAGGATTTCCAGGTTTATGGATCTTGGGTAGCAGATAGAATGTACCTGGTCGGGGTTCTAGGCACGTGTCTGTACAAATTTGTTCTTGTGCTTTTCCAGGGAGTTTCTGGAGCAGATGGTGCAGTTTCTTTTGGTACCCCTCAGTGGGGTCAGAGGATAAAGGCCTGTAGAATGTGGAGTTACAGAGCTGCCTGACAGCTTCTTGTTCATATTCCAACTTATTCATGATGACGACAGCACCTCCTTTGTCAGCCTTTTTGATTATGATGTTAGAGTTGTTCCTGAGGCTGTTGATGGCATTGTGTTCTGCACGGCTGAGGTTATGGGGCAAGTGATTTTGCTTTTCTACAATTTCAGCTCGAGCACGGTGACGGAAGCAGTCTATGTAGAAGTCCAATTTGTTGTTTCGACCTTCAGGAGGAGTCCACGCAGAATCCTTCTTTTTGTAGTTTTGGTAGGAAGGATTCTGTGGGTTAGTATGTTGTACAGAGGTCTGTTGGAAAAATTCTTTGAGTCGGAGACGTCGAAAGTAGGATTCTAGGTCACCGCAGAACTGTATCATGTTCGTGGGTCTGGAGGGACAAAAGGAGAGGCCCCGAGAAAGGACAGATTCTTCTGCTGGGCTGAGAGTATAGCTGGAAAGATTAACAATATTGTTGGGTGGGGTAAGGGAACTGCTGTTGTGGTTCCTTGTGGCATGCAGCAGTTTAGATAGCTTAGTGTCCTTTTTCTTTTGTAAAGAAGCAAAGCTTGTGTTGTAAATGGCTTGTCTAGTTTTTGTAAAGTCAGTCCATGAAGAAGTTTGTGTGGAAGGTTGGTTTTCCATAAGAGTATCCAGTTTTGAGAGCTCAGTCTTAATCTTTCCCTGTTTGCTGTATAGGATGTTGATCAGGTGGTTTCGCAGATTCTTTGAGAGTGTGAGGCACAATCTCTCAGCATAGTCTGTGTGGTAAGTAGATTGTAATGGATTTTTTACCTTTAGTCCTTTTGGTATGATGTCCATCTGTTTGCAGTTGGAAAGGAAGATGATGTCTGTCTGTATCTGTGCGAGTTTTTTCATGAAGTTGATGGATTTCCACTCCATACGGCTGAATGCAGTGCCTTGCATAATGATAGGTTTCAGTGTAGTAGCCGTGTTAGTCTGTGTCAGCAAAATGAAAATAAGAAAGAAAAACTTGTAGCACCTTAGAGACTAACAAATTTATTTCAGCATAAGCTTTCGTGGGTTAATACCCACTTCATCGGATGCATGGAATGAAACATTCCATTGGTATTTGAGGTTCTTCAGAACTCTTGGGTGATCCCATCTGGGCCTGGTGACTTACTGCTGTCTATCAATTTGTTCTAAAGCCTCCTCTACTGACACATCACTGGTCATGTCTGTCCGTCCTTCCCTTCCAGGTACAGACGTGCTGGCTGAGTGTGCTGGGCTGGACTGTGCCGCCCCCGGGAGCTGGAACCAGTCACTCAGAGAGGTTGGTGCCTCTGCTATCCCAGCCGTGGGGAGCATGGGGGAATGGGGTGTAGGGAGAGCTGTGGGGAGCATGCAGAGAGTGGGGTGTAGGGTGTAGGGAGTGGGATGAGGGTGTGTGTGGGGATGGGACGGGTGTGCAGCGTGGAGGGGTGGGATATGGGGTGCAGGGGGGTGGGAGTGCATGGAGGGGTGGGGCAGTGGGGGGGTGTAGGAGTGGGATGTGGGGGAGTGCATGGGGGGTGAGGAGTTTGCAGATGTCAGGTCCCAGGAGCAATAGGGAGCGGATGAACCCAGTGACTGGCTGAGTCGCTCTGGGAGGGGCTGGGTTCTAGCCTGGGGGAGGCAGGGGGCCGCCATCACCGTCTTCTCTTCTCTTGTTCTCTGCAGGTCTCTGGAGCCGTGGTGGTTGCAGGGCTGGTGCAGCTGGGGCTGGGGGTGTCTGGCGTGGGGGGATGGATAGCCCAGCGCTGCGGGCCCATGGTCCTGGCCCCCAGCCTCTCCATCATCGGGCTGTCCGCCTACAAAGAGGCGGCCCACTTCTGCTCGGCCAGCTGGGGGATCGCCCTACTGTACGTGAGTTTGGGGTCCTGCCCCCTGGTCACACCCACACAGGGGTTCTGGCCCAGACTCGCCCAATGGGGGGTGCTGTGAGGAATGGTATCAGGGGAACTCCCCGCTACTGCATTCCCAGCAGTGAGCGCTCTGATTCCCAGGCTGTCCCAGCAGTGGGCGCTGTGGGGGCTGCCCAGGGTTCAGCCTGCCAGCAGGGGTGATACGTTTGAGCGGGGGCCTGGCCGCCCCCTGCCCTGCGTTAGCCATGCCGTGACCCCTGCTCTGTCTCTCCTAGGCTCGTGCTCCTCGCTGTCCTGTTCTCCCAGCACTTGGGGTCCTGCCGCCTGCCCCTTTGCACCTGGACCCGGGCCAAGGGCATCTCCGTGGAGACGAGCATCCCAGCCCTGCGCATGTTTTCGGTACGAGGCCCCGTGCTGCGCACAGCACTTTTCTTCCCTGCTGGCCCCAGGCAGCCTGCCTGGGCACCGGCCCCCTCAGCGGCTTGAGCATTTCACCTGCTTCTTTGTGACTGACCTAGACCCAGGGGATTTGGGTTAGTTGGCACCAAAGGGGACTGCGAGGGGCATCGGGGAGACGGCGCCCCGCCAGGCAATGGGCAGCGCTAGGGAAATTCGTATCGACAAAGGCCAAGTAATGCACATGGAGGGGGGATGTAAACGTCTCGTGCACAGTCCGGGCTCTCAGAGAGGGAGCTGGGCCCAGTCTGCAGACCTCTGGTCAGTGCAAAGAAAGGATAGAGCAGAACTGGACGGGCTCAGAGGACAGGAACGAGAACCATCAAGGACCTGGGATGGGAGAAGATCTATGCAGAGACTGGGACGGTTAATGTCGAGCGGGAACGTGATCGGCGTCTATAAACCACGGCCTGGTCGAGCGAAGGGAGGTGGGGGGTGGCTCTTCTCCCGTCTCATGGAGTAAGAACAAGGGGCCGCTGGACGAAAATGACAGGTGGGAGATCCAATAGGAAAACACTTTTTCACACAATCTGTAATTAGCCTGTGGAACTCACTGCCACAGGAAGTCCCGATTCAGAAAGGGGCTGGACATCTCTCTGGATAACAGGGCCCTCCAGAGTTGTTCTAATGAATTATAACACAAATTCTGTCAGGGCTATCACCCCTCCTGCATCAGGGCTTGAGTGGATCTCTAACTGTCACAGACTGTGGGGGGGGGGGGGAAGATGTATGGGGAGGGATAAAGGGGAGAAGAGCAACAAAAACATGACCTATGAGGGAAGATTGAAAGAACTGGGTTTGTTTAGCGTGGAGAAGAGGAGACTGAGAGGGGATGTGATACCAGTTTTCAAGTATGTAAAAGGTTGTCACAAGGAGGAGGGAGAAAAATTATTCTCCTTAACCTCTCAGGACAGGATGAGAAGTAACGGGCTTAAACTGCAGCAAGGGAGGTTTAGGTTGGACATGAGGAAAAACTTCCTGACTGTCAGGGTGGCTAAGCACTGGAATAAATTGCCTAGGGCGGTTGTGGAATCTCCATCATTGGAGATTTTAAAGAACAGGGTAGACACACACCTGTCAGGAACGGTCTAGACAATACTTAGTCCTGCTGTGAGTGCGGGGGACTGGACTAGACGGCCTCGCGAGGTCCCTTCCAGTCCTATGGTTCTATTATTCTATGATTATCCCCATCTGCTCTTGCAGGGTTCTTCCCTGCAGCGTCTGATGCTGGGCGCTGCCCCAGGCAGGAGACTGGGGGAGCGGGGGGCTGGGCCAGTCTGCCGGTGCTGGTGTCCCATTCCTCTCCCTGGGTCAGATGGGTCTGGCCCCTTGCCCCACAAGCAGATCAAAGCACCTGGTGGCAATGGGACATTGGGGGCAGGCTCCCTGCTCCGGGGAGTGGCACTGGCCTGGCTGGGGCAGCCGCGCTGGCTGTGCCGGGTTTCTAGCCTGTGGCTGTTATAGGTGGGTGCTCCGGAGGGGGCGGGGCGGGAGCCCTTGGGATGGGGCTGAGCGAGGGCTTTCACGGCCTGTCTCAGGCTCCCTTCGCTGCCTCTGCAGGTGCTGCTGCCGCTTTGCTGTGCCTGGATTGTCTGGGGAATCCTGAGCCACCTTCGCGTCCGCTGGGACCTGCTGGGCCCCGCCACGTGGCAGCTGCCCGCAGCCAATGGCTCCCTCCGCTCCCCTTGGCTGCAAGTCCCCTACCCAGGTAGGAGGAGGGACAGGGCCGGCCCTGCCCATCCACCCTCTGCCCCCGTTCGCCAGTGACCGTCTCTACCTCCCTGCCCTCTAGGTGAGCGGGGATGGCCGTCCCTCAGCTCCCGGGCTCTGGGCGTGGGCGTCGCCATGGGCATCACCTCCAGCATGAACTCCGTGGGCTGCTACCTGCTGTGCCCGCGAGCGCTGCGGGCCCCCGCCCTTCCTCGGCATGCCTGCAACCGCGGGCTCTGCACGGAAGGGCTGGGCAGCCTCCTTGCGGGGGCGCTGGGGGGCGTGAGTGGCACCGCTTCCAGCGTCCCCAACGCCTGCACCAACAGCCTCACCCAGGTACGGCCGGGTCTCGGAGCGGGGCATGCCGGGCAGACCCAGAGCTGCCACTGGGCTATGGAGCACCGGTCTGGCCGGCTCGCGGGGCAGCGGGTAAAGGGGTGGGAGAGGGTATAACTATGGGCCGTGTCGCCTCCATGCAGGCGGGTGCTGTCCGCGCCCAGGCTGGGCCTGGGCCTCCACCAGGGGCCATCCCGGGGCTCATCTCACGCCAGCGAGGGCCCGGCCCGCGGGTGCCCCCTGCGGCGCTACCGGCAGCTCGTTAGAAATGGTTCTTGTAAAGTGGCAGAGGGCAAGGCTCTCCCTGCGTGGGGGTACGGCGGGCCTGGTGGAAGGGCTCTGCCTGCCAGCGGTACCCCTGGGCCCCCTGGGATGGCACTGGGGCACGAAGGGAGACCATCCAAGGGGCAGCGGTTGGCACTGACGGGCGACTCTCCCGCAGCCTGTGCCATGCAAGCAGGGTGGTCTGGGCAGGCAGGGCGGGGTGCCTGGAATTCAGGAGCCCCCAGAGCACGGGTGGAGGGATGAGGTCACGACCCAGACCCTGCACTGGCAGCGTGTCGGGGAGCCCTGGGGCACGGCCCAAAGCAGATCCCTGCTGCCCTGCTTTTCACAGAGGTGCAGCCCAGGGAGACGATGGCTCCCAGCATGCACTGCATGCTGGCCATGCGTGCTGGAGGCCGCGTTGTGGGACAGTCTGGGCTGACTGGGGCCCCGGGTCTGCCCCTGAAATGGGGGGTTCAGTCCAGTGTATGGAGCGCTGAGGCAGACAGATGCCCCCTACCCCAAAGGCCAGGCCCCGCCGGCTGTGAGAGGGCCGGAGTGCACGGCAGGTCAGTGTGGGCAGAGGCAGTGTGTGGTGGGGTGCAGGCTTGGGCAGTGTGTACTGGGGCTCCCCCAGCCCGCCACGCCTCCCCATTCTCGTCTCCTTGTGCCCAGGCCAGCTCGCGGCACTCCGTGCAAGTGAGTGCGTGGGCATGTGTGTTCCTGGGCATGTCCCCCCGGCTGGCAGAGCTCCTCACCGCCATCCCACTGGCGATTCACGGTAAATAACGCCCCCGCGGCCGGGGCTCCGGGCAGACACCCTTCCCCTGTGGGGTCTGCACTCAGAGGGCCCCCGCACCGTGTTCTGCATTGCCTGACGTTCGGGAGGAGGGGGGGGGGGACAAGGCCTGCTGCTCCAGCAGAACCAGCAGGGGGTGCTCACACACTGCCTGTGTAGGCCCTACATAAACGGCAGCGTTACCCTCGGGAGTAGCGAAGTCAAAGCACCAGCTGGGGTGAAATCGTGGCCCTGCCAACATCTGCGGCAAAACGCCCGTTGGAGTCGGGATCGCAGCCGAGAGCCAAACTCGTCCCCCTGGGAGCCGGGTCCTGCATCCGTTGGGCCAGGCTGGGGCAGCTGCCGGCGCCGACACTGACTGTCCAGGGTGGCTGGGGCCGAGCGGCTCGAACACAGCTGCCAAGGCCCGGTGGGGAGCACGGGGCCCCCCTCCTGCAGACCCGGGGGTGACTGGCAGGCAGCAGCCACCAGGGCCCCGTGACGTGGCTGAGCCGACGGCCGAGTGGCAGGAGGCTGTTTGGAGTGCAGCCCCTGAACCCGGGCCCGACAGAGTGGGCGCGCTCTGGGGGGAGCCATGTGAAGGCCTGACAGCTGGGAGGCGGGATCAGCCTGTGAGTGTGGGGGGGAGAAGGGGAGAACTGAGGCCAGCCCCCCAGAAGCAAAGCAAGAGCAGGCCTGCGCTGCTCACCTGGGATTCGCACACCTCCCCCCACCCAGATTTGCACACTCACCTTGCTCTGTCTGCAATGGGCACACAGGCCTGCCCGCCCCGGCTGACCCCTCCCCTTGCTGCTGCAGGCGGGGTGCTGTGCGTGACGTACACCGTGGCCGTCGGCACTGGGATTTCGTATTTCCAGTACGCCAACATCGACTCGGGGAGGAACATCTTCATCGTCGGCTTCACCATGTTCATGGCGCTGCTGGTGCCGCGGTGGCTCGGCGCGGCCCCCGGCTACGTGGCCACAGGTGCCGTAGGAGCCGCCTTCTCTCGGGGCTGGGGGCTGAGGACCCTGGGAATCCCATTCCTTCTCGTGTTCTTCCCGGGACACTGGACTCTGGGTCACCACGCGCTGTGTGAGTCCAGTCCTGGCGGCTGGCTGCTCCCCCTCCGTGCCATTCGGCTCCAGCCGCTGATCCCTGGCAGGGCTCCGTACCCTCCTTGCTCTTTGGCACCTGCTTGTGGGCTGAGCCTCCCCTCGTAGCCCTTGGCTGGAACGTTCCCGTCCGACGGATGCCTGGGAGCAGGCAGGGGCTGCTCGTGATCGGGGTAACTCTGCTGTTGTTCCCCCCTAGGCTGGATCTGCCTGGACCTTTTCCTCCTCTCTGTGCTGACGGTGCCAGTCTTTTTAACCGGCCTCTTGTCCTTCTTCTTGGAGAACACGGTCTCAGGTGAGAGGACCCCCCCCATTGCCAGGCTCCCTCGTTTAAATCTCTCTCTGCCCCAGGGGCAGCAAGTCTGGCTCCAGGCGTGTTGCTGCGGCTGGGCTCTGGTGCTAGTTACCGAGGGACGTGGAATCCAGTCCTGTGCATCTGGCCGGCGGGCGCTCGCGGGAGGGAGGCCCCTGGGGAACGGCTGTGAGGAGAGTCATGGGGACAACAGCCCCGTGAGACTGAGGGCGCCAGTCCCCACAGTCCCTCCTGGGATGGCCGTGAGGAGGGGGGATTTCTGCAATCCCGACTGCTGGTGGCCAGTGACCGGAATGCCTGGGACCCTGGTGATATTTATTGTCACCGCGGCGGTAGCGGTAAAGCCAGTGCCTTGCGCCTCTGCAGCACCTTCCATTGCAAGGGCCCGGTGGCCCTGGGGACCAGAGCATAGCTTAGTGGCTAGGGGGGGCATAGCTGCGGTGAGTATTTTTACCAGTGCCAACCCCAGCTGCCAGCTGGATCTCAGAGGGTTCTCCTCCAGCTGCCTGCGGGCAGGTTCTCTGACCACGGCCCTCCTCCTTGGTTCCAGGCACTCTGGAAGAACGAGGGCTGCTCACTGAGCTGGCAGCGTGGAACCCAGGCGTGGGCGAGAACGCTCCTCGGGGGCACGGGAGCGAAGCCAGCCAGGTGTACGGGCTCCCCCCGGCCCTGAGAAGGCTGCTCCCTCCCTCCAGGTGTAAGGCCTTTCCATTCTGCTTCCTCTGCCCGGGGAGGGAGGAGGCGAGCCGTGCTTTGGAAGAGGGGTCAGCTCCCCCCGGGGAAGCCACAGGCCTGCTGCTGAAACCCAGCGCTGTGGAGGTGGAGCCGGACAGGAAATGGAGAGAGACCGAGAGCCGCAACTGGGACAATGCTGTTTGATGCTGGGAGCCCTGCTGGGAGGGAGCAGGGCTGGGAAACCTTCCCAAAAACCTGCTCTGCATCCCTCTGAGACAGGCACCGGAAGTGACGTGGGTTTCGCCCGGTTATTTTGCTCCCTGCATTTCAAGCTTGTACCGACGGGAGGGTGCAATTCCGTCCCCCGCGCCCAGCACGGACCTTGTTCCTCCCCAGCTGGGCTGTATAAAAAGATGCATCCACCTCTGGACTTTTGGTTTCCTTTCCAGCCATCTCCACGGCTGCAAGTGTGTGTCAGGAGAGGAGAGGAGAGAGCACGGCTCCTACTGGCTGCCTCTAGGAGAGCAAGTGCCCTGTGGAGCCGGCCCGGGGCAAAGGTCTGCTCTGGACCAAGGCCAGATTCACTAGGGGCTGAGAATGGAGCCACCCGCCAGCTGGCCTGCTTCAACCTCTCTGCACGTCCCCCTTTGGGTGGCGCTGTCCAGAGAGAGACGTGCTCATGCAGAGCAGGCCTGGCAGGTCTCCGCTGGCCTCCGAAGGTTCCTGGCTAAAATCGGGACAGCTGGTCACCCTATGGGCCAGCAGCCGTGGAACCTCAGCCAGTTTGTGCGCTGACGCTAAATATACCCGAAGGCAGCCGCAGGGCTGTTGGTGCTGTCACAGCCACGCTGGGAAATGTCTGGGACCCCGGCTCTCACCGTGCCGGGCGGGGTATAATTCCTTCCCATTTGTACTTGCTCCTGGCCATTGCTGCAGGCGGCTGTGACTCATTAGGGGGTGGGGGCAGGCCAGTTGTAAGCCTTATCTGGGATGTCTGCTAAGCCCGTGGCTTAATAAAAATGGCCTCTCCATCTTGGCATGCCTGGAGGTAGCTGCACCCAGGAGTCGTGTGGCCTTCTCCTGTGGACGCATGCAGAGGGCCAGCCTCAGACTCCTCCGCCAGCGGGCACAAGTCTCTACAGGTGCCCTGAGCAGGGCCCCTCTGCTCCATGTACACCAGCCCCATGGAGGCTATTTCTCCCCAGGATTTCGAGGCCCTCTGCTTTTCCCCACTCCCGCCCTTGCCAGGAGAAGGGGCTGTACCATAACACTGCCGGGGGCATTGAAAACCAGCCTCTCCGCACTCCCCTCGGACGGAACCCTAGTCCGTAATATCTTACCCCCGCCGATAGTGCCCCCAGCTGGGCCAGGAGCGGGCGCAGCTTCCTGCGGTGTGCAGCGCTGGAGTTGTTCCCGTGCCATCTCAGGGGGCAGGGACCCCAGGGCAGAACAGCCCCTGCCTGTCACAGGCGATTTTCAAATCATTGGGTTTTTCTAAAAGCTCGGTTCTAGGAATGATGTTGGGGCGGGTCTCTGGCCGGGGCTGTACTGGAGCCAGATTAGGTGATCACACTGGTTCCTTCCGGCCTAGGGGTCTCAGCGGGGCATTCCGGCCACGGCAGCCGTTTGCAGATGTGAGACGTCCCTCCCATGTGTCATAGAATCACAGAATGTCAGGGTTGGAGGACACCTCAGGAGCAGGACCAACCCCCAACGAAATCATCCCAGCCAGGGCTTTGTCAAGCCGGGCCTTAAAAACCCCTAAGGAAGGAGATTCCACCACCTCCCTAGGGAACCCATTCCAGTGCTTCACCACCCTCCCAGTGAAATAGTGTTTCCTAATATCCTAGTGTCCTTTTCCTTCCCCACTTTATTTCTTCTCTTTTCCATCCCTCTCCTTTTGCCGTCTGTCCAATAAGAGTCTAGCATAGCTGGGCAAGGCTGCATATTTTGCAACACTGCCGGCAGCCTGCGACCCGAAAGAGGCCACTAAAAGCAATGCCTTAAACAGCCTGATGCTGGTAGGAGTTTGCCAGGTCTCGGGGTGGCTGTTCAGACTGGGCTGTGCCTGTGTTTTTCCGGCAGGGAGGTTGGAAGTGAACGTCCGCGCCAGAGACAGAACGAGGCTGCATGTTCTCCCTTTGCTGTTCTTCTCTCTTCCCTCTTGTGTGCGTTTGCCTTGTTCTGTGTGCTAGGAAACGGGGTCAGACGTCACCAGCGACAGTCACAGCTCAGCCCCCACCCCACCCAAATGAGTTACCACCATCCTCTCTCGCAAACCTGTGTTACCCTGCTGGGCCACGAGGTGGCGCTGTGGATAAACACCTTATTGAAGCTGACCTGAGCCACACCTGGCAGAGCAGTCAAGGAGCTGACCATGGACACCGCTGGGGTGTGTAGACCCACAGGGTTAGAGAGAACCATAAAGGTCCTCTCGTCTAACCCCGGCCAGGATGCAGGCCTTGTCGGGTCTCACCCATCCCAGACAGACGGCTCCAGCCTCCTCTCGAAAACCTCCAGTGAAGGAGCTTCCACAACCTCCCGAGGCGTCCGTGCCACTGTCCGACTGCTCTTACGGCGAGGGAGTTTTCCCAGAGATTGATGCTAACTCTGCTCTGCTGGAGTGTGAACCCACGGCCTCTTGTCCTGCCGCCTGTGGCGAGAGAGAACAACTTTTCTCCATCTTATTCATGGCAGCCTTTCAAGTATTTGAAGACAGCTATCATTCTCCCCCCTCCCCCCTGCAATCTCCTCTTTTCCATACTGAACATACCCAGTTCCTTCAGCCTTTGCGCGCATGACTTGCATTCCATCCCTTGGATCACTTTTGTCTCTTGCCTCTGGATCCTGTCCAGTTTCTGTGCATCCTTTCTGTACATCGGTGACCAAAACTGGACACCGTGCTCTAGCTGAGGCCTAACCAGGGCCGAGCAGTGCGGTCGATCACCTCCCGTGACTTGCAGGCCAGGCCTCTGTTAATGCAGCCAAACATTGCATTTGCGTTTTTTACCACAGCATCGCTTTGCTGACCCATGCTGAGGTTGTGATCCACCACAGCGCCCAGCTCCTTCTCAGCGGCGCTGCTGCCCGGCCAGTTCTCCCCCAGTCTGTATTTGTGTGTTTGGCTTTTCTGCCCTACGTGTGGCACCTTACGTTTGGCTTTGGGGAATTTCATGTTGTTGTCTATAGCCCCGTTCTCCAATTTATCCAGATCCCTCTGAATTCGAGCTCTGTCCTCCAAAGTGTTGGCAACCCCCCCAGCTTTGTGTCCTGTGCAAATCTGATCAGTCTGCTCTCTATTCCTACATCCAGGGCATTGATAAAGATGTTAAACAACACCGGATCCAGAACAGATCCCTGTGGAACCCCACTTGAGCCCTCCCTCCAATCTGACATCAGTCCATTAATAGTGACTCTTTGCGGTTGTTTAACCAATTATGTATCCACTTAATGGTAGTTCCACCCAGCCCGCATTTCTCCAGTGTATTTATTAGAATGTCATGTGGGACTGTGTGAAAAGCCTTGTTGAATTCCAGGTATATTATGTCCACCGCATTGCCCCATCCACCAAACCAGTTACCATGTCAAAGAAGGAAATCAAGCTGGTTTGGCATGATTCGTTCTTTGTATAAGGAAGCTCTGTAGCCAGGCCAGATCTGGTACAGAAGAACATGCCAATCTGAGACATTGTGAGACAAGGGGGGCGGGGGTTTCCTCTAAAAACTCTCTGCAGCTAAAGGGAACAGGTAATGTTGTTACAATGAAAGCCTCATTTAATACTTGAGAGACAAGCTGGGTGAGGTCATATCTTTCATTGGACCAACTTCTGTCGGTGAGAAAGACAGGCTTTGAAGCTTACACAGCACTCTGCTTCAGGTTATGTAACTTCTCATTGTGATGGGTTCCCCCACGGGGTGCCACTTGGAACTGGGATACCATGAGCCTGCCTGTCCCACCAGCCTGGGATTCCTTTACTCTGTGCTGCTGTGACAGGCTCTCAAGCCCCCTTCCAGCACACACCCACCCAGCTGCAGCTGTGTTCACACAGACGCTGAGATCAGCTCTGCATCGGAGAGCTCTGCTAAGGAGTTGCCTTGCACGCAGGTGCACAGCCCGTCTGGAGTGTAAACCCAAAATTGTATTGTCTTGCACAGAGAACCATACAGGGTAAGCTCATAACATTCGCCCTCTCCCTCCATGTGGAGAGAGATATGCAACAACTTTGTGCCTCAAGTGTGAGTTCCACACTGGTTTTAGAGACAAAACAGAACAAGTTTATTAACTACAAAAGATAGATTTTAAGTGGTTATAAGTGATAGAAACAGATCAAAGCAGATTACCTTAGTAAATAAACAAAAACTGCAAACTGAGCCTAACACACTAGAGAGGTAGGATATAAATTAGCAAATTATCTCACCCTGAGTGATAAACAGGCTGGCAGGTTCTTATGGCACAAGTTGTCTTGGCTTTCCCAGGTTTTCATACACAGGCTAAAGATCCTTCTAGCCTGGGACCATCACTTCCCACAGTTCAGTCCTTGTTCCTCAGGTGTTTCCAGGTGTGTTGTTGTAGGGAGAGGGAGGACCTCCCATAATGTAATTTCCCCCCATAATGTAATTTCCTTTTATATCTTCTCCCCCTTGCTGGAAAGCTCTTTTGCTGTGACCTGGGTCAAACAGTTCCCATTGTGTAGTGCTACCTCTGAGAGGTTTCTATCGTGCACAGTTCCTGGAGTAATCCCTGTGCCTGTGTGCATTTCCTCAATAAGCCATTGTACTGTTTGGCCTTTTTACTGTTGTATCTGAAAGGCTGCTTGTGGGTGTTTTCAACCTCACATGTTTCAGTAACACACACATAGCCAACCATCATACAACGATAGCACATACAATCCAATGAAATATTACTCTCTAGCAGATCGACTTTTAGCGTGACACCTTATAAGGCATACTTTGTATAAGGCATATCCTAATTATACGACAGTGGTGAATATGGGGGTGTCAGGGTGTCACACCCATTTCAAAGGCTGTAACTCTTTTTCCTTCTTTTCCTGGATCCGCAATGAAAGGTTAAAAGGACGTTTAATGGTGTGTTAGCCATGGTACTAAGCAGGCTGAGGTCTCTGCATGCCAAACCTTGTTGAATCATAGAATCATAGATCATCAGAGTTGGAAGGGACCTTAGGAGGTCATCTAGTCCAACCCCCTGCTCAAAGCAGGACCAATCCCCAATTTTTGCCCCAGATCCCTAAATGGCCCCCTCAAGGATTGAACTCACAACCCTGGGTTTAGCAGGCCAATGCTCAAACCACTGAGCTATCCCTCCCCCCCTAATGCTGGGCAGTGAATGTCTTTAACTCTTTGGGCCCATTTATTCCATTGAAACAGCATTTGGGTGATTTTTGTATGTGTTACAAAATGGCTACGGGTACAAATGAAAGCGAATGACAATAACCCAGGGCAACAGGATAGGGCATGTGCCAAGTAGTCAGCCTGGACTTAGCCAGGTCTCTGTTTCTGGGCCCCAAACTCTGCTATTGGCACGTGCCAAATGGAGGCCAGCATTTGAAAATGTGTACCTGTGTTTACAGGAACTAAAAGGGGTGGGGGTGGGGGAAAGGCTTTGAGGGTAAAAGGAGCCACTTGGTCCCATCTAGCCCCTCCAGAGCTGACAAAGAGCAGAACCTCCCCCATTTAGGGCTATATAGAGAGGACCCTAGCTCTGTGCCCTGACCCCATTAGCAAAGCCTGCCCTGGGGTGAGGTCCATTTTATAAAGAGTCTGTCATTCTCCAGTTTGGATGGATCCTCTGAACAGAAGCAGTTTCTACTGCAGTGCGGCAGGCAAAAGCAAATAAAGAACTTGGAACGCAGGACGAGAGAGGGATGAGGAGGCAGATGCAGCGAAGCTCCTTGGAGTTCTCTGGGACTGGCTGTTGCAGACTCAGCGCTCACAACCCAATTACTGAGGGACACGTGGGCTGTGCTAGGAAGAACACCAGAACTGCAAACATACCTCCTGTCCTGCCACCATGCTGAGCGGGAATCTTTGTTACCCACCAGTTTAGCACCCAGGCTGCTGGGGCCCCAGCTCGGCACCAGTCCCAGGGCCCGGTTTTGATTCCCACACAGCTCTGAGTGCAAGTAACTGGATACGTGTTACATGATTTTAGTCCTGCAATTTCCACACACATTCCTGCCCCCAGTACTGATGTAGTAATAAATAATCATCTCCCCCTTTTGTTCTTCTGCATGCCTCTTACCCCAAAAGACCTCATAGCTCATACAGCTGGATCACCCAGCCAGCACTGAAATGCATGCCCCTCTGAGGTAGATGTCAGCTGTTCTTTAACAGCACACAGGAATGCTACCCAGCAATCTAGGGTAGGAAATTATGAACACTCCTAGTGTGCAAAGGGAAGTGCCCAAGGGATTTAATGAGGCAGGGTGGAAATGCATGAGTTGGAATCGGGCCAGGATCCGGGGGTAACATCCCCTGGGGCAGGTGCAGTCCCCTCTAGACTCTCACACTCCATGGGAGTGGGATGCGCGCTTCCCAAATGTCTATCATTACAGGGGCTGTCACTCTTTCCAGTCCCAAAGTTACCTCCATTCCACGCAACCTTGGGGCTCCCCCTTCACTTTTGTTGTTGGAAAATATTCGGGTCAGACACAAAGCAGCGTGAAGCTGGCGTTACAGTCAGCCCCGGTGACACGGCAATGGCAGTTCTCCGACGTGTCCCGCACAGTCGGCTGGGGCCACGCAGGGCACAGACAGGTGGCACGCGGCCTGGCAGCATTGGAACGCCGGTGATCCCAGTGATGGTGGTGGGCTGCCAAGCGCTGCTGAGACTTAGGCATGATAGATCGGGCCTTGAAGGCTGGGAAGGAGCCGCACGCTGCACTGCACGTTCCCCGCAGGAATAGTCTTCGTTCCTCCGTCCTGTGGCACGTCCCCTCTTCTGGGCCTTGGCAGGCGCAGCACGTGCAGACAGCGTGTGCACCCCAGTAGGGGACACGTTACCCGTGGGGCAGGGCCCTGTGGTTTCGGCTGGAGACCTAGGATCAGTCGCTGGCCTGCCAGGCTCCCTGCAGGACCCGGTGGGACAGACCCATGGGGCCTCCAGCCCGGCGGCCTGTCTGTGGCCGCGGCTGGTGCCGGACACTGCAGGGGGAGTGACCGGCACATGGCGCCTGGCGAGTGGCCTGACCCGTCCCCCAGCCCGTGGGAGACTCGGGGGCCCCAGAGCCCGGGGCCGCCCTGGCTCGAAGCCCTTGCTGGACGGACCCTCCTGCAGGGATCTGCCCCGCGGCAGGGAGTTCCCCAGGCCCCGCCAGCAGAGCCGCCCCGGGGGAAGTGGGACAGGCCACGCCCCCGGAGGCCCCGCCCAGCGCAAGGCCCGGCGGGGAGCTGTGGGGGGCGCGAGGGCCGCCAGTGCACGCGCCTGGCACGGGCCCCCCCGCGCGCCGCGGCCTGCCTGGCCCCGCCCACTGCCGGCCCCGCCTCTTCAGGAGCGCGCGCGCGCGCGCCGGGCGGGGCGGGGAGTCTCCTCCTCCGGGCGGGCGGCGCCTCACGCGGGAGTCGGGCGGCGCGCACGGTACGGGGGGGGGGGAGTTTCGGGGGGCTGAGGGGTGACGTGAGGGCGGGGGATTGCGGGGTTTCGGGGGCTGACGTGAGGGGAAGAGGTTTGGGGGGGTGAAGGCAGGTGGCTTTGGGACGTGAGGGGAGGGCGGGGGTGAGGGGGAGGGGTTTTGGGGGGCTGAGGCAAGGTTGGGGGGAGGGGAGGGGTTTGGGGGGAGGGTAGGTTTTGGGGGGCTGTGGTGAGGCTGGGGGGAGGGGAGGGGTTTGGGGGGAGGGGAGGTTTTGGGGGGCTGTGGTGAGGCTGGGGAGTTGGGGGCGGTGAGGGCAGGAGGCTTGGGGGGCTGAGGCAAGGTTGGGGGGAGGGGAGGGGTTTGGGGGGTGAGGGGAGGGTGGGGAAGAGGTTTTGGGGGGCTGAGGGGAGGGTGGGGGCCACTGAACTCCCTTGCACCTGTGGAGGCCCCCCTGCTGTCCCACTCCCCACGTGCATCCATGGCCTGGGTGTCTTTCCTCCAAAGTGTTTCTCAGACACATTTTCACAGGAATAAAGGGAAAGAAAAGTTTAAAGCAGTTTGAGGAGCGTTCACTTATGTAATGCCCACTCATCGAATGCTGCATGTCGTTCTGGTCACCTCAGAAGAGATTAAAAAGACTGGTACTGTTCAGCTTAGAAAAGAGCTGATGAAGAACATAAGAATCATCTGACCCAGTGTGGCCTATCATGGTCCGTCTAGGCCTATCATAGTGGCCAGTGGGAATGAACAGAACATGGCAATTATTGATTGATGCATCCCCAGCTGTCCAGTCCCTGCTTCAGGCAACTGGAGATTTAGGGATCCCTTCAGTATGGGGTTGGGTCCCTGGCCGTTTTGAGGGGATATGATGAGGTCTATAAGATGATGGCTGGTGTGGAGAGAGTGAATTGGGAAGTGTTATTTACCCCTTCCCATAACACAAGAACCAGGTGTCACCCAATGAAATTAATAGGCATCAGGTTTAAAACAAATACAAGGAAGGACTTCTTCACACAACACACAGTCAACTTGTTTAACTCACTGCCAGGGGATGTTGTGAAGGCCAAAAGTATAACTGGTTTCAATGCTCTGGAAGTCCCTAAACCTCCAACTGCCAGAACCTGGGGCTGGACGATAGGGAATGGATCATTCGATAATTGCCCTGTTCTGTTCATTCCCTCTAAAATGTCTGGTCCTGGCCACTGTCAGAAACAGAATATTGGCACCTCTATCAGTTCCCAGAGCATCTAGGAAAAAAGCAAATGGGACTTGAATTTCTAGTGAAAAACGATCCTCAGAACAATTTTTTTGTGAGAGAGATGGGGGTGGGACCCATCTCTTCTCGAGCCATCCTTGTCCTTCATAAAGACACAGAAAAGGGCACAAGCTCATACTTTTTCCTTTTCCAGTCATCTTTAATACTTAAAAGCAGGCTGTGGGGATTATAGGTCCCAGGATGCAATGCGCCATAATTGGACTAAATAAGAGAATTGTGTGCTGGGAGTTGTAGTCGTTGTACTCTCCTGGTACTGCTTCCTTTGAAACTTAAACCCCTTCACCCTATATGTGATATTTTGATCCAGATTTGTTTGACCAGCATCTTGTGTGTCAAGGCCCTGATCCTTACTGTGATTTAAATAATAGTTTGCTAGTGGTCCATTTCCTCCTCCAGTTTGTCCTGCAGTGAGATTATAACTCACTGTTTGTGCTGACAAGGTAGCTCCTGTGATTGGGATTTCACAAACACTGGACTGTGATGTGCCTATGGGATCTGGCAGGAGGAGAAGCTGGGCAGAAAATGCTGGGCCAAGTACAGAAGTTTCTTGGCATCATTAGTGCTGCCCGTCTTGTTTCTCTGATAACCAGCAGTTCATTATTTGTTTAAAAATGGAATAGCAACTGCAATGCAAAATGGCCAGAGAATTGTCTCCTCTGGTCAGGCCATTCATTCACTCCTGTAATGGTACATTTCTCCAGCCCACGGGGCCTGTTACCTGTCTTATGAGCTGCATGTGGAAGGAGCTGAGGCCAAGCGTCACTATGAAATGATGCTTGTGTTCAGAGTTGGTTTGGTATCATCAGCTGCAGGCCTCAGGGCCAGTGTGAGCCAGTGGGGATGCAAAGGTCTCTCAGAGGCGCACGTAAGCTTTCCTGGAGCATGTTCTTTCCAGGGAGTGGGGTCTGGTGGAAGTTGTGCTCTTCCTTTGCTGGGAGTGCTGCTGTCTGAGCCTGTTTGCTCTCTTGCAGGATGGAGGGCTCTGAGGATCTAGATACCAGCCTCCTGACACAGCCTTGGGCTTCAGTTTGCTTTGGTGAATCCACTTTTATTGCCAAGGCTTGTTTCAGAGAAACTGGCTATGTCTTGCTGATCTCTGACCTCAGCAGTGTGTGGTACGAGTGTGCAGACACAGATGTCGTTGGGAAAAGGTCCAAGGTGAGTCTGGAATGAGGTTTGCAAAATCCACAAACCCCCTGTTATGCATAAGCCAGCTAACATTGCAGCATGAGCTTACAGGACACGCAGAGGGGGGATGACAGCTCCAATAGGACTAGGGTAGAAGCCTTGATGTGGGAAGCCCTACACAGGTCTGCTTATTCCTCTCCATTCTGACCTACAACATTCCTTGCTATGCTAGTCCTGGGCTCCTGCATCCAATCTCTGCCGATGCCCCTCAATCCTGATCTGCAGCCTCCCTTCTATTCGAGTCCTGGGTTCCCTCCCCACAGCTCTATCAGTGCCCCTCAGGTCTGAGTCAGCACCCCCTGCAGTTCCCAGCACCCCCTGGATCCCTCCTCCTCAGACATTGTACCAAACTGGTGGTTCTGTGATTCTGAGAGAGATCGCTTGGGGTGAGGCCATCAGATGCACTTCCCTTGTAGGCTGGGATGGAAGCTTGTTTCCAGGGGTGCAAGGCCCGCGCGTTAGCAGTGTCTCACTCTGGCAGCCTGTCCTCCTTCCCCCATCTTTCTGGTGATTGTGATGCCAGTGAATTGGGTATGGCCATCAAGGAAGAGACTGTTGTTAGCTTTAGTGGGCAGCTCAGAAGCTACCAGCAGCTTCCTCTTCAGGACCGCTCCTCCAGGGATGCTACCCTGGCAGTTTCTGCAGCCTCAGTTACATGCTCGTTTTAATGATGTCACATCTTCTGTAGTTTCAGAAACAGGCCAGGCAGCACAAGCGACCATCTACCTCTCTTCTAGGTCCCCTATGTCTCCGGGCCAGGGGGCAGATGGGAGCAGGGCCTGTTTGGAGCCCCTTGGGGGGACTGTTACCTCGATCACTGGGCTTAATGTTTGAGTATTGTATAGAGTTTGGCGTCTGCTGGGGAGTGGATGGTGATTGGCAGAGGAGTCTTGCCTCCGCCCCTTGGCTACTCCCATATACTACAATGGCCGCTTCCCATTTGACTGTGTTGGCAGGTGGGCTAGGCTGTAACAGTTTCTCAGCCGGCCTGGAGCAGCTGAGAGGTGTCCTAGCGCAGGAGAGCTCTGGGGTGGTAATGAGAGGACAGTGGGATATTGGAGAGGGCATCCCAGGAACCACATGGGGTCAGGGATAAAATTTCATTATGCCCTCTACATCCTGCCCTTTCGAACTCCACCTGCCCAGAGCTGGGGATGTGGTGGGCCAGGAGGGAATGCCCAGATCCCCGGCGTGACGGGCATTGGGAGAACTGGTGAGGAAAGATTCTTTGTCAAGCATAGACCAGATGGGTGTCTGTTGCTCTCAGTCCTGCTTGTTCCATTGGAGGCTTTGTTCTGTATTGGCTAAGGGAAGGTGAAGGAGGCTGTGTGGCTAAGCTGTCTGCAGTGACAGTCCCGAGGATGGGCTGTTAGAGTGGGGAGCCGTGGGACAGAATGAACTGGGATGGACCCTATTTGCTGGGGTTTCTACCCGATCTGAGTGAGCCTAGCATTGAGGTCTCCAGGGTGCCTTGCTGCTCCCACTAACTGCACCTTTCCATTTGGGCTTTCCCAGGAGCTGAACAAGCGGCTGACAGCCCACGTGTCGTCTTTCCTGAATCGCTTGAGCAACCTGATGTGCCCTTTGCTGGAAGGAAGAGAGAGCGACGCCAACTCCTTCTCCTGCCAACAGACCCCCAGCAAACTCACCATCCATGTGAAAAGCGAGCTCTCCGGACTACCCTTCTACTGGGATTTCCACTGCCCCGCAGCTGATGTGGAGATGGTAAGGAAAGGGCTCTGCAATGCGCCACATGCCTGCACCTCCTGCTGAGACGCTCAGCAAAACTAGCCAGTCAGTGATGGAGAGGAGCTGCAGGGGGTGGCGGGAGCTGAGTTAATTGATTTTAAAACATCTTGTGGAGGCTTTGGAGTTACCAAGGTGTGCACTAACTGCCTGCATCCCCTGGTCTGACCCTTGCTCCCCTCCCCTGCTCTCTCTCCTGCTGTGTGACACAGCCACTTACTGCTTCCTGCTCCGGTTAGACGGTCAACTCCACCGGCCAAGGACTATCTCTTAGGGTTGCCAGCCCTCCATGAAGGACAAATATTTAATAATGGGCTCTTCAGTCTAGCAGACAAAGGTAAAATACAATCCAATGGAATACAAGCCATGAATTAAAGATTCGTCTTTAATTAAAGATAATGTCATGTGATGAAACCTCCAGGAATTTGTCCAACCAAAGTTGACAACCCTACTATCTGCCTCTGTGTGTGCAGCACCCAGCACAGCGGACCCTGACTCTGCACCACAGCAATCGCAATAAGCCTCATCATAAAACAGTGCAGCTGGGGGGAATGAGCACCAAGCTGGGCATTAGAAGAGCCTGAGTTCTGACGCTGGCTCTGCCTCCGGCTCATTATGTATCCTTGGCCGAGTCACTGCTTTTCTCAGTGCCACAGTTGCACCTCCTGTGGGATGTGGGAAAGAGTATTCTCTCCTCCCCCGCCTCCCAGGGGTGTTGTGGGGGATTCCTGAGTTGGTGTCCGTAAAAGCCAAGTACCCTGCTTAGCTCCTCCAGGGATGGGGATGGAGCTGAAGAGCTGCTGGGGCTGTGTAGGACTGTTTCCTAGAGCCATTTATAGATACTAAGGCCAGAAGGGGCCGTTGTTGAGTATCTCGCATAGGCCTTAGCGTTGCCTTGTATTCATTCCTTGCATTAATTATTTGTGTGACGGGAGCATCTGGAGGCCTCCTCCAGGAGCAGGGCCCTGCTGTTTAGGGCGCTGTACAAACACAGGGTCGGAGATGGTCGCTGCTCCAAAGAGCTTGCCATCTAAGTGAGATACAACAAATTGATGTAACAAAGGATAGTCATTAACATGAGCCAAGTGGGTATTGAGGGGGCCCTCCAAGCCACCTGCCTAGAAGAGGGGAGGGATCTGAAGATGTCCAGGGTGGCGGCTTTATAGACTAGCTCAGTTCCCTGTGTATGAGTCACCATGGAAGAAAGTGCAATGGGGCTTGTGGGCAAAGCTGGTGATGAAGCCTGGCATCGCTGGCGGGGTGGAGTGGTGGGGTCGCATGATGAGATACAAGCACGGAGGAGTAGGGAGAGGCATATGCTTGGTTCCTTATGTGTCTATCTTGTCCTGCAATCAAACCTCCATTGGAACTCTCAACCTATGCAGAGTTTCATAATTTCCAAGGCCAGAAGTGACCATTGTGATCATCTAGTCTGACCTCCTGTATAGCACAGATTGGAGAATGCCCCCCATAATAATTCCTAGAGCAGATCTTTTAGAGAAGCAGCCAGTCTTGATTTAAAAATTGTCTGTAATGGAGAATCTACCTTGTCCCCAGGTAAATTGTTCCAATGGTTGATTGCTCTCCCCCATTAAAAATGTACACCTTATTTCCAATCTGAATTTGTCTAGCTTCAACTTCGAGCCATTGGATTGTATTTTACCTTTTTCTGCTAGACTGAAAAGCCCATTATTAAATCTTAGTTCCCCATGTAGGTACTTACAGACTATGATCAAGTCACCTCTTAACCTTCGCTTTGTTAAGCTAAATAGATTGAGCTCCTTGAGTCTGTCGCTATGAGACAGGTTTTCAAATCCTGTAATCATTCTTGTGGCTCTTCTTTGAACCCTCTCCAATGTAAGTTAATGAGGGGCCAGGACTGGGAGGCAAGTTCTAGTCTAAGGAATGTGTAGGTGAAACAAGGAGCAGGGTGGCTGGCTCAGTAAGGAGTAGGGCCCCAGTGTGGTACTAGGTGGTGCGCTATGCTGCAAGGAGCGGGAGTGGGGGTGCTCTGTTCTTGGATCCAGTGCTGACCCCAATGCCTTTGTGCAGTGCTAAGCAATGCTGTGCTGTTAAGAGGTCTGTGTTTTGTTTGAAACATAAAACTGAGGCTCTGGCCACCTGGTAATGAAAGGTGCTTTGGCTTTGCAGCTAACAGTCCAGCTCTGACAGAGCTTCTGAGTGGCTTTGTTCTCTCCCAAAACTCCTCCTGCAGTTTCAGCTGGGAAAGGAGGCTTGCTCACTTCCTACCAAACTGTTTCGCAGCACTGCTTGATGTTGTCTCATTGGAGGCAGCTGATTTTTTGGTGGGGGATGTGATTCCGGTCTGTGCTTTTATGTCCCTTGACCTTTGTACAATGCTCTGTGTACTTGCAGGATGGAAGAGGCTATCTGTTTGGGGTAATTACTTTTAGTAGTATCAGAGGGGTAGCCGTGTTAGTCTGGATCTGTAGAAGCGACAAAGGGTCCTGTGGCACCTTATAGACTAACAGACGTATTGGAGCATAAGCTTTTCGCAGGCATGCATCTGAAGAAGTGGGGATTCACCCACGAAAGCTTATGCTCCGATACGTCTGTTAGTCTCTAAGGTGCCACAGGACTCTTCGTCGTTTCTACTTTTAGTAGGTGGCACCATGCAAACAGCTAGGTAGCTTCAGTCTGAGATTCAAAACTGGGACCAGAAAGAAAATCAGGAACCAAGCACACCAGGTGCTGGGTTAGTTGGGAACACAAATGGCCAGGCTGGCCCAGAGCAGGGCTCCTCCAGGCCAGTTTCCTACCTCTGACCGAAGTCAGTCCCAGCTGCTCCGAAGGAGGTGCAGGAACCCTGCAGTGGGCAGTGATGTGATGGCTGTCCCTAGGTCAGAGATTGGCACATGCCCTGAAAAATGAAGGTTTATAGCCCTGCCAAAAACATTTGGTTTAAAAAACTTCCTTATTGTTGTAACTCTGGATGTTCCCATTATCCATATAAATAGCTGATGCTGCTTTGATGATTTCTTGTGGCGATGAGTGCCACAGGCTAATTGAGTGTCTTATGAAAAAGCGTTTCCTTTGATCAGTTTTGAATTCACTGCTTTTCAGTATAATTGGACGTAGGGGTGTGTACAGGAATAAAAATGTGGTCGCTTTTGGAGGGGCACTTTCTGTGCCCCCATGGCCAGAGGAGCTGTCTCCCTCCCTCCCTCCCTCCCTCCCTTCCAGCAGCTGGAGAAGCTCACTCTCTCCTGGCAGCCAGAGGAGCTGGATCTCACCTGTGGCCTCAGGGCTGGAGGAGCTGCCCTGACCCCGGTATTGCCCTGGCCCCAGAAGAGTTTTGTGCCCCCCCACTGATGGGGGGCGGGGCTTGACCCTGCTTGTCCGCTTGCGGACACCCCTGATTGGACGTTCCCTTGTTCTTTTATAGAACAAATTGCCCTGTGAGGGCTTCACTTCCAGCTTTCTCAGTGGCTCTGCGGGTGAGGAGTGTATTCCTCCACAGTGGTATGCATAGGAGAAATTTGGGGCATTCTTTGCTCTTACATGCAATTGTCTTTAAGGCTGTGTGCTCTCTGTAGCTTGATTAAATTGTAGTGGTGTCCAATGTGCACCAGAGGGTGCTGTGCACCTAACTAATACATGTTGCTAGTCGACACAGGCGGCTCAGTGGCAAGTGATGGATTTGTGACTTGCCCCAGAGAAGCCAAGGCAACTGTAGCTGGGAAGGGGCCTCCTAGGCTGGTTGTGAGTGTCGCTTGCTGGGACAGTGCGTGTGCGTGTTCTGCTCTACTGCAAAATTTGCTGTAATACCATGTACAAAACATGCTCCCCATCCGTTCACCATGACTGTGGAAGGGTGGGACAGGGCAGCTAGCAAGAGGACAGGATGAGGCTCCCTGGCGGGGCCCCTTTAAAGGGCATTGGCCAAGGACCAATATTGGACCTGCCTGAAAGTTCTGATGTCATGTGTTTGAAATATCTGCATTTAAAATTCTCCCCTTGCTCTTTAGAAAGAGCAGAGCTGGGGTCTCAGTCCTGTTGATAGTGGGACAGATGCCCTCAGAATCCATCCGTGTGATGGGCACTTAATGACCCATTGGCAATGCCAGGGACTGAAAGGGTGATGGGGCTGGACGGAGCTCACCCCACAGGCTCATCCTCCCTAGCAGAGTTGTGTCTGTGTGCAGTGGTGGAGCTTGCCCAGGCTCTGCCTTTCCTGGGGTACATGGAGGAGTCAGTCTCCAGGCTGCTAGTGCAGCTCCTTTCACCAGCCCTGAAATCCTTTTACAAAGAACAAATGGGGCATGGGGGACCATACCAAAACCCGCCCCGAGTGTCAGTGCCCCCTGCTGGCTCTCCAGCAGCAAGAACTTCCCAGAGCCGTGCCCATCTCTGCTGGTGCACAGGTGGAGCGGTAACGAAAGGGGAGCCATGTTAGCTCTGCTTCCATTGAGAGCACAGGATGTGGGGCAGACCCATGCTGCTCACCTGGGCCAAGATACATGGGTCTGAAAAGACATTCTCCTGCCCTTCAAAGAGGGTATGAATCCCACAGCGTTATCGGATAGAGCGAGCTGTGAACCAGCAGCTGCCGCTGTCCCGTTAGTTCATATCTTGATTAATTTTTGTAAAGCACTTAGGCAATGGGAAGCACTGCATAATGCTAAGTGCTACTGTTAGTAATGGAGGAACCGGGCCCAGACTTTGTTCAGCCACTCGCCAAGAATCTGAGGCCTGTGCCGAACTGGCCTAGAATGGAGCAGATTGCTCCCTCCCTCAGCTCTGCAAGTAGAGGGATGGCCCATGGGGACCACAGGTCCCAGCATCTTGACCCGAGTGGAGGCCGTGTTGCATTTTGGGACCTGTAGTGTCCATGGCTCGCACCTTTGGCTGAAAGAGGAGGGAGGCTGCAGAACTCAATCCCCCAGCTCTCTGCAGCGAGTGTGCCATGGATGCAGGGCCTCTGGGGGTTGTGGTATCCTATGAGTGATGCCGTATTCACTGTACCCCCATGTCAGGGGCTTGAATTTGCTGATAAAAATGCAGCACAGAATGAGTAGGGTTTTGTCAGACAGGCTCTGAGGGCGCATTGGGCCCTGTTGCATGGGTCTTGCCCAGGCTGTCCCACAGATGACAGTGAGGGACTGTTCCCTGTGTCCATCTCACTGGAGTTGCTGGGTGACATGGTCCATTGGGAGCAGAGCTCGGCCTGACCTGACTTGAACCCCTCTGACATGAGGGCCAGAAAGCTGCAGAGAGAGTGTGTCCCATGGAGAAAGTTCTCTTGGTGGAAGGCGGAGCAGGGTTCATCCAGTGCACACCGAGGAGCAGGGCAGGATCCTCTGCACTGACAGACCTTGGGCAAGGATGAGGTGGCCTGGGCTGGGTGTAGATGGGTGCATGGGGGACAGCAGCAAGGGCCTGCATAGGATTTGGGGGTAGAGATTCCTCATGCCTTTGATCTCATCTTCCTGTGAAAGTCTCTCAATGTCCTCAAGCTGCACTTTGACAGCATGGTTCCTTTTGCTTTTTAGTTCCAGCCATGTCTGTTTCCAGTGTCAGAATTCATGTTGGGGCCCACAGGGGCTGGGGGGGCAAGAGGCTCAGAGGGACCTGTTTGTGCTCCTTACAGAAGTTCTCATTGGGCTGATCAGACCAAAGGAGTTTTCTGTTGTCTCCTGCCACTCCCATAGCTGTCTGTGGAGTTGGAGTGTATTGAACCTTCTCCACCGTATGTCCATCTTGTTCTTCCCTGCCTGTGCTGTTTTGTACAGCGCCTCCTGCTGGGAGAGGCATTCCTGTGATTGAGCACTGAGAAGTCCTGAGTAAACTCTGGCTATAGTTGTTGCCAATACATTCCTGCTGTCAGCTGACCTGCTTCAACTGCTTTCGTTCTAGAGACAGTTTAAGTGCCCTTCTTGGCCTTCCCTATTTTGTCTTTCCCACCCAGATTTCCCGTCATCTCGTGCGGCCCCTCATCAGGATGAGCCTGACATTGCAGTACCAGCTGCAAGAGCTGGCATCTCTCCTGGTGCAGAAGGATGCTGAGATTGAAGACTACAGGGAGAGCGGGGCTGCTCTCAGCAGAGGTAAGGAGGGCTGTTCCATTCATGGGGAAACCAGGGCTGGAGAGAGCAGGGAGTGAGTTTCCTTCCCTGCACAGGGTTGGCACAAAGTGCTCAGTCTGGCTATTGCCCAATGAGGCGTGTGTTTCATATTCAGCTGCTACAGCAGTCAGACAGTAGCCAGAAGCCTTAGGAGTAGTCCCCAGGGGAGAGGTGGAGGAGGAATGGACATTGACCAGTAGCCGAAGGACTTGGGGAGTCGCCAAGGGGCTCTTTGCTTTACTTAGAGTACCTGGCTGTTTACCAGGAGCCTGGATCCAAGGCCAGCTAGTGAAGGAGCTGAAGCAGAGTCAGGCTTTTTCCCCATATGCAGTAGCTTGCAGAGCACTTAGAGAGGAACCAGGGACTCCCGGCTCTTCCCCTCGGCTTCCTTAGAAGAACATTGGAAGCATGGCTGTGCACGTGGGTGTGTTTCCAGTGTGGAGCCTCTGAGATGTTAACGAGGGGCCTGGGTTTAATCCCCAGCTGGCAGAGCACAGTGTCCAGAGCGGAGTGATACAAGGACTGGCAGAGCTGTCGCTGGTGGAGTCCCTCGGTGGTTAGAAGAGGTGCTGGGTCCCACCCTCAGCTGGTGATGCCTCCGTCATGTGGCTTCGGTTCGCAGCTGGCAGAGGCTCTGCACATGTCGGGCTGGAGGGCAGTGTTAACAGGGAGGCATGCTCTGCTTTTCACCAGCATGGCCTGATTTCCTCAAAGAGCTTCCCTTGCACATCAGAGGGCTTCCACGGTCCTGACCAGCTCCCCGGGATCCACTAGGTAGCTGAGAGCTGGCCTAGTGCTGCTTGTCTGACACACTGCTCTCTGCATGCCGCGCAGGCCTGAGAACAGGGAGCAGGCTGTTTCATTGGTTATTTATACAGCCCCCTTGGTAAGTGCAGTGCTATAAAGTGATGTCAGGTGCTCCGGGCCCTGTAATCTCAGTGATTCCAGCTCAGACTTGCTCTCCTTACCAGTGGGGAAAGTTTTCCTACTAACTGGTGCCACAAATGCCTGCTGGAAGGTGGGGGGTGAGCTGGGGTCTTTAAGGCTTGTGCATCACCCCCAGGAATAGGGATTGTGTAGGGCGATTCCCTTGCGCAGCGACACCTGCTGCCTCCCTTGGGGGGATGGGTGTGAGTAAGGGCAGCGCATGGCCTGTGCTTGGAACTAGGTTAGCACATGAGCCAGACCAGACTCCAGGATCCTCTGGTGTTGCTGTGCTGGATCTTCAGGGCTCGCGGGATTCCAGAGCAGCTTATTTGTGGGTGTAGAGTCAGCAGGTATGCCTGATGCAGGAGCCAGCAAGGAGCTGGGAGGTGTCATTCATTCTCCAGTCACTTTGTGCCCACCCAGTACTTCAAAGGGGTTCCTTAGTATGACCTGAGGTGCAGGGCTTCCCACCTGCAGAGTTTGTCCCATTGTTGGCGGATGGAGCAATCACCTGATCTGCTCTTGAGGAACAATTCATGGTGGTGGTAGAGAAATGATGGCTTGGAGCTAGCAACAGGGCCAGGCAAGCCAGGTATTGGGACCAACCCCCAGTGGTCTCGCGGGGACGTCCTCAAGGGCCCATGTCCAGGGATGTCCACGGAACAGCTGGCTTTCCTGTTTGTAGGAGTAGGAAAGAGGAGCTCCTGCCCTTGGGTGATGGCATGACTGCAGTAGGACCCAAGAGGTCCCTTCCAGCCCTAAGATCTATGAATGCCACCATATGTTCCTGTGCTGGCAGGACTCGCTCCTTACCTCTGACTCCTGGCTTCAGAGCTGCTTGATGGGATGCCACTGCAGGGTGCTGGGGAAGATAGTGGGCCTCGCTCTGAGGCAGTAGACGCTGGGTGAGTTCTGTGTGTGAAGGGGTGGGAGCAGCAGGAGACCCTTCCACACCCTCAGCTTGGCAGCAGGAGACCCTTCCACACCCTCAGCTTGGCTGCAGAGGAAGCTTGGAATGGCAGTCACCATTTTTCTGGGACACACCAAAATGCATGTGTTTACCTCTTGCTGCTGCTGGTTCTAGGGCAGCACAACGGCTTCCAGTGGGCTGGGGAGCAGCAAACTTAGCCTATGTGCAGGCAATGATGGGGATTTGGGGAGAGTGCTGCCTACAGGTTGCTGGGGGCTCCTGGTGCAGGTAGCCTCACCCTCATGGTTAGTGCTTGCCAAAGCCTTCAGCATTTCTGTGAGGTGTGTAGGCCTTGCTCCTTGGCTCGTGTGCTGAGATGGGGCCCAATGTGGAAGTGCTGCTCTAAGCAGCCAGAACCTCTCCCCATCCATTTGGGGACAGTTGTGTGGGGGGGTGGAATGTAATGTCAACAGTCATTCCTGAGCCCCCTTGTTGCAACACAGAGTCACTGGGAACAGGTAGGCTCCACACTGCAGGGTACTGCTCACCAAGCCATCCTGGGGAGCTGGCCTTAGGTCCTTGGACCCGTCTGCCCTGGGCTGGGAGCCGTGTTTACTGAACTGCAGGAAATCCCAAAGGCTGGAGCATGTTTCCAGACTTGCAGACAGTGCTGAAGCCGAGTTTGCCTAAGGGGATTTGAAACCCGGTGTTGTCTCAGGGCAGGCAGCTGTAGCCCTAGCGAGGATGGGGCCTTCGGCCGCTGGGCTGGGGCTGCTTTGCTGAAATGGCGACTGTTATTAGGAAGGGGCTTTCTTGTGGTGTTTCCCAGCTGACTGCTGCTGAGGTGCAAATCTGCCCTCATTCAGGCCTCAGGGGCGGCCTTCTTCATGTTGCCATGGTTACTAGTGGGTTTCCTGAGAAGGTTTCCCCACCAGCCTGAGTGACCTGGAGGGACCCCTGCTGTGCTGTCGTGACTTGGCTCTGTACCGATGCTGCCTCTGGCGGGACCCAACTCAGAGTGTCAGTTCAGAACAAATTGCGTAGAACAAGACAGTCACAGCCCAAGGCTGGTGGTTCTCCACCCCTAAGGCACCAAACCAGCCAGACAGAGACTTCGGGCTCACCCCACTGGCTAACCACAAGTCACACAAGCAATTCCCTTAGACACTCCAGTTTCCCAGTATCACCACCAGTGCCACTCGTTATGGGCACAAATGGTTATGAAAACCAATACCCCAGTAAAAGGAAAAGGTTCTCCTGATCCCAAAGGACCAAGCCCCAGACCCAGGTCAATATACAAATCAGATCTTACCCCCAAATCACGCTGTTGCCAATCCTTTAGAATCTAAAATCTAAAAGTTTATTCATAAAAAGAAAGAAATACAGAGGAGAGCTAGAATTGGTTAAATGGAATCAATTACATCCAGCAATGGCAAAGTTCTTGGTTCAGGCTTGTAGCAGGGATGGAATCAGCTGCAGGTTCAAATCAAGTCTCTGGAGAACATCCCCAGCTGGGATGGGTCATTCAGTCCTTTGTGTAGAGCTTTCGTTTGTAGCCAAGTTCCTCCAGAGGTAAGAAGCAGGATTGAAGACAAGATGGAGGAGATGCAGCTGCCTTTTATTGTCTCTTGCCATGCGGCCTGTGCTTCCTTTGTTCCAAAGACAAGCTACTCAGCACATGGCATGGAAAAACCTTAGCGTTCAGTCCATAGGCATGTCCCTGCATACCTTGCTGAGTCACAAGGTGTATCGACGGGGTCTCCTGTGACTGTGGGGCCTATTTCCGATCCCCCATCTGCTCGCGCATCCAGGCGGAGTTCCTCTGGGCGGCGTCCACTGGCTCCCTTGATGACTTTGAGGAGGAGTGGGCGCTGTCCGGGGTTCTCTGCTTGGTGTCCCCGTCAGGTTCCCTTCGTTTAGCCCTCTGACCTCGCTCCTTTCCCTGTTTTATCTTTAGTTGTCCCCCTACTCACTTGGTATCCTGGTCCTGTGGATACTCCCCTTAGGCTGGGGGGAGGTCCAAGCCCGCCCACTTCCTGGATCCCAATAGGATCATTACAAACAGTAATTTCCCTCTGCTGATACCCATACCTTCTTGTCAACTGTTTGAAATGGGCCACCTTGATTGCATTGGCCTCTTTAGCACTACAAAAGTGATTTTCTCTCCCTTGGTATTCACCCCTTCTTGTCCACTGTTGAGAATAGGCCACTTCCATCTTAATTAAATTGGCTCAGTGGGTCAGTTGTATAGCTGATGGTCCTTAATGGGCCATCAAGAAGGCTAGGCAGTGCTGAGGCCAAATTGTCTGGGATGTCACCTAGAAGCACAGCACAAGTTTGAAATACAGACAGCATAGAGCCAATACTTATATCTTTAAATACAACAATGATACATGCATATAGATAGCATAATCATAACCAGCAAATCATAACCTTGTCATAGACACCTCACTTGATAACCTTTGTACAATATTTGCTGCAACTATATAACAGTGGTTGCAACAATGATCTATATGGTCACAGGTTTCAGAGTAGCAGCCGTGTTAGTCTGTATCCGTAAAAAGAAGTCACAGTTCATGTCAATAATGTCACAGGCCCGGAGAAATGTCTGGCCAATGCTTGTCAGCATCCAGGCTCTCCTTGGCTGTAATGCTTTCCTAATGGCCCCTGGTGCCAGGGCTGATGAGTACAGGGGTTCCCTCTCTCGTGACTGGTGCTGCCAGTGTCCTGTGTAGGTGTTACATGGCCCAGTCACTGTTGTATCTGAGCTCCCCCAGGTAATTCAAACTAACAATAACAAGCCAGGCACCCTCTCCTTTTGTCTCACTGTCACAGAGAGTGCGGGCAGTGAGCTGGGGTGTTTGGCCAGGCTGGTGCTGCCCACCCGGCTCACACTCCCATCTCTCTTGCAGGACGCCTGAGGACTGAGCCCTTCCAGGAGAAGCTGTTCCTGCAGAAGTTTGTGGATGAGGTAGGGAAAGATGCTGCTGTGTGTTAGTGCAAAGGGGACCTGGGTGTGTTTATGTCAACACATGTTGGCCCGCTCGGCTTAGCGCGCCCCGGCGCCCCGGGCTGGCGCCCGCTCGGCTTAGTTGCTATGGTATGCAAGGGCTAGCATGGCCTGGTGTGGTTACTGACTTTTATGAGTCAGCAGAACCCACTTAACACTCTCCCAGTAGGATCGACAGCTGGTGGTGAGGACTCAGGAAAACCCTGCCATGCTGCTGCAGACAGATGCCTAGTCATGCTCCCCTCCCCCAGGTGGAAGGCCTGTGCAGAAAGGGCTACAGTCACAGAAGGGTGGACATATGCGCGCTGAGAGAGAAGCAAACCTGTTTGTTCGCACACAAACAGGTGATGAAATCCCCAGGAAGATGTTACCCTTAATGCTTGACTTGGAAAGACACTGCCGTTATCTGGGTGAAATGTGCAGGGTCGCTGGCCGAGCCACCAGGCAGTGCTGCCTTCTGAGCTGGCTGCATTCTTGGTGCTCCTTGTGTGGCATTTTGGGGCGGGCAGCTAGTTGCCCAGGCTGTGGCAGAGGCAGAGCAGGAATGGATGGTGGCTGCCTGGGTCTGTGGGGCTCTCTGGAAGGAGCAGGTTGGGGGGCAGCTCTCTCCCTGCTGAGGGTTAATACTTGCTAAGCTCTCCTGTTGCCTGTATTCTGAGGAGTGACACATACAGGGAAGTGGAGTGATTGCACAATGCCACTGGTCTCGGTATTGCCGCTGGGATCCAGCTCTGGGTCCTTGGGCTTGGTCTCTGTTTCATTGGCAGGGAGATCTGAGAAGCCAGCACACGAGTCAGAGGCACAGGGTGTGCGTGTGCTGTCAGGCCTGTTCCTCCGTCCCGTTGCCTGTGCTCCCTGCGTGTGCTGTTAGCCCAGAGGCAAGGAGCCTTGCCGAGCATTCTGTAGGAGCCTGTCACACTGTGGCCTGGGGAGAGCTCTCTGGCTGCACATGCTCACTGGTGGGGTTGGGCCAATGCGTGCAGGAGAAGGGAGCAGGTTGGATGGGGTCCGAAGGGGCGTGTCAGGAACGGGGAGGGGGCCCCAGGGGAATGGGGTGAAGGCAACAGTGCAGGGAGGCTGCTCTTGGCCATTTCCTCACTGGGGAAATTTACCAGGAGGTCACCTGTTCTGACAACAGCTCAGCTGAACCTGCAAACCCTAATGTAGACAAAGCCCCTCCAGTCAAAACTGCCTTTACTCCTCTTCTAGCTAAACCAGCTGCTTCCTGAGGTGAGATGTAGAGCAAGGGGCAAGGAGGATGCAGTCCAAAGTCCAGTTTCATTTGCTGCTGACAGCTAGGTGACACACTCTGTCTGGCATCCCTGCAGTTGTTTGGCTTTTTCTCAAAAGTTTTTTTACTGGCTAGTTGTTTGGGCAAGTGGCTGCTGAGGCTTCCTGGCTGGATGGGGCTGGAGAGGGAGAAGGGAAATGGGAGGAGTGCTAAAATACATAGAACCTGCTGTCCCATATTCATTACAATCTGCCACTTGGTTAGGGTGCCCAGATAGCAAATGTGAAAAATTGGGACAGGGGTCGGGGGGAGGGAATAGGAGTTTTTATATAAGAAAAAGACCCAAAAATCTGGACTGTCCCTATAAAATCGGGACGTCTGGTCACCCTACACTTGGTTTAGCACATGTGCCCCTCCCATCTGCTCCAAAATCTGACACACACACTGTGAAGAACTTGGGATTTTAAACGAAAGCACCAGAGATTCTGATCATTGCACTGACTTATAAACCAGAGCAATCACTAGAACACTAAAATTGTTAATTGTTCAAGAACAAACGAAGATAAACTGGGCAGGCATGAATGTAGGCTGGGAATTAGAAGACAGTTTCTGACCCCCAGTAGGAGGAGTGGGGGCAAGACACCTTTCTGGTTTTAAAATGGAGCTTGATACATTTATGAATGAGATGATATGATGGGATTGTTCTGTGATAGTAGCAGACTGGACTTGTTGACCCAGGAGGTTCCTTCCAGTCCTGTGTCCTATGTTCCTATATTAATAATGATTCAGAGAAGGCAGAAGTTCTCAATAAATATTTCTATTCTGTATTTGGAAAGAAGCAGGATGATGGACTCATGTCGTATAAGGATAATGAAATACGTTCCAGTCCTTTTGCGCTAACTAGCAGAGCCTAGGAGGGGGTACCAGTGGGGGTCTGTTACGTACCACCAAATCAAACCAGAGAACAGGATGAGTTACTTCTTAAGCACCTGTCTGTAATGTGTGTGGGGGGGCAATTGTGTTATCATGGGGAACTTCAATCTGGGAGACATCTGCTGGAAGTCTCATGTAGCCAATAGAAAACATCACTGGAGTTTCTAAAAAATATAGATGATGATAATTTCCTAACATAAAAGGAGTTGTATCTGGTATGGGGAAACTCTATATTGGACCTCGTTATAACAGATAAAGATGAATTAATCACTGGACTGGAAGTTGGTGATTGCCTAGGAACCAGTGATCATGATCTGTTTACATTCAATGTGGGCAAACAAAGGACAGTACCAACCAAAAATATATATTCTTGGTGCTTAAAAAGGGCTAATTCCTAAGGCTGAGGAAAACTCTTAGAAAAATTGACTGAGAGGAAAAATTTAGACAGAAGAATGGGAATAAAAATTGGGTGTTCTTTAAAAAGTATTTATTAGATGGCCAAAAAGCCATGATTGAGCAATCGAGAAAGAGGACAACTTTGGCTCAGTGGTGAAGAGAAGGCAGCAATTAGAAATAAAAAGCAATATATAACAAATGGGAAGAAAAAGGAAGTAGCTGTCAATCAATATAAACTGGAAGTTATGAAGTGTAGAAAATTGATAAGGTGAGCTAAAGACATCAGGGAAGAATCCCTGGCTGGCAGGGCTAAGGACAATAAGAAAGAGTTTAAGTATATTAGAAACAAAAGAAATCTTAGCAATGGTATAGGCCTATTGCTAGGTGGAGATGGTAAAATTGTTAATAATGAGGCAGCAAAAGTGATCTATAAATATTTCTGTTCTTTATTTGGAAAGAAGGAGGGTGATGTGCTCATATCACATGAGGTGATTAGCTGAGGATGATAAAGTACTTTTCAGTTCATTTGTAAATGAGGAGGATGTTAAACATCTACTAGGGGTAAACATTTTAAAATCAGCAGGCCCAGATAACTTGTATCCAAGAGTCATAAAAGAGCTGGCTGAGGGGATCTCTTGCCTGATGATGTGAATTTTTAATAAATCTTGGAATATCAAGGAACTTCCGGAACACTAGTAGAGCGCTAATGTTGTGCCAATATTCAGGAAGGGCAAGTGAGATGACTCTGATAGCTGTATGCTAGTCAGCCTGACATCATGCCTGGGCAAATTAATGGAAAAGTTGGGATCAAACTCCCAAGGAAGTGGTGGATTCGCCATCTCTTGATGGCGTCATATCCAGGCTGGATGCCTTTTTGGAAGATATACTTTAGTCATAATTTATTGGGCTCAATACAGGAGTAACTGGGTGAAAAACAAGGGCCTGTGATATAAGGAGATCAGAGAAGATGATCTGTTGGTTTCTTCTGGCCTGAGGCTCTGCGAATGCATGAAACACAACTTTAAACTGTCATCAGTTTAATCACAACAATGAATATTTGCCAGTTGGAGAGGAGCTATCATCTTGACTGTGGTGATGCAGGGTAGGGTTGACTTGGCATCCCCAGTGGAAAGCACTGGAAATCAGAGACTTCTTTTCCCACAGCTTTGTAAGACTGGTTGCCGTGGCTTTTTAACTGCGAAGCCAGCTCTCTCGGCTGTACTTTCTGGATTGGGTCCTTGCTGGCAATCCCCAGTGAGAGAGAGACCTGTCCCATTCATTGAATGGAGGTTGTGAAGTAGGGACAGGTACACCTGAGATCGGCTTTGACGGTCGCTGTTGAAATATGTCTTCTCACTGGGTATGTGCTCACTTAGCTGCCCAGAGTGTTCTGAGTAATCGTGGGGAGTTTTCCATCAAATTTATAAATTTAGGAAACGTTTCTCATGATGTTTGGCAAGAATTAATTCATGAGCAGCTGCTGGGAGCAGGCAGAACAGTAAGCAACTAGGGGAAAAAAGGCAGAGCCCAAACCAAGACAGACCCAACAGCTTTTGTTAGCACAACAAGCCAGTGGTGATGGGAAAGTGTAAATAATGAGCATCTTTCAGCACATCAGCTAACTGCCTTGGTCAGGGCTTCACTGGAGTCAAAGGGCCCAGGCTGTCAAAGGTATTTAGGCACTTTAAGATGTAGCTAGGAGCCTAGGCATGCCTAAATATCTTTACAAATCTGGCCCAAGGCCCCTTGAGCTCTGTGTGAAGCTGGACCAAAATTCTGTGTCAAGATCCCTGTCTTCCCATCCTGCTCACTGAAATGTTGGGGCAGCTTCATTTATACTAAGAATGGTCTTTGTTAACGAACGAACTAGGAGCACGAACAACAGTGCAGCTCTCACTCTCCTCCCCGGGTTATTTATTACATTCATTTTATTTTACACTGTCTCCCCTTTCTCCGTTTCAAAGCACCATGGATTTTTATGTTGGCAACGCACAGTGGCATCGTGGATGTGGGTAGGGTTGAAGCCGGGGGGGCTGGCAGCTGGGAAGGGGGCAGTTGAGACTTTGGCACCTGAGGAGAGGCAGTTGGGGATTGTGGGGTGAGCATGTAAGCTGGATCTATCTGCTAAAATGAAGAGCAATGGGATAGTGAACAGTGTTGTGCTCTATATCATCATTGTTAGGGTTCAGGGTTAGCATGCAGTTTAGATGAATGGAGCAGGTCGCACCTTTTGGAGCAAAGGTTTCTTGCTGTCTGCAAACCTAGGTAGGTGTTGATTTATAGATTGTAAGGCCAGAAGAGACTGTTAGATCATCACCTGACCTTACTGGAGACTCTCTCCACGTTTCCCAGGTATCTTTGCGAGCATGAGAACTAGAAACGCCCTTTTCCATACAAACCAAGCTTGCTCAGGCACTGGAATGCAATCCCGTGGCAAGGAGCGAGTAATTCAGCTATTGCTGTTCTTTGTTCAGTGCTTTATTATCACGTTCAGCATTGCTCCAGGGGGAATGGATTCTCTGTTACTAGCCTGTTGCTTCTACCCATTGCTTCTCTGCCTTTGCCACCTTACTTTCTTCTTCTCCCTTCCTTGCCAGTGTGGCTCTCCTCCGTTTGCATCCTGGCAGGAGCCCTCATTTCCTTCCCCCCATTCTCTCCGTTCAGATGATCAGCAAGTAAACAGTTAATGCTGAGATTGAAAGGGCCATCATTGGACACCTCACTGAGATAAGTGAAGGAGGCAGAATTATTGCTCCAGGCCATCTGCAGACGCATGCACATGCCCCTGCATGGATTGTGAGCTCCTTGGGATGGGGACTGTCTCTCTGGGATGCGTCTGCCAGTGCCCAGCACACTGGATCTGGAGCCAGCAGGTGCTACTGCAGTACAGACCAACAACAGTACACTCGCTCTGCCTATGGAAGCTCACCTTTATGGCCATGAGGGCTAGGCGGGTGCGTTGCCCCTGTTGGGGAGGTGCACGGTGCTGAGGCCTGCGAGTGGCACTGGGTGGTTTTCTAGATTTAGGGTGTGTGCTGTTCACTGCAGCGCTGTGTGGTGGAGGAGAGCGTGCTGCTCTGTGTTACTGCCTGGCTGACCCCCTGGCGCTCCCTATGCTGGCGATGGGAGCAGAGCCCTGGTGTGCTTCCCAGCTCTTGCCAAGGAGCGTGCTCCTGAATCAGGAGGTGCCTGTTGAACTTCCCCACACCCCTGCTCTCACCCACAGCCCAGACTGGCCCTTGTTCACTCACTACGGGTTGATGGCACGAGGCCTCCTGTCCCCGGGACACGAGCGTGGGATTAGCAAAGCATTACAGGGGGGCTGTGCAATGGGCCAGTGTGTGAGGGTCAAGCTGCGTGACTGTGGATGGGGTAGGCCCAGGCCAGCACAAACCGATGCCAGGATGGGTGAATGGTGTCCTTTGGACACGATCCCAGTGGTGGTTGTATTTTTAGGCTTTTATGTGTTTTCATCACTATGGAATCTGAACATGTCACAAACATCACCCCATTTTACAGGTGGGAAACTGAGGCACAGGGGCAAGGTGACTTTCTCACAGGGAGTCTGGCAGAGCCAGGAATAGAGCTCAGATCTCCTGGGTTCCAGCCCAGTGCCTTAACCACAGAACCATCCTCTGTCTCTGTGGTTGGTGACCTACTCTGTGAGCTAGTTTAGGGGTCTTTTTGGCCTTAAAGCACTTTCGCGCCTGAAGCTTTTTAATTTGGTTTGGGTTTTTCCCTACCAGATCTCTGCCTGCTTAATACCAGCTGGTCAGCAGAGAACATGTCAGTTCTGGGTAGCGGTGGGGCCTGCTTCCCGCTCCCCACCCCGCTGCCCTAGAGGAGTCCTGGGCAGCAGGGGAACATTGCTCCTGGGTGTGGAATTTAGTGTTACACAGTACAGTGCCCAGCCGTCACACAAGGGCAGCAGATTCCTCTCTCCAGTAACCCCTCGAAGCCTTGAGGGAAGCCCAGGCCTGTGGAGCCAAGGTTGTTTTGGCTGCCCTGCGCCAATAGAGCAGCAATCAAGCCCGCTCGGATAAACACGTAGATACAATCAATTCAAATATAGACCCCCATGCCCCAGGATGTTTCGCCATGAATATTTTTATCTGCTGTGGCCGGTGCACCCGGTGGCTGCTGTGTTGGGCCTCTGGCCGCCCTGTGCACTTGGCTTGCAGAGCAGGGCTTCGGCAAACAGGATGTGGAAGGTTCACAGGTCGACCTGGGCTGAGCTCGGAGGATGTGCCATCAAAATAAGCAATGCTGAATAGGAAGATAAACAAACAGCCGGCTTCCAGCGCGTTGCTGGCTGAGGCAGACAGGGCGAGCGGGGAGCGCAGTCATGGAGCTCGTGGGGTGGCTGCGAGCACTACCTGCTGACGTCAGGGAGACCGGGGGTCACAGTGCAGTGCCGTCCTTTCCCACCCCGGAGGCATTAGGCTGGGAGAGGGGCCAAGGAAGCAGAGTTTCCCTCACTGTGGCAAAGCAGGCCCCCTGCAGGCAGCATGGGGAGACCAGGTCTCATGGGGAGGGAACCTGAGAGACAGGTGAAGCCTGTGTCTGGGGGGGAGAAGAGATGAGGGTCTTAGCACTCGAGAGGGGAGAGGCCTGTGCATTAGATCAGTATTGCATGAATCTTCCAAGCGATCGTGTTGCTCAAGTGAGAGTCTGATGTGTGTGCTGGGGTCTAGGGCAGGAGAAATGTCTGTCCAGAGGAGCCCCTCTGGCCCCCGACTGCCCTGTGTGGCAGGGGCTGGAAGTGCCAGAGGGGGCAGTGGAAGGGAAGAGCCTTGCGTCATTCCCAGGTCAGGAGTGAGGCATACTGGCTGGCCCAGCCCAGCCCCTGCCTGCACTCTGCCTGACTCCCCCCGCCCTCTGCCTCTCCCTTTGTATAAGCACTAAAAATAAGCCCGTGGAGAGAAGTGGCCTGTGTTTGTTTAAGAGCCGAAGCCGGTGGTGGGCCGCGTGTTACACAGGGTGGGGACAGCGGCCCTTAAACACGAGCCAGCTCCGGGCAGCAGGGGAGGAAGCAACTGTCTACCTACTTCCTAAGGGGAATGGTTTTAATTAGCACAAGGTGGTTGTGGCTTTGCAGCTGTGGCTGGCCAAGAGCCGGGCCTCCTGCAGGGCATGGCACTGGGCACTGCGGGGCTGCTCGATGGGCGCCGTGCACAGGTGCGGTGTGGCACTGCCACGTGCCATCTCCTCTCGCACGTGGCAGGAGTCTTTGGGCGAGACAGGCTATTAATGGCTTTAAATCCCCATTCTCCCCCCTCCCCTCTGCATGGCCTCGGCCCCTCAGTAAGACTCCTGGGGGGCTTAGGAAGTGGGCCAGGGAGGGAACTGCTGCCACTTCTGTCATCCCTGGGCTCTTCCCTCTCGCATCTGTTTCATTTCCTTGTGTCTTCCCAGGAGCGACATTGTGGGCTCCACACTGAGCTTCCTGGGGAGGATGCTGATTCTGATCTGGGTGGTTCCATCCCATAAACCCGCGGGGCCGGAACCCCAGCCAGCCAGTGGCATCGCTCCCTCACCTTGGCTGTTGTATGCAACCTCAGAAATCAGTCGTGAACCTGGAAGGACATGAGCAGCAGTGATCTGGCAGACAGGGACCAGGTGGCCTGGCCTTGGTATAGCTGAGCCAGAGGCCTTTGGACCTTGCCAGGCCAGGGTGGGGCCCAGGAAAGGGGCTGTATCACAAGAGCTTTGTTGGCAGCAATCCAGAGAGCATCTGGTTCCAAGGAGTGCCAGGCCCCCAGGCTCTCTTAGAGCCAGGCTCAAGGCAGGCTGTGGAGAGAGGAGCAGGCCTGTGTGGGGCTCTTTCTCTAGCAGATTAGCTGTTGGCTACTTGGGAAATGTAGCAATCCTGCCCGTTCACCTTAGTCAGGGCTGGCTCCAGGCACCAGCCGACCAAGCACGTGCTTGGGGTGGCACCTTCCAAGGGGTGACCAATCTTGGGGTGGCGCTCGGGCTTTTTTTGTTGTTGTTTGGGCGCGGTGGCGCTCGGGGCCGGGTTTGTTGGGGCGGGGCGGCGCTCGGGGCGGGGGAGGGTTGCTTTGGCAGGGTGGCACTCGAGGGGTGGTTTTTTGTTTTGGCGGGGTGGTGCTCGGGCTTTTTTTTGTTGTTTGGGCGCGGTGGCGCTCGGGGCCGGGTTTGTTGGGGCGGGGTGGCGCTCGGGGGGGGGAGGGTTGCTTTGGCACTCGAGGGGTGGTTTTTTGTTTCGGCGGGGTGGGGCTTGGGGTTTGGGTTTTTTTTTTTTTTTTTTTTTTTTCCCCTGCTGGGGGGACAGCGCTCGTTTTTCTTTCTTTTTTTTTTTTTTTGCTTGGGGAGGCAAAAAAGTTAGAGCCGGCCCTGACCTTAGTGCGAGTGTCTTGTACCATCCTGGCCTCTCGCTGGTTACCCAAGCTAGACCCAATCTGTCCGTATCCCGCTCTGGTGTGGTGGTCTCAGTGTCGTGACTGTCTGTGGCCCTCAGAGCGGTTGAGTCATGAAGCTGGAGGTATGGAATGTGTTAGCTACGCTGCAGAAATGAGCCAGCCTTGTTTAAAGCTTCTTGTTCCCGCTTCTCAGCCTCTTGCCCCATGTGTGGGCCTCGGCGGGGGCACAGCTTGGGTAAGAGAGCACGTTCCTGCCTGTTTAGTGTGCAAGTGTATGTGGGTGGGGGTGTACCAGGGTGAGACCATTTTGGCATAGATGTGTGTATGCCAGGGAGAGAGCGTGTGTGTGCAAGTGGGCCAATACAAGAGCATGTGTGCAAAGGCACGTGATTTATAGAAGGTGGGAAGGTGAGTGTGTGCACCTTGCTAGTGCAAGGATGAGTGCAAAGGCACGTGTGTGACATCACATGTGGGGTTGTGCGAGGGGAGAGTCTGCTTGAGAGCGCATGGAGGCCTGCACAAGGGTGCATGTCAGTGCGTGACTGTGTGTGCGAGTCCGTGCGTGGGTACATGTTCTGTGCAAAAGCACACAGGAGTCCATGCAGGCTTTTATGGGAGTCTCTGGGAGGACACATAGTGGGGTGCGGGGCGAGGAGCAATCTCAGCCCCCTGTAACTGTGCTGCATAGCTAGCACCAGAGTGATCCCGGGCCCCTGTGCTGCTGAGCCTGAGCTCCAGCCTCTCCCCAGCTGTTTGCCATTAAGGCATGTGGCAGATGGCGGAGCAGCTTTATTTATTTATTTCTTTAGGCATAATCAGGTGAGGCGGGAACTTGGCCGGCACTTGCATTCCCAGCCTATGCAGGGGAACCACAGGCCGTTTACACAAGCGGTGAGTCAGCGGAGCTGCATGCTGCTAAAACCAGACTCGGCACAGCAGCCCCAGGGCAGCAGGCTGCCCGAAATAGAGCCCAGACCATGGGCAGGGAACAAGCCCCCAGGAGCAGGGCTGGGACCAGGCTGGCTGCAGGCCTAATGGTTGTGATTCCGGCAAGCCCTGTGTCCCCTCCCCCTCCCTTCTCCAAGGGCTGTGCTTGGGACGCTTGAGTCACCGCGGTGAGTGGGCTGGCTGGAGGGATGTTCCACTAGCATGTTCCCTCTTGGGTGGGGTGGGGGGGCCTGAGGCTTAACCCCCGGTGACTGTGGCAGCGGCTGTTCCGCAGTATTGGAATCCCTCCTCGCGTAGGTTGAACAGCACGTGTCCTGGGGCATGTGGTAAGGTGAGCCATCCAGACCCCACAGCACACACGTCATGAGCCCAGTGGCCCAGCCCTGGTCCCACCATTGCTGCTGTTTTGTCCCAGCCCAGACCAACCTCTGCTTTGGCACCTTCCCTCCCAGACCAGCTCATGTGCTGTGGGCTTGACCCTACCACCCCGACTCAGGTTCTGTTGACTTGACCAATGGTCAATGATGGGATGTTAGAAGTTACTACAGAGAACTTTTTCCTGGGTGTCTGGCTGGTGAGTCTTGCCCACATGCTCGGGGTTCAGCTGATCGCCATATTTGGGGTCGGGAAGGAATTTTCCTCCAGGGTAGATTGGCAGAGGCCCTGGAGGTTTTTTTGCCTTCCTCTGCAGCATGGGGCACGGGTCACTTACTGGAGGATTCTCTGCATCTTGAAGTCTTTAAACCATGATTTGAGGACTTCAATAGCTGAGACATAGGTGAGAGGATTATTCCAGGAGTGGGTGGGTGAGATTCTGTGGCCTGCATTGTGCAGGAGGTCAGACTATAGATGATCATAATGGTCCCTTCTGACCTTAAAGTCTATGAGTCTATGAGTCTAACTTTGAGTAAAGATTGAAGGATTGGACCATACACAGTGTAGACGTTGCTTCTCCTAGCACTGAGAAAAGCCCCCTCTGGGGCACGACGGACCCCTTGACTGTGCTGTGCAGCCTGTTAGGCCAGGAGGTGAAGGAGAGTTCTGTGTCTAGTTGAAACTGAAGGGGTGGTGCTATAGGGAGGCAGAATGGAGTATGGCCAGAACACCAGGGCTGGCACCCTGACTCCTGGGGAAAATGAGCACAGGTGGCTGTGAACTCGGGTTCCTATATGGTCTGAAATCCAGAGCCAGTTCCAGCATGTGCTAGGCCCCCTCCTCTGTAACTGTGCCCCACACCACCCCCAGGGCTGGTCATCAGGATGCATTGTATGAATCATGATAAATAAAGAACAGGAAAAGTGAGGGCAAGGGCAGGCTGGGAGAATGGGGCCAGGCTGGTGTGGGGAGGGCCAGGCGTGTGCGCGGGCACGGGGCATGCATAGGAGCAGCTCATGGAGTGATTGATCTTGCGTCAGCAAGCAGTGGTTTGAGCCAGTGCCAGGTCTGAACTCAAACGGGAGCACTGAAGAGGGAAAGCCCTGTTCAGAGCCCCTGTCCCCCTCCAGAATGCTATGGGACTGGGAGACTTTGGGAGGGGAGATTCTTCCCAAATCTCCTTCATTTCCCCCGCTTTTGTCCCCAAACTCTGGCTGTGCCTCCTTCAGTCTCCTGTAGCTTGTCTGGAGCCCAGGAGGGCACTGCTGGGTCCTTGAGGTGGTGCTGTGATGAGGTGCTAGCTAGGCCCAGTGTTGCTGGGTATGTGGCTGACAGGCCTGGAGCTCGAACAGCCGGGAGCAGTAATGGGGAAGGCACAGTACAGGGCAAAGCAGCCAGGCCTCACTGCCCCACTGAGACCTCTCACTGCCCCAGGGGTGGACTGGGGCACTCATTAAGAGCGCTAGAGCTGGGAAATTCATCCCGGCCCATCCAGCTCGCCCCCAAGGCCGATGCAAGGTTAAGCCTATTGTACACCCCTAGCCCTCTGCCTAGTCTGGTTTAAGGCTAGGGCTGTCCCTCTTCTCTGTGGGGACTGGTTGGATAATGATGTGTGAAGGAGTGAACTGAGCCCAATGGCAGCGCCCTTGCAGGGTTTTACTAGCGGGACCATCTGATCCATCGGCTGCACTTTCTTTTATAACTTTGCCAAAGGAGACTGTAGTGGAGCAGGCCCGGCCCAGCCCACTGTCCTGGACGGGTGGGAAGGGCAAGGTGAAAACCGCCCCTCTCACGCTTTGTGTGTGTGTAGAAGAGCTGTGGTTGTGGTATGTATTGGTAGGAGAGAGATCCTGGATGTCAGGAGCGGCAGTGTGTCCTAGTGGAGAGAGCCCTGGACGGGGACTCAGAAGAGCTGTGGTCTATTCCTGTTCCGCTGCTGGATGCCTTGGGCAAGTCCCTTTCCCTCGCTGTGCTCTGTAGAATGGGGCAGTGATACTGACCACTTTGTAAATTGCCACATAAGAATATTGTTTGGAGGAGGAAGGTGTGGGTCCAGGGCCCTGTGGGAGTTTCTTTGAATTGCTTCTGGTTCTGTGCACAGTGCAGCTAGGTAGGGGAAGCCCAGGGTCTCTGCGTGCTGGAGCAGATGGTGTAAAGAGGAGAGGGGTGGAATTCCCCAGGGGAAAAGCTCTGCTTTAACCATAGAATCACAGACGATAAGGGTTGGAAGAGACTTCAGGAGGTCATCTAGTCCAACCCCCTGCTCAGAGCAGAGAGGACCCGGCTGCTGGCACAGAAACAAAGCAAGTTTGGACCCTAAGGTTATTTAAACTGCAGTCTGGAGGGGAGCGGCTGTAGGTGCTGGGCAGCGCTTGGGGAAGCAGGGAGATTTTAATGTTAAGGAATGAGATGGTTGGTGAAGCGTATTGCTTTTTGGTTTTGCTCTTAATGTTTGGGACTGTTGCGCGCACTGTCATGATGACAGGTGCTCCAGGAATGGGTGAAAACACTGGGGTTAGTCCTTGTTCTCTCCCAAGCATCTCTTTGGCCCCACGAACTCCTCTCTTTATTGCTCTGCTTGCTAGAATTGAACTTTTCACTTAGGCTATGTCTATACTAGCACTTTTGTCAGGAAAACTTTTGTTGGTCAGGGGTGTGAAAAAAACACATGCCTGACAGACATAAGTTTCACTGACAAAAGTGCCGTATGGACAACGCTGTGTCAGCAGGAGACGCTCTCCCGCTGACATATCTACAGCTGCTCGGTGTGGGTGGTTTAATTATGCCTGCGGGAGAGCTCTCTCCCATCGACATAGAGTGGCTACATGGGAGACCTTACAGCAGCACAGCTACAACTGTGCTGCTGTGATGTCTGTAGTGTAGACATAGCCTCAGCAACATTTGCAGTTTCAATTACTTGTTGTGGAGCCGTCACAGCATTGCTGTTTCCTGCTGGCCTGTCTTCCTGAGTCTGCAGCCACACAAGATGCCCTCTGTTAGGGACAGTTCAGGCTTTATGCTGTCTCACATGCCTAAGCTTTGGAATCACTTCCCCTGCCACTGACATGCAGCCAGTGCTGGGAGGGAGTACAGCAGCTGTTAAACAGCCACCCAGCAGTGCTTCCTGGCTCTTTAGAGGGGAAGGGGACTCTCCTATCCAGCTGAAATCAGAGGGGCAATGCAAGGTGAGTGGAATGCAATTTTCTACTTTGGGCTTTGCCAGGATTCTGGTGTAAACTTCGCTAACCAAACCAATCCCTCCATGTTGGCTGGGGGACGCGTGGCAGACCAGGTACCCCCACTAAAGACATGGAACCCAAAGGGTCCCTGAAATAGTAGGGACCTACCTTCCAGTCACCAAGTGGTGCTGCATAACCCCCTGCCTTTGTGTATTTTACCACGTGCTTGCAGCAGCCCTACATAGTGTAAGTGGCCATGCCATGTGGCCCCACTCTGAATCTCTCCACTGGCTCGCTCTTTCCCGTCACATCATCTGAAATTCTTGGTCTTGTTGTCCAGCCCCACCTGCCGTAACTGCCTTGCCTGGCTTGCTGAGTCCGTGAGTTGTACTAGAGTGGCTGTGCTAAGGACTGAGAGCTGCAGTGCCGTGCACATGGCTGAGCTGTCTGCTTCGCTGTCACCCTCCTTGTCCCACCCATCCTGTCCCCACTGTTTCACTTGCCGTGTTATGTCTCAAATTGAGATTGCACGCTCTTTGGGGCAGGGATCATATCTTGTGTGCAGAGCCCAGCACCCTTTTGGGTTCTATAAAATAATAATTTCAGGGTGTTCCTTGAACGGTCCCTGCTCGTGAGCAAGGTGCTTTCCTTTGCTAGCTCCTCTCCTCCCTTCCTGCCCATCCCCCACCAGTTGTATTCCACTCCTCTTTAAGTACACAGCTTCTTTTCTCTGTGCTAGTGGAGCTGCTTCCCAAATCCCACACTGCTCTGAGCTGACTGGTGTGCCTGCCAGTCAGTGCCGAGAGGTGGAGAGCATTGTCCAGATCAGCTGGGCACATCTGTGCAGGAAGTGACACCACCATCAATGTTTTGTGCCCTAGTGGGGTGCAGTATTAGATATAATCTGAGCCTCTGAATCGAATCCGGTCTAGTGGCCCCAGAGCAGTTCTCTTAGCCTTCCTGTGGTTGCCTGCTCCACGCTGTGTATGTATTTATCTGTGTAAGGAAACAGGGCCATTCATGTATTTCTCTGTCTATTTATACCTCTCCCTTTCTGTATTTAGTGTATGCTAGGCAGAGAGGGCAGATTATGCCTGGCTGAGTGATGTTCTTGGCTCCAATGCTGGCTGGAATTTCGTCTTGGAATGTATCCTGAACCACTCTAAAAACACAAATAAATCTGTATGTATGTGTGTGTACACATACACACAAATATATAGACAACTTATAGAGAGATGTGTATATAAGATATTTATACATTTTACTGCTTACATGCATTCATACAAATACATATGGGGGCTTCAGCGAGTCTAACACCTCATTATCAAAGGGCCACGTGGCTTTCCATTGGAAACCAGGAAATTATTAAAATACATAAATACATGTGGTCGATAGTCTCCCGTTTCCTTCTCTCGGGGGGCTGAGAACGCCCCTTTGTCTCCCAATGCTGCTCCCCAGCAGACGGACTCTGCTGTGGCTGTGTATTGCACAGTACTCTGCTCCCATTGATCCACCACTCCACCCTTCCCCATAATACAGCACTAGCAGCTCTCGGCCAATTCTCGGCCCAGTGCTGGCCTGCCCTTAGTCCCTTTAGTCAGTTTCCTGCTCTGCATGCCTCTGAGTAAGGTGTCTGTTACCCATGATTCACAGGATTGTTCAGGACTTCCTGGAAGGTGGGGAGTTTCTGCTGAATTGATCCGTGGGTGCCCAGATTATAGCAGTTGGTTGTTCAGGGAGTGTAACAAGGAGAGGTCAGATGAAAACAGGACAGGGAAAAAAGAGATTGAAAATCGGGTAAAGATTCCTAATGGCTGTGTGATGAGTGTTCGGAGCTGCTGAGTCATCCCTGAGCCCCAGTGGTCTGATGTCCAGCCGAGGGCAACAAAAATGATTAGGGGGCTGGAGCACATGACTTATCATGAGGAGAGGCTGAGGGAACTGGGATTGTTTAGCCTGCAGAAGAGAAGAATGAGGGGGGATTTGATAGCTGCTTTCAACTACCTGAAAGGGGGTTCCAAAGAGGATGGATCTAGACTGTTCTCAGTGGTAGAAGATGACAGAACAAGGAGTAATGGTCTCAAGTTGCAGAGGGGGAGGTTTAGGTTGGATATTAGGAAAAACTTTTTCACTAGTAGGGTGGTGAAGCACTGGAATGGGTTACCTAGGAAGGTGGTGAAATCTCCATCCTTAGAGGTTATTAAGGCCCAGCTTGACAAGCCCTGGCTGGGATGATTTAGTTGGGGTTGGTCCTGCTTTGAGCAGGGGGTTGGACTAGATGACCTCCTGAGGTCCCTTCCAACCCTGAGATTCTATGATGAGTCATTTGAGGTAATTACCTGCGAGTCCTAAGGGTCCACCCAACCCATAAGCAAGGGTCTAATTGGTGACCCCAAGGTATACAGGCTCCTAATGAAAGGAGCCACTTCAGTCTGCTCAGTGTCTCTACCTTGTTGGGGCTGCTCCTGGATACCTAGTAATTCTAACAGACTGCTCCTGCCCTCTCCCGTGCAAGCCAGGGCCAGTCACCCAGCTGTTCTGACAGGCTGTGAGGGAGGTGGTGGAAGCTACCTCACTTGGGGAACTTACCCTGGGTTGGATGAGGTGCTGGAGAGTAAGCCTGCCTTGGCTGAGGGGCATGGACTGCATGGGACCCAGTGGCAGTTTCCCATCTTGTGACTGAGAAGCCTGAAAATCTCATAAATATAACACTACAAGTTAGTTCAGGTTTTCAGATTGTGTATGTAGGACAGCTGAACTTGGAAACTTGGCCTCTTAGCAGCCCTCGTTGAGGAGTGTGTCCCTGGCTGAGTTTGGGACAAAACCACAGTGGGTTGGTAATGGAGTTAGTAATGTTGGCGGCTGTGCATGTGCAGGGGAAAGCTTGTTTGAAGTGGGGGTGGACGTGTAGATTTCCCTCCACATGTGCTCAGGCTTGGGCTCAGTTATCCAGTGGTGTCAGTTCTTGTGGTATTTGATGTTTTCCATAAAGCCCCAGCTTCTGGAGTCATGTGATTATGGGAGAAACTCAGCTTTCTTTTTTTTTTTTAAATGAAAATTTGTAGCCCTGCTGGTTGTGGAGGGAAGCTTGAAAACAGGACTTGAATGGAACCTAAAGACTCAAAAACCAGAAGGCAAAGAAAAAGACCCCACATTTATAACAAATTGCATGATTTTTTGGGCCTGACTCATGATTTGGCAAGGGGTTGGCAGTACTGCTTATCACTGGAATTGCTCAGCAGTTTAAGCCATTAGGCTACATTAAATCTTTATAGCAGTTTAGTGGAAGTTTAAAAAAACAAGAGGGAAGTTAAATCCCCAAAACTCTGTTAATGTGCCAAGAAGGTCAGACTGTTGAGGAAAGGCAGAAGTGCAGCACCACTGACCTGTCTGCACTACACTCTAGCCAGCTGTATTCGCTAAAATTAGGCTGGGCAGAAATCAATTCTTCTTTTTTTACAATTCGACAGATAATGTTGATGTTTATTTTTATCAGTTTAAATGTTCATGGTTGTGGGGAATTATGGGCAGGGCTTAAATTCAGCTGGAGCTGTCTGGAGCGAAGCTCCCGGAAATATTTTCAACTCCCCTGCAGTTTTTATAGTATGTTGGGGAGGGCTGTGGGGGGGCTCCGGGAAATACTCTACGAGAATTTAAGCCCTGATTCTCGATGTGTAGGTCAGACAGTAATTATTTAATGACAGTAGACACGGAGATTCCAAAACGTTAAAGCTTTCTCACCATTAAAACACAAATTGTCCGTGTCAATATCAAAATATACGAAGTAACTATCCTTAAATCAAACTCTAATAACTTCTCAAGGAGCATTTTCTGACTTTGCCTATCTATAAATTTTGATTATTCTCCATGGAAATATTTTTTGTGTGGGTTTGTCTGAGTCCGGTGAAATTGATCTTTACTGATAGGCTTGGAAGGATTCAATTTTTATCTAAAATGCAGTGTCATGATCAAATGAATACAGTGGGGAAGCAATCTTCCCCTTGTATTTCTGGACTTCATTTTAACTCTGCAAATGTAGGGCTATGTTGGCATCATGTTTTGCACTCAGCTTGCTCAGTAAGGATCTCAAGGAGGGAGTAAAGAGTTTGTTAATGAAATTCTCTAATGAAACTATGATGGCGGGAGTGTTGTGTTCCCAGTGAGGTCCGAGGAATAACAGAGTAACCTAGGGGGACTGGAAACATGGGTGAAAAATACCATGCAGTTCTCATTGAAACAGTGCAGCTAATCTGTGTGGGGAAAATAATCTGGAAGCCAGTGCCCGCATGGGTCACATTGCTGACACAGGCTTAGAAGGGAGAGTGGACACAAGTGGACCAGGAGTGATACTCTATGGCAGTAGAACATGCCAGTGCAGTTTTGGGGCTGCATATGCACAGGAGTCACATCCAGGAGTAGGGAGGGGAAAGTCCTTCTCCATCGGCTCTGAGGAGACTTCCTCCTCCCCCCGAGTATTGTGTTGGGTTTTAGAAAACGTGGGTAAAATCTTGGCCCCGTTGAAGCCAATATCCATTGACGCCAGTGGGCCAGAATTGCACTGCACATTACCAGATTGACATTGAGAGACTGAAAGGGGATCCTGAGAAGAGCCACAGAAATGATCAGAAACTGAACTAGGAGAGAAGAATACCAGAGCTAACTCTGTCTGTCTTGGCTCAGGGAGACTAACGGGGACAGAAGTTCATAGCTGTTTGAATGGTTTGAGAGGGAGCAGTTATTTACAGGGGTGTCAGTGAGGCTGGGGAAAGGGGTGATGTTTAGGAAGGGGAAGTTGAAACTGAATCTCAGAAAAAACTCCCTGGCAGTGCTATGGTTTAGGTGTATTTGCCTTCCCAAGGAGAGGGTGGGGAGCCCCATTGCTGCAGACACTGAAAAAGCTAGGCTGCATAGAACACTAGTGGCTGTGGGGACGTGGACTAGCAGAGACCCATTATGTCTCCTCCACCCCTAACTTCTCTCTGATCGAGGCCTGTGTCAAGTTATTTTACTTGGTGTCACTGGAGATCCCGTTCTGTCCCCACCTTTGTGCAGAGAGCCCGTGCAGTCTATCTGATCTCTCTCTACAGCCCCCGTCACTCTGGGCTCAGAGGGCAGGGCTGTCTGAACATAAGCCAACCCCTCTGCGCTGTGGTGAATTTCACTCCAATGTCTAACCTGTTTGTGACTCTTACTTAGCTTAGTTTGCTTCAGGATCACGTGGCAGTGAATTCCACAGGTTAATTAAGTGTTGCATATAAACATTATTTTGTTTTGTTCATTGGACTCTTTAATTTCATAGCAAGTCTCCTTGTTTTTCTGTTATGGGATGGGATAACTAATTGCCTGACTGGCTGCCTTGATGACATTTGTTGTTCTATAGCCCTCTGTAATGTCTCCTCTTCGAGTCTTCTGCCCTAATGAGACAGTGCTACTTTTTGGACTCATTTTTCTTTAGTGTATCTCTTCCTGCTGTATCTGGATCACAGGTGATTGCTCAGACAGTCTGTGTGAGACCCTCACCCAGAGGAAGGCTGCAGCTGCTGAACAGAATCTCTCTACCAAGCAGAGATGATTTTCATCATTTCTCTTTTGGTTAATTGTCTTTAGTGCTGGGCGAAGATGCCGGTTGGAAAACCCTGGCAATGAAGTCACCTGTATATCCACAGAGCTGTGAAAGGGCAGTGCTAGCTTCCCCACAGTGCACCTCCCTCCTGACCCCTCTTGGGCAAAGAGGGGAGTTCAGTCTCAGCAGCCATTCCACTCTTGGTGCTTCTGCCTCTCGCTAAGACCAGCTGGGTTGCACTGCTGGGAGCTGGGGAACCCTCACTTCAGTTTGGCTTGAAATTTTTTTATTCCCATTGTAGTATTATTTTAAATGGGCAAAGTGATATAGATTTTTCATAGGAAAGCGGTAATGTACATGTGCTTCTGGGGCACTAATGAAACAGCTGTGGCCCCCACTGCCAGGCACCTGGGTTCAGATCCTTTGATAAGCAGCATTTTGACCTTGTTCTCTAGCTATATGATAAGCATGCATACACTGTGCACGTCTGTGTGTGCGTGTGTGTACCAGCATACAGTGCTCATGGTACAGGTGAGCTGCTGAGGCTCCTCACCTGAGCAGGGCCAGGGTCTGAGGCTTTGCACCAGACTCTGCTGGCAGGGCCAGTTCTGGCTGAGGAGAGGTGTGGTTGAGGAGCAGGTGGGGGTGGAGATAAGGGATGACTTGTTGGCTGCACTGTGGGGGCTCAAGGCTCGCAGTTTCCAATCAGGACTGGAGTCTGGGCATCGCTGAGGGTCCTGTTGTGAGGCTGTAGGGGACAGCCTGTCTGGAGGGTAACCATACAGGCCTAGAGAGATGACAGGCTAAAGGGGGCTCTAGCTCTTAGCTCTGCCTCTGCTCTCTCATGTTGCTTACGCTGGCCGAGGAACTGTGGTCCCTTGGTGCCATTAATGATGGCTGTGGATGAGGGCAGAGCCGCAGGAGTCCTGGGTTCCTCCGGCATCCTCTGTGCTGCCCTGTTTCAGGGGTTGAGAGGTGGTTGCCCCTCCACACTCAGGAGGCCAAGCTCCCTCCCAAAGGACTATTCACTGTTGGGGGAGAGACCTGGGAGAAGTCTCCTGGCATGCCCAGAGCGCTGCAAGTGTTTGCTGGTTTGAGGTGGTGTCCCCCCCGTCGGTCCTCCCCTCCCCCCCGTTTACTGAGCTGGTCAAACCCTCTGTGCGTCAGGGCCATGGGGAGGGGCTGTGTGCCGCACTCCCTGCCCTCTCCATTGTGGCTGTCTGGATGTTTCAGCATCTCCTCATGCCAGGAGACTCAGGCCAGTGTGGGCTAAAGCCAGTTTGGATTTTGTTGGCCCTGCTGAGCTCAGGAGGGTTGGAGCTGAGCAGGTGGCTCCCAGCCAGTAGGGGAGCCAGGATGAAGGGGGAGTGGGGGTCTGACATACCGGAGATATTGGCCCTGCAGGTGATACAGGCCTCCCACCCGGAGGAGGCCGACACTTTGAATGTTCAGCATGGACCTGCCCCTCCACTTTCGACGAGAAGAATGCTCCCATTGGCCTCTAGAGAGGGGACCTGGGACCCAGAACTTGGTGTTCTGGCTGGTGGTGGGAGCCCTGCTCCCCTCTGTCAGCTCCTTTGGGATTAAACTGTTGCCATGCTACCTTCTTCTAGGATCCTGGGACAGCTCTACAGGTAAGCAGGGATGGGCTGTGACGGAGTAGAGAGCGAGATGGATCTGACCTGGGAGGCTGGCTGCATTGGGACAGGCTACATTGGGAATGCGAGACTTTACCTGAGGCTGTAACATGAGCCAGGACGGGGGTTGGGAGGTGACACCTTTGGCTGGGAGAATGGGAAAAGGCGAGAGGAGGGGCCCCGGGGGAGGGGAAGAGCCTGCTGGAGGTTTGGCTGGTTTTTTTAGTCAGTTTGGAGCTGGGTGGTGAAACGCAGGGAGCCCCAGAGCCGGGGTCTAAGCTCCCTGCCCCCCAGAAGTCCCCAGCTGAGGGGTCCTGGTCATACTTACAAGCTCTGTTTGGACTCTTTCCTGACAACCCTAATAAACCTTCTGTTCTACTGGCTGGCTGAGAGTCACATTGAATCCCGGGAAGAGGGGTGCAGGACCGGACTCCCCCACACTCCGTGACATGGGCCTAGGGCAGTACTGGAATGGAAGGCCTCCAAAGGACTGCAGGGAGCAGTGTGGGTGATTCCGTAGGGGGGCACTTTCCCCTGTGGGTCAGTGCTGACTCCTGTGCCCCAGTGTGGTGCTAGGGGGTGCTGTCTGCTGGAGGGGCTGAACTCTTGGATTTCATTTACAGCTGAGGTCTGGCCCTTTTCTGGTCATCAGATGCTCACTGGCAATCTTTGTAGTAGCCAGGGCATTAACCTTGGTATTGTGACCAAATAGCAGTTAAGGTTCAGATAGACTAAATCCCCCTGCCATTTCCATTGGATATGCTAGTCTCCTTCACTTCCTGTCCTCAATTGCTATTCATTGTTAAACAGCTACCATATTCTGCCCAGGAGGCGGCTGCACTGCAGTGGTTGGCAAAGCAATTCCTTTGCAATTAGTTAAGCACTTTGGGATCCTTTGGAGGTGAAAGTGCTAGAGAAATACACACTACATATTCTACTTTAAGGGGAGGCTGGTTAATTTAATGGCTGGAAAACCCCAAATATTTAGGGGCTCTTGGCAAGTAGGTGACTGGGCATAGGGGTTAGAAGTCCCTGAATAAAGGATCGTGCTCTGGTTTAATGCTGATCATCCTGCTCTCCCATGGCCCAGGATAAATGGCCTTTCAGGTGCTCCCACAACCCTAGCTCTACTGTGTTGCATCTTTGCTGCTAGCCTTTGGGGGGCAGTGTAAGGGGGGCTGCTCTGACCCTCCTAGCTGGAAGGGAATCTCTAACGATCCAACTGCCGAATCTGAGGATCCTCTGTGCCTGGTCTCACTGGGACCAGCTCAGCCTCCACTGGGGCCGGAGTCCTTCCAAACCCCATCCCAGACAGATGGATATCCCAGAACCCACTCACCGCAGAATCTGTCCCAGGGGCCCCTGCTCTCAACCCCTTTGGCTGAATGAAATGGCCGTTATTCTGTCTGCATGCGTGTGCCCAGCCTGTCCCTTTCGGTGACTGTACAGTACACACGGCTAAATATATGTCTGTATAGATTTAAAAGTTCAGAGCGGCTGAGCGATGCTTCCTTTCTATACCTCTTTTCATGGGGAGAGCTAATGAGATTCATGTCATTAAAGGGCTGATGTTTTGTGGGATGAGAGACTTTTAAACTGGATGTGTTCTGGCTTAGTCATGGCAAATATTTACCAAAAAAAAAAAAAGGGACATACCATATAAAATTAGAGTTCTGAAAATAGTATTTAGAGCGAGCGAAGGAGCGAAGAACCCAAAGCAGAAAATACAGCCCAGTCTGTTCAGGAGCGAGGGGAAAAAAAGCCAGAGATAAAACGAGAGAAACCTCGGCAGTAAAAACAGCATCTTGGTAAATAGACGATTAAAAAAACTTCTGACCTGCTTTATGGCTTTCTTGGCTGCCGTTCAGCTGTTCTGCCGTGGCCGGCATGGAGGGAAGGTATCAGGAGCCGGCGTCTCTGTGGATGCTCAGTGCCCTGGGATGCAGTGCTGCCCCCGCAGAGCAGCCGCGCAGGCGTTAAATTTAGCCACATAATGATGGCCCTGAGGAAGCAGCCTCTTGTAGCCATGCTGTAATTACTGCCTCGCTTATACATTTTATTTTTTCTTAGTTTCCTCCGCCGCCACCTTCTCCTCCAGCACATGAGCTGCCTGGGGAAGGCCCTTTCTCTCCCCGCTCCCCCCGCGCCCCCATCAAAGCCGCTGCCTTAGCAGGGTCTCTGAGGAGTCTTGGGTCCCAGTGTGGGGATAGGGTAGGAACCACATTCTAAGAGTGAAAGTGGCTGGGGCAGACTGAGCCCAGCCAGCCAGCGACTCACTTCACTCCCTTGATCAAGGGGATGGGGGGATCCAAAAGATTATTCTGGCCCCGGTGCAACCCCCCCAGGCCTTGTCCAGCTAATCCACCCCCAGCCCAAAGCTGGTGTGATCAGGGAAACCCTGTGCATGGCAGCGAGACTGCCTGGGGCTTGCCCTTTCCCAGGCCTTCTGATCGCCAGAGATGCCTCCTCAGGAGCTGGAGCCTGCCCCCGAACGCTCCCCTGGGCAATGTGGCCAAGTTAGCCCTGGAGCCCACAGCTCTGAATCATGCTTGCTGGGCAGGGCAGAGGGTGCTGCTCCGGTGATGCCCCTAGAGCTCCCTTGCTGCGGGATGTTTCCTGGGTAACACCCAGGCTACTGGGATTCCCTTTCCTTGCCAAGCTGTAGCTGGCGAGCTTTGGGCTGGGGCTCAGCTCACTGTGCACTGTTTCTGCAGGGTGCTGAGGGCAGAATGAAGGCAGGCCTAGGTGGGGATGGTCCCCAGAGAATCTCGGAGAGGAGTGCTGGCCCAAGTCCCAGAGGGATTTCCCACAGCTGCTTCCCTGACCCCCTTCACTCTTACATTGACATTTAACCCTATCAGGGGGCTGATCGTGGGGAGCCCTGAGTCCCCCCTTTCCCTCTGTGTGCAGGGTGCCCCTTCCCCCCCCCCCCCCCCCGATCTTGTCCCTGTAGATGCTTTGGGATGGGAGGAGAGTTTTATACTTTAACCCTGTGTGAAAACCAGGCCAGGCGTCTTCCTATCTGGGCGGATGGGGCTGTGGGGGAGGCAGTGTCAGGCCATGGGGGATGTCTGGCTGGAGGAGCTGGGCCCTCCTAAATAATGTGCAGCTGGTGGCCAGTTCATCTTGTTCTGCAGAGTGCCCGGCCGGGGCCCCAGAGCCTGCGCATCTGGAGAGCCTCTGGCAGGTGAGGAAGTGGTGGAAATGGGAAAAGCAAACAAGGGTGAAGGCCGGTCCTGGTGCCCCTCCCCTGCTGCCTTGCGCTGCCTCGTCTTGTGGGGAAGGTCAGAGGGGATGACTTCTGCTGGAGCTGGTGCAATTGGGGGACAGTTTCAGGCTCGGCAGGAATGTGCCAGAAAAGGTCTTGTTCGGCTCTTGTTTTCCCAAAACAAAGGAAGCAGCCTTGCATTGCTGGAAGTCGCGTGCTCGGGCTGTGCTGCCTTGTTATCATCCGATAACCCAGCGACCCAGGCGCTGCCCTTCTCCTCACCCGCCAGGCCCTGCACTAGGGGATGTGAACAGCTTCCGCATTGTTACCCTCTGCAGAGATTCACCTTCCGCTCGGTGTGCGGAGGGGCAGTGTGTGTTGCGGGGAAGGCATGGGAGGATCCGTGGTCCCTTCTGAGGTGAGATTGCTGTGGTGGTGCTGCACTGGGCTCCGGTGAGGTGCAGCAGGGAACCCAACCTTCCTGACCTCAGGCTAGGGTTGCCAACCCTCCAGGATTGTCCTGGAGTCCCCAGGAATTAAAGATTAATCTTTAATTAAAGATTATGTCGTGTAATGGAACCTCCAGGAATACATCCAACCAAAATTGGCAACCCTACCCCAAGTGTCAGGTCTAAGGTACAAAACGGAGCACATAGCCGCTGCCCTCGTCTGTAACACAGATGCATGGCCTATGGGAACGACAGGTCCCATCATACAGTGTACCACCCTAGTCCAAGCAGCCAATGGAAAGCATAGGTTAGAATCTGGGGGTAAATGTAATAGATTCATCGATTCCAAGGCCAGAAGGGACCATTGTGAGCATCTAGTCTGACCTCCTGTATAGCACAGACCAGGGAACTGCCCCACCATCATTTCTAGAGCAGAGCTTTTAGAAAAACATCCAATCTTGATTTAAAAATGGTCAGTGATGGAGAATCCACCGTGGCCCTTAATAAGTTGTTCCAATGGTTAATCACTCTCACTGTTAAAAATGTACACCTTATTTCTGAATTTGTCTAGCTACATTTTCTAGCCATTGGATCATGTTAGACTTTCCTCTGCTAGATTGAAGAGTCCATTATCAAATATTTGTTCCCCAGGAAGGTACTTACAGACTGTGATCAAGTCACCCCATAACCTTCTCTTTGTTAAGATAAACAGATTGAGCTACTTTTGTCTGTTGCTATAAGGCAGGTTTTCAAATCCTCTAAGCATTCTCGGGGCTCTTCTCTGAACCCTCTCCAACTTATCAACATCCTTCTTGAACTGTGGGCACCAGAACTGGACACAGGATTCCAACAGCGGTCGCACCAGTGCCAAATGCAGAAGTAAAGTAACCTCTCTGCTCCTCCTCGAGATTCCCCTGTTTATGCATCCGAGGATCACATTAGCCCTTTTGGCCATAGAGTCACACTAGGAGCCCGTGTTCAGCTGATTATCCCCCAAGACACCCAAATCATTTTCAGACACTGCTTCCCAGGATAGAATCCCCCATCCTGCAAGCATGGCCTGCATTCTGTGTTCCTAGATGTCTGCAGAAGAGAAGATTGAGGGGGGATTTGATAGCAGCCTTCAGTTACCTGAAGGGGGGGTCCAGAGAGGATGGAGCTAGGCTGTTCTCAGTGGTAACAGATGACAGAACAAGGAGCAATGGTCTCAAGTTGCAGTGGGGGAGGTCTAGGTTGGATATTAGGAAACACTATTTCACTACGAGGGTGGTGAAGCACTGGAATTGGTTACCTAGGGAGGTGGTGGAATCGCCATCCTTAGAGGTTTTTAAGGCCCGGTTTGACAAAGCCTTGGCTGGGATGATTTAGTTGGGGATTGGTCCTGCTTTGAGCAGGAGATTGGACTAGATGACCTCCTGAGGTCTCTTCCAACCCTAATATTCTATGATTCTACACCTTTGCATTTAGCCATATTGAAACACACATTGTTTGCTTGCACTCAGTTTACCAACCAATCCAGATTGCTCTGAATCAGTGACCTGTCACTTCATTATTTATCACTCCCTCAATTTTCGTGTCATTTGCAAACCTTTTCAGTGATGATTTTGTGTTTTCTTCCAGGTTATGGATAAAAAGTGTTAAATGGTGTAGGGCCAAGAGCTGGTCCCTGTGGGACCCCTCTGGAAAAATACCCACTCAGTGACTATTCCACATATACAGTTACATTTTGAGACCTATCAGTTAGCCAGTTTTTAATCCATTTACTGTGTGCTATGTTAATTTTGTATCGTTCTAGGTTTTTTTAATCAGAATGTTGTGCAGTACCAAGTCAAATGTATGTTAAACGAAATTACAAGGCCTCTGAAACCACCTGTGTTCCAACCGGAGCAGCCATCTCTGCGTCTCGCTCTCTGTCATCAGATAGGGGATGCTGGAATGGGGACAGGCAGTGCGCTCTGCAGTGGTTTCATTTACTGACCGTTCTGTACCAAATTCTATTTTCTAGCCTCATGTGTTTCGTTTGTGTTGAGACCCAGCTGGCGGCACTGTCTGTGCGTTGCTCCATGGTCCATGAGTGACTCCCTGCTTCTCCTAGAAAGGCAGTGGCAGCTCTGAAACGCACTGTCTGGAGGGGCTCTTTGCTGGTCCAAAATAGCATTTGTGGCTTGTCTACACAGGCAGTGATACCGTAGGGGGTATGGAATTTAAACCGCTATCGTTATCCTGGAGTACCTTGGAGAAGGTGACGCTCATTCTGGAAGCTGTTTAAGCTAAGCCAAGAAAAGGCACTCTTTTATTGCGGGATAAGCGTATCCCCCTAGGGAGCTGTGCTGGGGAAAGAACAGAGGTTTAACTAGAGTGGTGCAAGTGAGAAAATCTCCTGTGTAGATAAGCTCTTGAGACCTGTTGTGCTCACTGGATAGCTGGCCATTGGCACGACAGGTTGGCTAGCCAATCAGGTGGAATCCGACCTCACCAACAGCCATTCAGGGAGCTATCCATGTATCCAGCTGTTGGAGCTGCTGTAGGATAGTCACCTCTAAACAGATAAAATCCCCTGCACTGGGCAGACTCCATGAGAACGATCAGCACTCCCGGCCCTAGCCTAGCGCAAAGTTCAAGGGTGTTTCTTGGCCTGGATGTGCCATGCAGTTGTGGTTAGAAAGGTGGCCTAAGAAAATCATCTGGTGCATCAAAGCCTGGGCATCCTCTAGTGGAGGAACCTGACTGTACGTGGCATGTGGCGCAGTTGGGCCAGTGCCCATTCCCCCTCTCCCCTAGTGGGGCCAGTAATCTGGGGGGAGGAAAAGGGGGGGCCTGCCAGGAGGCTTTATCTCACCAAGTGGGCTCAGTCACTAGTGTGTGATCTAGCAGTCTCTACAACTGTGCTGGGCACTTCCCAGTGCAGACAAGACATGAGCCCTGCCCCAAGGAACTTAAAAAGAGCAGGAGGCAATGGAGTCGGTGTGTGTGGTGGGGGACATAAAAACGGCCCTACTAGGTCAGACTAATGGTCCGTCTAGCCCACTACCCTGTCTTCTGACAATGGCTGGTGCCAGATGCTTCAGAGGGAACGAACAGAACAGCGCAATTATTGAGTAATTCACCCCCTGTCCTCCAGTCCCAGCTTCTGGCAGTTGGAAGTTTAGGGTCACTCAAAACATGGGATTACATCTCATGACTATCTTGGCTAATAGCCATCGATGGACCTATCCCCCAGGAACTTTTCTAGTTCTTTTTAGAACCCAGTTATAGTTTTGGCTTTCACAACATCCCCTGGCAATGAGTTCCATGGGCTAACTGGGCGTTGTGTGAAAGTACTTTCTTATGTTTGCATTAAACCTGCTGCCTGTTAATTTCATTGGGTGACACCTGGTTCTCGAGTTCTCCACACCATTCCTGATTTTATAGGCCTCTATCATATCCCCCTTGGTTGTCTCTTTTCTAGGATGAACAGTCCCAGTCTTTTTAATCTCTCCTCATATGAAAACTGTTCCATACCATTAATCACGTGTGTTGCCCTTCTCTGTACCTTTTTCAGTTCTAATATAAATTTTTTGAGATGGGGCGACCAGAACTGCAAGCAGTATTCAAGATGTGGTTGTACTATGGATTTATATAGTGGCATTATGATATTTTTTGTCTTAGTACATAACTCTTTCCTAATGGTTTCTAACATGCTGTTAACTTTTTTGACTCCTGCTGCACGTTGATCAGATGTTTTCACAGAACTATCCATGATGACTCCACAGTCTCTTTCTTGAGTGGTAACAGCTAATTGAGACCCCAGTATCCCCAGGCAGGGTGAGGGTTGCTGTGTAAGGAGGGGCAGCAGCGGCAGGCTGGGGCATGCTGTCTGTGGTACTTCTGTGGCTGCCTCACAGCTGTGACTGTATCTCTCCTCACATACCCCTGTGCGTGACTTACTCAGGCTCAAACAGGAGGCTGTGTTGGAGCTGGGAACTGAACCTGGGTCTCCCGCATCACTGAAGCATCCTTCCTCCCATCCCCTGGATGCAGGGAGGAGAGGATGGGAGTCAGTGCGGTAGCCTTTCTCTTGTGATGATATTTGCTCAGCTCGTAGGAGAGGTGAGCTGGGGAGGGTCTCACGGTCCTAGTACGCATCTGTGTGTATTGCAAAATAAGCACGCAAGTTAGCAGATGTTGCAGTCTCTGCTCTGAAAACATGCAGGGCAGGAATAGTAGGGGCGTGTAGGTCAGGATTGAGGGGCACTGGCAGCGCTGTGCAGGGGATGGAGAGCCAAGGGCAGGAATAGCGGGGATGGAGAGGGAGAGGGGGGTGTAATGATGCTGGTTCTGGTGGGACCCAACTAAGAGTGTCAATTCAGGACAAATTGCTTCAAGCAGGGCAGCTACAGCCCAAGGCTGGGGTTTTTCCACCTCTAAGGCAAACCAAACCAGCCAAACAGAGGAGACTTTGGTTTTACCCCACTGGCTAACCACAAGTCACACAAGCAATTCCCTTAGACACTCCAGTTTCCCAGTATCACCACCAGTGCCACTCGTTATGGGGATGACTGGTTATAAAAACCAATACCCCATTAAAAGAAAAAGGTTCTCTCGATCCCAAGTGACCAAGCCCCAGACCCAGGTCAATATACAAATCAGATCTTACCCACAAATCACGCTGTTGCCAATCCTTTAGAATCTAAAGGTTTAGTCATAAAAGGAAAAAGAGATAGATGAGAGCTAGAATTGGTTAAATGGAATCAATTACATCCAGCAATGGCAAAGTTCTTGGTTCAGGCTTGTAGCAGGGATGGAATAAACTGCAGGTTCAAATCAAGTCTCTGGAGAACACCCCCAGCTGGGATGGGTCATTCAGTCCTTTGCTTAGAGCTTCTGTTTGTAGCAAAGTCCCTCCAGAGGTAAGAAGCAGGATTGAAGACAAGATGGAGATGAGGCCTCAGCCTTTTATTGTCTCTTGCCATGTGGTCTGTGCTTTCTTTGTTCCAAAGACAAGCCATCCAACACATGGCATGGAAAAACCTCTGTTTTTCTGTTCTGTCCATAGGCAGGTCCCTGCATACCTTGCTGAGTCACAAGGTGTATCTGCCTTCTCTCAATGGGTCAGTTGTGTAGCTGATGGTCCTCAATGGGCCATCCAGCAGGCTAGGCAGAGCTGACACCAACTTGTCTGGGGTGTCACCCAGAAGCACAGCATAAGTTTGAAATACAGACAGGATAGAGCCAATATTCATGACTTCAACTACAAAAATGATACACATACAGATAGCATCATAATAACCAGCAAACCATAACCTTGTCTTAGACACCCCATTTGACCCCCTTTATACAAGATTTGGTGCCACTACAAGACTTTGGTTGCAACAGTGATCTATGTGGTCCCAGCTTATGTCAATAACGTCCCAGGGGGCTGCGGGTCAGGATTGAGGAGCATTGCAGAGCTGTGCAGGGGATGGGGAGCCACGGGTGGGAATAGCGGGGGCGGGGGGACTGCGGGTCAGGATTGAGGAGCATTATAGCGCTGTGCAGGGGATGGGGAGCCAAGGGCAGGAATAGCGGGGGCGGGGGGACTGCGGGTCAGGATTGAGGAGCATTACAGCGCTGTGCAGGGGATGGGGAGCCAAGGGCGGGAATAGCGGGGGCGGGGGGGACTGCGGGTCAGGATTGAGGAACATTATAGCGCTGTGCAGGGGATGGGGAGCCAAGGGCAGGAATGGCGGGGGGACTGCGGGTCAGGATTGAGGAGCATCATAGCGCTGTGCAGGGGATGGGGAGCCAAGGGCAGGAATAGCGGGGGCGGGGGGACTGCGGGTCAGGATTGAGGAGCATTATAGCGCTGTGCAGGGGATGGGGAGCCAAGGGCAGGAATAGCGGGGGACTGCGGGTCAGGATTGAGGAGCATTATAGCACTGTGTAGGTGAAGTGCAGAGCTGTAGGGGAGACACTTGCTCAGCTCTCCCTGCAGCCTGTGCCATCAGTTCCTTTTGTCAGCCACAAACATTATTAATGGAAAAGGGCACACCTTTGGGAAGTGTGTGGGGCTGCAGCCAGCCCCTCACAAGGGCCAGTGTGAGGGCAGCTATTGCTCAGAGGCATGTGCCTGCTACCTCTTTGGGAGTGGCAGGTAGCTTTGAGCCCTGGCACGCAAGCCCCTGGTGAAGTGAGGTGAGGCACCTATACATCGCTGGCTGGCACCTTTTATTTCAAAAGGGTCATTTAAAGTTTGCCCCCAGCTCGCCCCATCATGTTGGGCACAGCCGTGGTTTGGGACCCCTGAGAGTGGGGTGGGAGTTCCGTGCCCCCCTCACTCAGGCAGGCTGTGTGCAAACATGGGGAGGAGTTCCTTGGGTGCATATCCCCTGGCAGGGAGGGGGCTCAGGCATTGCCCCTCCTCCCCCAGGCTGCATGGCCTCTGCATGCAGCTCAGGCTGGTGGCACTGATTTAGAGCTTCTGGGTTCCTGTGATGTTTGAGAGAGACACGGCCCAGCAGCCAAGCAGTCCCACCTCGACCCACTGCGTCTCCATGGGTGCTCCCTGTGCCTTTCGGGGGGGTGAAGCCAACTCAGCTGAAAGAACCCTGTGAGGGATCAGCAGTGCAGGGAGGCGGAGGGCAGCTCACACAGGCAGCTGCATGAGCTCCAGTGACTCTAGACCTAGACAACCTACCTGCCCATTTACCTGAGTGCCCACAGTCCCCACTGCAAGGCAGGGGATGCAGTAATCAATCAGTGTCTTTAGCACTGACTGGCAATAAGAGAGATTTCTCCTTCATCAATTGCGAGCGTGCCCAGCGCGCATGCTCCCAGCCACTGCTCAGCTACAGGCCTAGATGCTCCTTGTATGGCCGTCTCCCGCCCAGGTCTCCTTAACCCACTGTGTGGCAGGAGTGGCTCGTGCCTTGCTGCCAGTGATTTGGTACACAGACGGTTGCGGGAGCCCTTCAGACAGCAGCGTGCACCCCTGAGGCCTCGGGGTGGCTTTGGAGCCCAAATGGAAAGGCCACGAGACAAGGTGCCCTTTCAGCCCAAGCGTTGGAAAGAGGAGCGTGTGGAGGTTAATGACATAATTCCCCCTGGTCCAGGGGAAGAGGAGAGAGAGAGATTGCTGTGTCCTTCCTCTCTCTCCATGGAGCGGATCCTTCCCTCCAGCGAGTGAGCGCTGAAGGTGATACCACGGTGAGTCACCGATCCAGGGCCCGCATGCGCGTGTGTGTGCGCAGGAGGGTTTGCGTATTTCTGTCTCTCTCTATTTCTGTACGTCATGTGTGTATCTTACTCATCGAGGTGTTTTTCTTTCCTTGTTCTTGGGTTCCCCTATTCCCTCCCCCCATAGATCTATACTTTTTTTTATGGCTTTTTTTTTTCCGTAATCTCCGGTTTTGGGAGCTGCTGGTTCCTTAGGAAAATAAACTGTATTTTTAGTGCTTGCCTGCGAGGCCGAAGATCCTGCCTGCCCCTGCTCATCGCTTAGTCACTATTTGTTTAAGCTTTTCTTTTCTCCTGTTGCCCTCTCCCTTCCCCCTGCGAGCTGGTGCTGGCGAGTGCTGCACTGGGGCTGCGCGCCAGAGCAAAGGCGCACGCTGAAGTTGTAAATAAGCAAAAGGCAGCTCCAATCTGGCCTTTATTGAGGTCTGGACTTGTACAGCACTGGAGAGGCCTGCCCTGTAATCAGCCAACCACCAGAGCAGGCCAGCCTTGTAATAAAGCAGCTCTATATTTATTTGTTCTGTTTATACTCTGGTCTGTAATAACTTGGGAGCGCTCTCGTCCTATCTTCCCCCGCTCCTTGGGGAGCTTTGCTGGGTAGCTGGAGAAGTCTGCAGTTTGAAGGTAGATGTGGGTTCTCCAAGCCTTGAGGTCTTGTACTATGTAAAATTGCTGTGTGGCTGGGAGACGAAGCACATTGTAGTCGCTGTGGAGTGTTTGGGTGTGTAGTTGTAACGGCCCGTTTGCGGGGCTTCTCATTCACAGTAGACACGTAGACCGTGTCTTTTCCCCATATGTGCCTTTCCTCTTTAGATTCTAAGCACTGCCCAGCTCTATCTCTCAGCCCTCCTGTTCCTGTCAAGTGTGTCTCATCTTACTGAGCTAAGTAAGCCCAACCATTGCCCCCCAATGTCAACAATCCCCACCATACCAGGTGAATTTAGGCTTGTAATCTTTTCTGTTACACAGTCACCTAAGTGATCAGGGTGCTGCAGCTAGCCCTCCGTCACAGGCATGTCGGGACACCGATCGCCTGCGTTCCCAGGAACCGAAGGAGAACCCTTTTTTGGCAACAAACAAACCTATATGAACACTGGCCACAGTCTTTTGAGCATCTCATTCTGTTCTGCCCGGAGCCTCACACAGCATCAGCATCATTCTTCACTCCCGACCCGCAGCCCCCTGCTAGCCCAGCCCAGGGCTCCTCTCACACACAGCTCTGCCGGTGCCCCTCACTCCCGACCCGCAGCCCCCTGCTCGCCCAGCCGATGGCTCCTCTCACACACAGCTCTGCCGGTGCCCCTCACTCCCGACCTGCAGCCCCCTGCTAGCCCAGCCCAGGGCTCCTCTCACACACAGCTCTGCCGGTGCCCCTCACTCCCGACCCGCAGCCCCCGGCTAGCCCAGCCCAGGGCTCCTCTCACACACAGCTCTGCTGGTTCCCCTCAGTCCCAACCCGCAGCCCCTGCTAGCCCAGCCTGTGGCTCCTCTCACACACAGTTTTGCCGGTGCCCCTCAATCACGACCCACAGCCCCAACTAGCCCAGCCCTGGGCTCCCCCCCCCCCCCCCCCCCCCCCCCCCCCCCCCCCCCCCCCCCCCCCCGCAGCTCTGCCGGTGCCCCTCAATCCTGGCCCACAACTCCTTGCTATTCTATTCTTGGATCTTTTTAAAATAAAATAAGTTTGTTAAAGAAAGCTCAGTTGCCCTTTTCCTGTGAGGCTTCTGAGGCTGGAACACTGACAGCCTGTTTGCCTGGGTGTCTGCAATTAAACTCAATCTCTGGGTGAATACAACAATATGACTGCACAGAATAATTCCTGGCGATCCTGACGCCGAGGAGGAGCGTGGCTTGTGAGCAGACCATTCACGCCTGGGATTCTATAAATACTTTACTATGTGGCACTAGGAAACCTTCAAGACTTTTTTTTTTATTAGTGCTACATAATATAGTAATTGTGTGACTAGAAGGTTACTCCTGTGCAGGCCTGGGTTCACGTGCCTGGGTGTGACCCCGCGCCCTGCTGGCTGAGGATGCTGTGAGGCTGGGAGCATGGAGAGAGCATGGCACACAGCTCCACAGCCACCCCCACCCTGCTGGCCTCATTGGGCCCTATGGGGAGTGCTGTCAGTCCCAGCTTGGCCCCAGGAGGGGCCACAGACACGTGGTGGTGGTTGAGGGTTGTTACTCAGAAATATGGAGTGCGTCCACTTGTACAGAATCGTGCGACAAGGTCTGAAAACACTCAGGCTGTGATTTTTGTGGCAGTGTTTGGTGTCTGGGCCCCTCTGCAAATCCCAGCCATGCTCAAGCAGGTGCCCAGCCCCGCCCCAGTGGATCCTTGGCTGGCTGCCCTGCCCCTCATAGGTGCATCCGGAGGGAGAGGAACAGATCTTGCAGCCTGTGGTGTGAAGGAGTCCCTCAGGATGCAGCCCTGCCTTTCATTCCCAGCTCCGCCTGGCTGGCCAGCGTCCCTTTCTCTTCTTGGTCACTTTCACTTGGCGGCTCTCGCTGTCTAGAAGGAGGCTGCTGCGTTGGGGTTCCCTTGGTATCAGGTCTGTGCCCCACCTGAGTCACTGCATTCTGCCTACCTAGCTCTCCCCCTTCCCTGAGTGGGACCGGCACAGATCCGGGCCATCCGGGCCCAGGGCCTCCGAGGGAGGCACAGTGCCTAGGAATGAACATGGACCATCACAACTGATGGGGGAGTTTCCCCTCGAAGCCTGGAGGTGGGGTTTCTTCACTTCGGGTCCTGTGCAGCATTACTGGGCACCAGGAAGCAGCTGCTTTCTTGGCCTGGTGGCGGCTGCTTGCTCGGGCAGTGAGGTGTTAGTTTGCCCATCTCTCGTGTGCTGGAGGATCTGTAGACAGCACATTCCCTGGTCCACACCCCAGGCAGGGGATGGGTTTGCATAGGGCATAAGTCCAGGCAGACTTCGGCCTAGTGGCTACCTAAGGATAACGTCTGCCCTCTCCTGGGCATCCCTGCTGTGTATCAAGGGGAGCACGTGGCCTAGAGTTAGCAGCCCCAGCCCACAGGCCTGAGGGAGAATGGAGTTCAGTCCCTGCCCCACAGAGTGAAGCCATCCCTCTGCCCCAGGTGCGGGCTTGGATCCCATCTTGTTGCCAATTGCTTCTTCAGCTTGTCCAGCTGGTTTTGCCTTTGGCTCTGGCCTCCTGTGTGTTCGCCGCCCTTTCCCCCCAAGAGCCACCCTCTGAGAAGCAAGTCACAGTGGTTTGTCTCTCACTGATTTACCTTCTGAGGGAGCTGCCCTGCCTGAGGGGAGGGGCAGCAGGACACTGGAGGAGCATGGGGGAGAGAGGAACTTAATCCCAAATCCCCCCATGGCCAAATGGAACTCCTGAGCTGCGGAGCCGTCACCCGGACTGCTCTGCTTGGACCCTGTGTCCCGTTCTCCAGCCATTGCTTTTGCCATTGGCTGCTGGGCTGGGAGTTCTCTGAGAAGCTCTAACTATAACCCAAATCCCCAGGGAGTGAGGACTTGGTAGACTTGGATCATGATTGAACCTCCTTGTTCCTCTAGATCATTAACCAAGCCAGACTCCTGGTCCTACCCGTGGGCAGCTCTCTTGGCCTCTCTCCCCATGTTAATGCTTGCTCCCAGCTGACCCCTTCTCACCTGCGCTTGCTCTGTCTCCCCGCCCTGCCACCTCTGAGTTTCTAGCATCACCTGGCTTTCCTGGGAGCCCAGCGCAACTGCTCATCCCAATTGAGGGGCTGTGGGGATGTGAGCACCTACAGGGTTTGCTCCCCCGCCCCATGAATGGCTTTAGTGTTCGCTGGGTTTCTCTCTAATTGGGCAGCCTTGTGAGCCTGGGATGGGACGGGACGGCAGCTGCAGACAGGTTGGGAGGAACCCAAAGAACTCCAAGAATAACCTAGTAAAACTTTGTCATCTAATGCAGCTCTCAGTCTTCAGCCAGAGAGACAGGGAGGGGAGGGGGCTGCTGGATCCCACTCCTGCTCTCTTGGCAGGGCCTGCCTGCTCTCCCAGCCTCTCCCCCTCCCGCAGGGGGGCAGCACTCGCTGCCTTTCCCCTGGGGCCTGGCGGTGGTATGGCCAGCCGAGCTCTCCAGCTGCCCACAGCTCTCTGGAGAATCCGCACTCCCGCTCGTGTAAACTCCATCAAAGGCACTTATTAAAGCGTTATTAGCCATCATGGGCCGTGCGGGCCCTGCCAACTGGCGGCGGCTGCTCGCTCAGAGCGGACGGAACCAATTAGCGCAGCTTCCGCTCCGGCGGCCGGCTTGCTGCAGGCACGCCCCGCACGCACCCGCAGCCTGGCACCCGCCGCGCTCCTTCCCCACCTGGGCTGGCGACCGCTCCCCGTGTCTGATGGCTGGGCCTGCAGCAATGGGCAGTCCTGATTGGCAGCGGCTGTCTTGTGAACATGGCCAGTTGGCTGCCTGGGCCCTTATTCCAGCCTGGCCTGGTGAGCAGGGGTGACAGGCTGCCTGGGTGTGTCTCCGCTCTCTCAGGCTGCAGAGGGCAGAGCCACAGGTTCGTGCTGCAGCTGGGTCGCTCTCCTGGCCATAGGCACCTCCCTCTAGGGCCAGCAGTAACGGGTGCGTTCACCCTGCGCCTCAACCGCCAGCCCTGGGCATGTGAGAGCAAAGAGAGATTAAGCCGGGTAGATGGAGCAGGACCACAGGCCTGCTGTCTGTGAGCGTGTCTATCTGTCTGTCCCTGTCTGGGGTGAGCTTGGCATCCTGGTAGTGGTGGGTGGAGTTGAAGGGAGGCTATCACTGCGCTGGCACCACCAAGGTTAATATTAGAGCTCGGTGCCGTGTTGATGGTCCTGAAAGCCACAGTGCTTGTTAATATTCATGAGCCCACAGAGACTCATCCATATTCATGACCCTTCTGCAGATTTCACAGCCTGTGTTTATCTTTCACCTGCTTGGCAAAGAAACACCCAGGTAAGGCGGCTCTATCTAGGGCTGAGCCCAAGCGCCCAGTGGGTGCAATGGTCCTATTCCAGCATGGTGGGGAGCAGAGCCAGGTGGGAGGGAGTGTCCCTGCATCACAGCCGGGACACAGTTCAGTCGGATTAAATGGCGGTGAGGGGGGGCTTTCTCTGTCGCCCTGCCATGATGGGGGGAGTGTCTCTGCATCCCAGTTGAGACATGGTGCGATCGGATTGAACGACGGTGGTGGTGGGGCCTTTCCTTCTTGCCATGATGGTGCTGGTTTGGGGGGGGTGTCCCTTCATCACAGCTGGGATGCAGTGTGATTGGATTGAACGGTGGTGGGGCTTTCCCTGTCACCCTGCCACGGTGGTGCTGGTTTGGGGAGGTTATTCTGCAGAACCCACTTTCCATGAGGATGATCCCAATCCTTGGCTTTCCCTGGTGACAGTCAGGAAATAGGCAGAGCCACTGGGAGATGTCTCAGGCTCCTAGAATAGCTGGGCATGGGGCATCCCAAGATCTCAGGTCCCCCCCAATAGAACAGCATTTAGCCCCCCACCCAGCATACCACTGCCCCCATGAAACACTCGGCTGCGCTGATTCCCCTGGCCACCCTATCTCGTCCTCCCCAAGCCCCTGTCATACGGGTGCAACACAAGGGGATGCTAGTGAGCAACTCGTCTTTGTGCCCTGGCTCCAGCCTCCTGGCATGGGTCAACGTTACAACAGGTCAGGACCCTGCCACATTGCAGGGTCAACAAGCACTGACAGCAGCGGCGACTATTACCCACCTCATCCCCCCGCAATGCTCCTGTCCCCTACCCATCCGCCCATGGCCCCTCACTTTGCAGCCGCTGCGCTCTCTGGGATTTCCCCATATTGCCCGCGGTGGGGATGCAGATGTACGCAGTTGTGCTCCTTCGCATTCCGTATCCCCGACTCAGGGTTTGCGGGATTCCGCAGGAAATGGAGACACCGTAGAACTAGCTCAGGGCGGTGTTAAGATGAGCAATCAGGGAATGCAAAGGTTCAGAAGGCCTCTGAGGCAATGTCAGCTTCCCCCACGCAGGGTTTGTGGATCGCGAGCTGCTTGAGCAGTGTCTCTAGGGGTGCTGCACCTCACAAACCTTTGACCAGACACTTTTGGTAGCAGTGTCCGTTCAGTCCACACTCTCACCCCGTACTGAGGGTAGATAGGGCAGTGATGAACAAACTGCCCTCAGTTCCTTCTTCACTGCCCTTGGCCTGTGGTGGAGGGAGTCTTGCAGTACCCACTTCCTTACTTAATTCCAGCTTACTGTGTTGTCAGTGTTTAGCTGAGGTATAGTTTAATAGTTACATTATGGTATTTTTGTAACTTGTACATAGTTTGGGGGTCTTTTCGCCCTTCCCATCCCCCTCCTTTCTGAGGGGACTTCTCTCCAGAAAAGCTCTGTTTGGTTTTTTGCATGGGATGTGCCGAAATCTCCTGGGTTTAAGCCCTATTTAACTTGCCAGCACTCTATCCCCATTAGTGACAGCCACTCTAGCTCTTTTTGCTGCCTAGGGGACACCCAAGTCCCTTCTAGGTGTAAGATCTGCCTTGGCTTTGGGAGTAGGTCAAGGATGAGCCGGGAAATCAAACTCAGACTACTTCTCATGGAGTACTCCCTGCGGGCTTTGTTGGACCCAGCCCTCCTGTACATTGGGTCTCTGATAACCAGAGCCCATTGCTGACCTTGACTCTTGCAATCCGCTCATTCACTAGGCCTTCTTGTGGAAACCTGCTGAAGTAATGGGCTTAATCTGCAGCAAGGGAGATTTAGGTGAACCTTTCTAACTCTTGGCGCAGTTCAGCTCTGGAACAGGCTTTCAAGGGAGGTTGTGGAATCCTCATCACTGCAGGTTTTTAAAAACAGATTGGAGAAGCACCTGTCAGGGATGGTCCAGGTTTACTTGGCCCTTTCACAGTACAGGGGGCTGGACTTGATGACTTCTCAAGGTCCCATCCAGCCCAACATTTCTATGGTTCTGTGAAACCTTCAGAAAAAGAAGAACAATAAGTCCCCTCCGAAGGAAACCAGCAGTAAAAGGCCTAAATCACCTCAAAGATCTGCCTCTCCATAGACCTTGTGTCTAAAAAGAGTACTGCTGAGGCTCCAAGTTCCTTCGACACCAAGGATACCAGACTGTCTACGAAGACTTCAGGTACCTCTAAGTCCTATGGTATCCATCTTCGTCTGGTACCGATGGCTGCCTCCATGCCTGGCACTGTCCAAGCATGACCACTGTCTGAGGCACTCAAAGGATTCTTCCTCGGTGAGATTGGTACCAACATCTGGGCCTTCGGCTCCAACCCTTTCCTCTGTGGTGAGCAAGACAACGTTGCAAATGGATTGACTAGTACTAACAAAGACCTGCTGATATGTGACCTCCTGACCCAGGACTTTACCCCATCCTCTCTGCACTGCATCTCAAGGCTTGGCTCCAAGATGGCTCTCAGGGGTATGGATGGACTGTTTGAGGTGTTACAGCACAGCAAAAAGGCATTCCCTAGGAAAACATATCTGCAGAAATGGAAAAGATTCCCCCACTGGTGTACCCAGCAAGGTCTGTCCCCTGTTGATACTCCCCGATATCACATTCTGAATTACCTCCTGGGTTTGAAGAACTCAGGCCTCTTGTGTCCTGCTGAAGTGCAGTTAGCAGTGATCACAGCATTTCATTCCCTAGCAGAGAGGTTCTTGTTGTTTGCTCTCCCTACCACACCTTGATTCGTTAAGGGCTTAATTAATCTCTTCCCACATGTCAGGCAACCTACCCCAGCATGAGAACTGAATTTGGTCTTCAATTCTCTGATGAGGCCACTCTTTGAGCCAGTGGCTAAATGTTCCGTGCTTCATTTGTCCATGAAGACTGCCTTTTGGTGGCTCTCACCTCTGCTAGAAGGGTAGATGAGCTAGGGGCTTTAATGGCCAAGCTCCCCCACCCCTGTTTTTGTAGGGAGAAGGTAACCTCAGACTTTCATATCAACAAAGACATTCAACTGCCATTTTTTACCCCAAACCTCACCAGCTAGGGGAGAAGCTGCTTCTCGCCCCTTAGATGTCAGGAGAGCATTGACTTTTTGTTTAGAAAGAACTAAGCACGTTAGGGCCTCCTCTAGATTGTGTCTGTCACGGACGGAATGAAAGGGGCTCCTCTTTCAACCCAAAGACAGATGGGTTTCTGGCTGCGTTTTGTCTCACTATGAGGCTGCTAATACTCAGCCCTCTCCTCGGGCTGTGGCTCATGCCGCAGGATCATAGTCTACGTTGGGTGCTCTGTTGAAAAATGCTCCCATTGCAGAAAGCCACGAAGCTGCCATGTGGGCTTCAGTGCACACCTTCCCTAGGGCGGATGCTGCTTTTGGAACTGCTGTTCTTCCAACAGTCATAGGCAAGGCTCAGAGCACCCACTTCCAATACAGAGTACAGCTCGTGAGTCACTGAGGAGGGGCTCCCAAAGGGACACTTTGAGGAAGAAGGAGTGATTACTTAGTGTGTACAGTCACTGCAGTTCTTTGAGATGTTTGTCCCTATGGGAGCTTAGCTACCTGTCCTCCATGCCCTCTGCTTTGGAGTCTTGGTGTTGTCGGCATTAGGTCATAGCGAAGGAACTGAGGACGGCTCATCCATCACTTCCCTGTATGCTCTTGGTATGGGGCACAAGGTTAGCTAGGGTGTGTGTGTGAACGGGCATTGTTGTCTCTGATCAAAAGTGCATGTCCCCCTAAGCTGGAGCATCCATGGGGACAAACATCTCCAAGAATTCCAGTTACTGTACAAGGTAAGTAACTTCTCCTTGTCTGCACAGCCTCCCCCACCCGCCTTGGGATTGTGGATCGCTGGCCTGTCTGCACTGCCCCACCCCCCTTGGGTTTGTGGATCGCTGGCCTGTCTGCACTGCCCCCCCCCACACACACACACACCACACACACACACGGGTTGTGAAGCGCTGGCGTGGTGTTAAATGGAGCCTACCCACGTAGGCTGTGCACTGTGGATGAGATAACGCTGCTCCACAGGAGCCTTGACTTTTGCATTGTCCCCTCCCAGGGAAATACCCACTGCAGGGGCGTACTGGAGCCATGAACTACTGCAAGGCTCCCCTAGCACAATGTCCAGATAAACATCCCTTTAGGTGGGATAGTTTCACAGGGCAGGGGCAAAGGGGTGTGACTGCTGACCGTGGGTGAGGGGTGGGCCCTGTTCCACATGGGATCATGTTACTGCTGCCCTGTCCACAGCACCGATGGTCTGAATATGTACCGCGTATAGACGCTATGCTAGCCACAGCCTTTTGTATTTGTTAGAACAGGGATTCTCAGACTGTGAGTTGGGATTCCAAAGTGGGTCGTGACCCCATTTTAATGGGGTTACCAGGGCTAGACTTGCTGGGGCCCAGGGCTGAAGCCCAAGCCCCACTGACTGGGGCCAAAGCTGAAGCCCGAGGGCTGAAGCCCTGGGTGGCGGAGCTCAGGTTTCGACTTTGTCCCTTCCGCCCAGGGTGGTGAGGCTCGAGCTTTGGCTTTGCCCCCCACCTGCTGCCGCCCAGGGTGGCAGGACTCAGGTGGGCTCAGGCTTCCATCCCCCCATCCTGGGGTCATGTAGTGATTTTAGTTGTCAGAAGGGGGTTGCGGTGCAACGAAGTTTGAGAACTGCTGTGTTAGAACATGGAATTGCATGGCATTGTGTAGGTAATACAGTAGGTGGTGCTCTGAATCAGAGCAGCATTAATGCCCCATGGTGTAGGGCAGCGGTTCTCAAACCTTTCACAGAGCAAGCCTCTGAGTGTAAACCCCCTTATACATTGAAAACACTTTGTATATATTTAACACCATTATAAATGCTGGATGCAAAGCAGGGTTTGGGGTGGAGGCTGACAGCTTGCGACCCCCCATGTATTAACCCCTGACCCCAGTTTGAGAACCCCTGGTGTAGGGAAAGCTCTGAACTGACTTTCAGTTGAGAGGTAAAACTGAGATCTCAGCCACTTTGGATCAGTGTCGATCCTGGGGCACGTTCCCCAAGTGCCGGGCTGTTCCTCATCTTGTCCTGGCAATGCTGCAGCTGGGGTAACTCCACCCAGCCTCCCGCAATTCCAGCTGCAGTCCCGGTTGGATTCTCTGTTGCCTTTCGCTGCGTACCCTGAAGCGAGAGGGTGGGATGAGGGGATTGCATTGCTGCTGGGAGCTGGGCTGTTTCCGCGTGCCTTCAGCGGGGTTGGGAGGGCGCTCTGGAGTCCCACGGGGTGGAGGCACTCTGGAGCAGCAGGGTTATGAGCGTTCTGATTTTCTGAGGTGACTTCGAGCTCTCCGAGTTAGGCTCTCTCCTTTCCCTGCTTTCTCCAAGCAGCGACTCAGGAGGCTGTTAGGGAGCAGGTGCTGAGCATCTTGGGGCTTATTCCGCAAGGCGTTGGTGGCTGAGACCAAGGGTTTGGTGCCACCCTGCCAAGCACCTGCTGGAGGCATTCAGCAGGCATTCTGGAGCTGCTGCCCTGGCCTAGGTGCTCACAGCCTCTGCCGGGAGCTTCCCAACTGTACCTCAGCTCTCAGAGCTTTCACCCGGCGCCATGGCACCTTTCCTCATTCAGTGCAAGGCTTCCACACGGGGCGAGGTCCCTAGGGCCTGCTGATCACAACCTGCCACTTCCAAGTGCGGGCCTGGAAGAGGCGTGTTCCTGGCTGTTGGTTTGAGTTCTGGCCTTGGATTTCCTCATCCGAACGAGACCATGGTCAGTTGCATGAGGAGCCCAGTGGGTTACACGTTCTTCCCCTGTGCTCTCTGTACTTCCCTTTGCTATGTTAAAGGGGGTGTGTGGATGGATGCTGTCGTGGAGGTTAGGCCCCAGCTTTGGCGAGTGGGGGCTCGTCCCTTGCTTTATAAAACCTAGAGAGGATGGAAATATGTCAGCGATGGATTTATTTTTCTTCTTTCAATGGCCAAAACTGGTGGTTTGGATCTAAACCTCCCCGTGGTGTTGAGAGCCCAGTACAAGGGCTGTGCGCTACTGCATGCGAAAGAGAAAGCAAAATTGACTTGGTCTGTTTTCAGTGTCCGCTGAAAGCAAACAGCGTCAGTGGGGACAGAAAAATGAGATTGTAGAGCTCTTCCCCGGCTCGCTCTGAGGTTCCGTCAGGCACACAGGGCAAGGGAGCTCTTCACAAGAACGAGCAACTTTTCATTTGATCTCAAGTCTTGTGATATTTGGTGTTTTTGGCTGGAGTCCTGACTTTGTGGGCAACCCTTCTCTTCCACTTGAAGGGACAGTAAGTTTCTAGCTCTAATAGTTGAGGAGAAAAGCCTGAAAGCCAGGAGGCAAATGAAAAGACGGCGATGGCGATTATTTTGTAAAATGAAATGATTTTTGGGCCAGGCTCGTTGTTGTTGAATATTTGGGGTTGGCAACACTGCACATGTTATTTTAATTCTGACTCCTTCCCTTGCAGTAAATATCAACATGTTATACTTAATACACCGTGGTCTTCAGGAAGTAGCACCTAGATGCTGCTAAAACTCTGTAAACACGTTGGTGGTCAAGCTGTGTGGGAGGGGAGTGCTCCTTCATACAAATGGGTGAGCTGCAGAATGCAGCAGTGATCTGATGGGGCAGGAAGCTGTCATCAGCTGTTGTGTTAATAGTTTGCTTTCTGGGGGATGGAGCTGTGCATTTGAATGGCAGCAGGGGTGAGGTGTGGGAGCACCGCATAGAATCATAGAACCATAGACCCATAGGGTTAGAGGGGACCGCAAGGGTCATCTAATCTAACCCCTGCCAAGATGCAGGACTTGTTGGGTCTCACCCATCCCACACAGACGGCTCCAGCCTTCTCTCGAAAACCTCCAGTGAAGGAGCTTCCACGACCTCCCGAGGCGTCTGTGCCATTGTCCGACTGCTCTTACAGTTTGGAAGTTTTTCCTGAGATTTAATCTAAATCTGTTCTGCTCTATCACAGGGCCACCAGCCCCAGGAGTTGAATGTAACTTTTCAATAAAAAAAACCCTCTAACCTTTCTGGTTCTGAAGAAACCCTTCCTAACGTGGCCCAGCTGGCAGCCTGCCTGAGTCTGCAGGCAGCATGAAGTGCAAGTTTTGAGTGTTGAGAACTGCTCCCACTCATCTTAGCAAGCTGTTAACACTGAACCCTAGTGATGATGAGGGAAATGCCAGCATTGATCATTATTTCACTCTTGACTATTTTAGCTAGAGCATCTAACTCCTCTGGTATTGTGGCCTGTGATATTTTTGTTGCTAGTATTAAAAAAAAAAATCTGTTCAATTGAAAAACACCTTGGGAAAAATCTTCCCTTGGGGCAGCAGCATACCCCTTCCCCGTGACCCCCATGCCATCCCCTGGCAGGGCTGATGGGTGCAGGTTTGGACTCAGATCCACTTCCATGTGGGAGAGGGTGTGGGGGGACAGCCAATGGGTCTCAGGAGGCCGTCTAGCCCACCACTCTCAGGCCCCCGCCCTGAATTGTCCTGGCTGGATCCAAATGTCTGCTGGTTTGGTGAGGAGAGGGCTGCAGGCAGGGCCCTGGACTCTGGGACTTGCTTCCCTTTGCCTGGCCAGAGCCTGGGTGTGGGGTGGGTTACAGGGCGATTCCCCAGGTGTTTCCTGGGGTGAGTGGGGCCTGGCAGAGCCTCCTGCTGGTGTGTCTGGCTGATGCGATTGAGTGCTATTGTTAACATTGGTTCATGCGCTTGGTGGCCTGTGCTTCGAGCCAAACGGCCCCTCCAGGCATCCTGAACGTCTTGCATTGACACCTCACTCCCAGCCCCCAGGACCTGGCTGTGCCCCTCAGCTCTGTAGCCACCTCTGGGGGAGCCCCGCAACCCGGCACACAGCACTTTGCCCAGTGGGGCGGCTGGGCAGGGCTCACTGCTCTCAGGTGATGGCCATGCCGGGCAGACACCAACCCTTAGATCCACGTTCTTGTCACAGCTCAGTGGCAGGATGTTCCCCCAAAATTTAGCCTAAATTCCATCCGCAAGCTGTGATCACGTCCCCCTGTTGGGCCCCGTCAGCGTCACTCCCCCCTTGCTGAGTATGCCTCCCAGGTGTGTGCCTCCAGTCCCCCCAGCCCCTTCGCAGCCACCCATTTGTCCAGCTGCACAGACCCAGCACTCTTCTTCTCCCATCATTTTGGTGGCACTTCTCTGGGCTCCCTCTAGCTTGTGGATATCCTAGCTCCCCTCCCACCCCGCCCCGAGCCGGGTAGCAAGTGCTGCTCCATCCTGCTTTGCACCTGGAGGCTCCTGGGATTGAGGGGCCCAGAGCTGAGTGCAGGGTTCTGGCAAGGGGCTCCCCGCTCCTGTAGAGGGGACGCTCCCTTCTCTGCATCGCCCAGTCCCTGTCATGGTGCTGGCTCCCAATCCTCTTCCTGTCTGTGCATCATCCTCGTGCCCCATCCATCTCCCGCCATTGACTTGCCACATGCTGGAGGAGCTGCGTTTGCTCCCCTCCCCTCCTGCTCCCTCCCAGCGCCTGGCTGTCTCCACAGCTCCCTGCTGCTGCTGGCTTCAGTGGCTTCACTTGGGTCTCTTGTTGTGTGTGTTTACAGCTCGGGGGGAAGCCGTCCTGCCCCAATTCCCTGTGTACTCTTAACTTCATAGTTCTCTCCACAGATCCACATATATGTATATATCCATACAGCATTTGATACAGGTTTTATTGGCATTTCCATATGCTCACAGACACAGCCATTACAGAGCCATGTTTCCCCTGAGAAGCCTCAGGGGAGACCAGCACTGAATCGGCTTAGTCTTGGCCCCAGAACAAGGCTCTCTTCTCTCCCTGGCAGGCGCTGCCGCTATCAATGCGGCAGAGCACCTGGGGACGGCACACTGGCTGAGCTCCCCTGTCTTTAGGGGAGTGGGTTTGTTGCTGCCCGTGCGGCACCGCTGGAGTCTGGCCATGCCAGTCCCCCTGCCGTTCTTGCTGTGCTGTGCCCCTGGGTGGTTGGTTGATTGTGGAAGGGCTCTGAGGCCCTGGCCAGGGTCACAGCCCCGTTGCGGGGCATTGCTCACCTGCGTTGAGAGCCAGCCCTGCCCCAAGGAGCTCGCTGTGGGGCAGAGAGTGGGGTGATGAGGTGACAGTGACAGGACTGTGATCCTATGGCCCATGGACATGGTTAGACAGCTTCTCCCAGTTGCCCCTTGTGGCACCTTTTCCTGCCCCGCTACCTCAGGGCTGAAGTGGCCTCTGGACTGGTATTCGTCACCCTAACAGCCCTGCCGTTTTCCTGTGCTAGTGGTCCAGGGCTGCCAGCCAGCAAACGCTTGGGCAAGGCCTCACTGAGATGGCCCAGCAGTGCATGGGCCTGTCCGTAGTGTGCCCCATCTGTACGGCCCTGTGACGTGGTGACGTACAAACTCAGCCCGCCCGGGCTGCGATGCTCTTTGCATAGGCGCCATGTCGCGAGGGCGATGCCCTCACATGCCAGGACATCTGAGCAGGCTGCTGCTTGGATCTACTGGTCCGTCAGCCACGTCTGAAGGAATCTAATTTGCATCCCATCACCCTAGCATCTGGGTGCCAGGAGTATCAGCTCCTGTCTGCCGCAGCTCAGGCTCTGCCGAATGGAGGTCGTGCTTAGTGGCTGCTGGCAGGCGTTCTGCGGTGGCGCTATTGAGGGAAGGCCTGAGCAGACACTCCCCCCTCATGCCCTGAAGGACAGGAGACGTGGGCTCTGGCTGATCTCGCACAGGAATTAGAGCGCCCTGCCCCAGGCCTCCTGCAGCATCACCCTGGCTCAAGTCTGGAGCGCAGCATGTGGCTGTCTGAGTGGCTGGGTCAGGATGATCAGCCCACTTGCTGGTGGTGAGGGCTGTGCTGAGCCCGCCACGGGCAGGGGCTGTTCTGCCTTTCCCAGCCTGAGCGCCTTGAGAGTGAGTCTCCTTTCTGCCCCATGCTGCTGCTTCTGCTTCAGTCCTGGGTGAGCCCAGGGGATCTGTGGTGACGGCACAAGGGCTGGAGAGTAGAGTGAGCGTCTCTCACCTGTCCGGGCCATCTGCATGCTGGTCTCACACAGGGGAGGGGCTCTCAGACTCCACCAGCACAGCCTGGGTCCTTGGTCCTGCCCTCCTGGTGGGCACTGGGGTGGGTGTGGGCACGACCCAGTAGCTGTGCCACTTCAACTGATGTTCTGCATCTGGGTTCCCTACTTGCTCATCCCCAGCCCCTCAGGAACCCACCAGTCCCCCTGGGCAAGGTGTGGCCCAGCTGACCCCTAACCTGGCTGTTCCGGGGGGGAGGGCAGGAGGGCCAGCATTTGGCCCCTGTCCATATTCATCCAAGGCCAGTATACGAGCGGCTCCTCTGGACTGGCTATTAATGGCGCCTCCCGACCCCTGTCAAAGCCTGCGGTGGCCCAGGTTACATCCCACTCTGTTTTCTTGAACAGGTCCCGAAAGCAGGAGCCCTTTGTGGCTTCCCGGGCTGGCATGCCCCACATTGGACTCCAGTGTGTGTTGTTTGCTGTGCTGTTTACTGTTCTTTCGTGGGCTGTCAGGTTTCCGTGATGGTGGAAGGCTTGTAAATGAGGTGGAGGAGGAGCATGTCCACACGGTGGAGCTGGGGTGGCTGAAACGCACAGGCATGGCCTTTATAACAGCCGTGGGATGTGTGGCTCATAAATCTGACCCAGGTGGGTAGGCGATAAATCATCCCAGCCCCGGCACTGGTGGTTACCCACGGCTAGAAATTAACTTTGTGTTGGATGGGCCCCAGGCTGTGGGATGGGAAGGAGAGGCTGCCTCGGGCAGGCTGTGTCCATCCACCCTTTATTCAGGCCTGCAGGCAAACCAGCGGATCCTTGGGCTATCCTGCTCCCCCGGCCCAACTTGTCCTGCCCCAGGAGCTTGGCCTGGCCCCTCCTGGTACCTGGAAGTGGAGGCAGGTGGGTGGGAGTGGGAGGGATGGGGCTGGGGAAATTTAAAATCCCGTTTATAAACAAACCCAGCTAGGCAGATGCTGCGGCAGAGCCTGCTGTGAGCTGGGTTGCCCCCTGGTGGTCATGCTGAGCATAACCAGCTCAGCTGCTCACTCCGGACCTGGTGATGGCCCGGCGGGTAGGGGACAAGCTGGAGGAGCTGTGCTGGCCCCGGTGCATGAGGCCAGGCAGGTGGGGGCTCTGGGAGCAGCCTTGTGTCCTCACCGCCCTTTTCTGGGCAGTGGACTGGAGCTCTCTGTAGGGGCTCCTAGCATATGACTTTACCTGCTCCCCCATCTCATGGTTAAGAGGTGATGCCATGCTGGTTGCTCTGTGTCCAGGGCAGGAACGTCCCCTGTTCGACATCCCCCAGGCTAGTGCCAGTGCCCTCCACCACAGGAGCCTCACCACCTCTCAGGAGACCGCCCAGCGCTGCCCGTGGTACCCATCCTGCAGTACCATGTGGCCATCCCCAGGGCACATGCTATCTCTGGGCTGCACTGGACGTTGTGAATCCAAGGCAGGGCACCTTCTCTGCAGCCTCTGGCACTGGCCACAGCCAGAGGCAAGATGCAGCCCTTGGATACCATGGTGATGGGCCTTGTGGGATGCCCTAAGATGGATGGATGGTGTGAAGCAGTGCATGAAGGCGAGGCTGAAGGCAGGAATCTACCCTGGTTTTCCAGGGAGGTCACAGCAAAGTCAGGGGCACAGTTACCTTCCTGCCCCCTTGGTGATGCCTGAGTGAAAGTGCAGTGTGTTCCCTGGTGAGGGTGCTGCGAGGGCACAGAAACTGACTGTGCTTGGGGAAAGGGCTCGGGGGAGCAGCCCAGGGTGTGGCCTGCTACTAAGGGGTCCAGTTTGCCATGTGAGTGCCTGGTGTCCCTGGTATCAAGGAGGCACAGAACGGGAAAAGGACTTGCCCAGGGTCAGCCAGTGAGTCACTGGCAGAGCTGGGAGTAGAATCTAGATCTTCCGCGTGGTGCTGAGCTGTAACCACGAGCTCAGCCTCTCCCTGTCACAGACAGTAGAGGGAGCATGGTCAGTGTGCTAAGCCCTTGGGGTCCTGTGTTCTGATTGCAGTGGGTGCCAGGCTGTGGCTCTGAATTGGGCATGTGCACGCCCCAGCCTTCCCCTCACCATATTGCATGGGTACAGGGGCAGGGAGCCATGCATGCACTCAACACACCTGGGGGCCAGGCGTCTGTGTGGGGACCCGGGCTGCTCTGTGCAGGCAGTGGATGTATGGGGGCTGCATGTGTGTGTGTACATGGAGTCGGGGGTGGGGTTGTGTGGCCTGTCTGGAGGTGGGGGCGTATTTACAATGTGCTTGCTTCCTCTCCAGCTGTAGGCGCTCAGCAGGACTCAGTCCCACTCCCTGATCGGTGGGGTTGTATTTCTCTGTGCTCCGGTAGCGCTCATCTCGGTGCCAGGCGCTGCACAGACACATGGGGTGGGTCAGTCGAAGGCACACAGCAGCCCTGGCAGGGTGGGGAGGGGAGCGGTACAGACATAGGTTTGCACGTGTTGCTGGGCTCCAACTGCCTTTGGCTACTAGAACAGCTTGGCCTGCGGGAGGTGGCCAGTGGCTCATGAACCCAATAGTGCAGATGGATCAGGAGCAAGACAGAGGTGGCCTGCAGAGGGGCCAGACGATGACAGTGCCGGTTGAATCTTGCCAATATGTAGGAGACCGGGGAGCATGACCTGATGCTTCAGCACCATTTGCAAATGTCCCTTTCGAGCCATAACCCCCTGTGCCCCTTAGCATCACCCCTACCCACCTCCCTCCTAGCCACATGGGACTGGCTGCTATCTCTCCCCACGCACTTTCTCTCCACCCCACAGAATGGCTTGTAGGGCTGGAACTGCGACCCTGGGGGAGCTATTGGTGTGGCGGGGCTGTGCGCCTGGAGGAGCGCTGGCTTATCCCCCCCGTGTTGCTGTCTGTCCTTCCTGGCAGTTGGAGTGGACAGCTCAGCTCGGCTCGCTCCTGGCCTGCTTCGCAGCGCCCTGTTCTGGAATAGCTCCCCAGCTTTTCTTTCTAACGAGGCTCTAATTGGAAGCCGGTTCTGCTTCCCTTCCCATCTTCCCAGGGCTCACTAGTCCCAGTGGTGCAGGCCGATTAAGCTGAGGTTTGGGGTTTTTTTAATATGGCAGAATTATTTTGGAAGGACTGGGATCGTTACATGAGGGACTGCTTGAAACACCCCCAGGCTTCGCCTTTCATCCGGGGCTCGTTTCAAGTGGTTTTGCTCCGTACATGTCTCTGGGCAGCGACCATCTCAAACAGTTGCTGGTAATTATAGATCCTCTTTCCCGCTCGCCCATTAGTCAAAGGAGTTTTGTGTGTTTTAGCAGTGTTCTACATCGGCCTGAATGAGACTCTGTTCAGCATTTCCTAGGTCCGGGATCGCCCTGTGCATGCATGGAGCTTTCCACACTGCTGTCTACCTGCTTTCCCAGGACTTGGAGTGACACGTGACGGCAGGCGTGCACACACCGGTTCCTTTGCACGTGCTTTCAGTTCTGTGCACATGCTCTCCTCTTTGCACTCGTTTGCTGTCAGGCACACACGTGTCTCTTTGCACATGCTTTCTATTGCATGCAGGCCCTCACGCCTGTGCTTGGCTTTTCCCTGCAGGCGCTGTCAGGCACAGCCAGGTTGTGTGCTCGCTCCTCCAGGCCAGGCTTCAGGCTCTTGCACTCTCTTTGCACAAGCTAGCAGCTGCGCCCAGATGTGCTTGCATGCACACATGTGTTTGCACGTGTTGTCAGGTCCTTCCGGGGGCATGTGCACATGTGGTCTCAGGGCTGCACAGCTCTTTGGGGGCATTCTCAGGGGTGAAGCCCTAGCAGTGCACTCGGAGCAGGGCAGAAGACAGCCTCTGTCCCCAGGCACTCCCACTTTTCTCACTGTAGCATGTGATGAGAGGTACTTTTTGAATCACTTCTCAAGTCACTGCGTGTTGCCCCCTCCCTGCCTCCTTGGGGCAGCTCTGGAGGGCTCTTCTGCTGGGCAGTGCTCGTACCTTAGATGGCATAGCCTGAAGGACTTCTCAGGCAGCTGGCTGGGCCCCAGGTGCACCACAGCTCTCGAGGTTTGGCTGTTCTTCAGTCAGGAGAAACAGCACTGGGCCATCACAGCAACACAGAGCGAGAGACGAGGCTCTAGTACTGGGTGCCCCTGTGCGTATCTGAGGTGCTGAGCTATTGGAGAACTGGTGTGCGCTCCTGTAACTGAAGGAGGTATCGTGTCATGGAGTGTAGGGACAAGGGAGCACTGTCCAGGCTGCACAGAGCCTGAGCACTTAGCCCTTCATGTTCGCACAGAGATTCTTGAGTTTAAAGTGAATTGGTAAAGGAAGTGCCATGGAATCAAAGAAACAGGGATGGAAAAGACCCTCTAGTCTCCTCCAATGCCTCCCTCCCCTTCCGAGGGTCAGCACAGGATTGATCCCAAGACTGACACCTCCAAGACCTGAGCGAGACTGCGTTTAAATGTCAGATGCCATGGGGCTCCTGGTCCTTCCACTGGGAGACAGTGCCCAGCCCAGCACCTCACTGGCAGGAAGTGCTGTCTGTGTGCGATTGCACCCCATAGCAGGTCAGATGCTCTTGGCCAAGTCATCACCCAGTGTCTGTCATCTGCCAGGCACAGGGCTTCCCAGCAAGGATGAGGTTTGACCTTGTGCCCCCTTGTCGCCTGTGCGGGCCCTGACATGGTACTTCTCACTCACTGTAGGGTTTAAGCGCAGGGGGGCGATTTTCAGCAGCTCTTTGTTCTGGATATACGTGCCACTTCTCTTCCTCATCTCGGAGTGGGAAATCCTCTCTGCTGCTGCCAGCCAGGGACTCTCTGGCTCACTTTGCTTCACCGTGGGACGGTGGAGTAGAAACTTTCTTGGGTTTTCTCTCTCCTCTGTTGGGCTGGGCTATTTAGTCCATTGTGCTCGGTGTCTCCCGGATGCTGTTCCTGTTCTGTGATGGCTGGGTTGATATTGGGCACAGCTGCCTGTCCTTTTGGTTTTTATTCTACTAAGGTAATCAATTTTGTGAAGGTTTCCTGTAGGGAGCTGTACCATTCTAACTGGTGGTTTTAATCTGGTCTTCACTGTGGCTAGTACATTGTCCGCTTAGGCCTTTGTCTCGTGTCCTGTGCAGTATGTGGCTATGGATGGCATTATCCTCTCTCTTGCTGTGGGGTTGGCACTCTAGAGAAGATGAATGAATTTGTGAGTTTGGAGGTGAGCTGTTTGGGTTACATGCAGGGCCCCACGTGAAATTCGGTGCAGAATTCACTCCGTGCTGCATAACAGTGATCCACAATCTTGGCTGACGTTTTAAAAAACAAATTTCTGTCCCTCATGGTTATGAAGAGACCCCTGAAGATGTGACCCAAATGTAACCAGTGCCTGCCTGGGTCTGCAGAGAGCCTGAAACAATGGCTCAGAGAGGTATGTACTGCCCAGTCCCCTCACTCAGGGCCCTCTTAACTCCATGATTCCGGGGCTGTAGAATGTGCCTTTCTCCAAGATACCATTCAGCCAAATTCTTTAGTTTGTTGTAGGTGGCGCCCAGCATTTTGTTTTCTGTCGCCCTGCCCTGCCTGGTCCTGCCTGCAGCTGCCTCTTACTCCGAACCTTTCCCTACACGGGGGAGTTAATTGGATGAAGTATGTGCTGTTCCACAGAACCAGGCAGGTGGTAGTCGGAGCCAGAGGTAGAGTCCAGCTTGCAGCCAGGAAGCAGGGGAGCCAGGCTGCCTAGAGAGTAGAGCAGCAGCTGAGGAGAACCACTGAAGCTGACTACAGTGGCATCCATGGGGTGGGAGGAGGAGATTCCGAGCTGGGCCACCCCAGTGACACTGAAACTGCTGAGCCCCATGGAGAGCACAGCAAAAAACTCCATCATCACAAACAACTGTTGGTGGAAGGAATCTTTGTTGGATCATACACCGGTGAGCATCCCAGCTCCATACGAGAGTCTGCGTATGCTGAAAAGCTTTAGGGGCTGAATTTACATTCAAATCCGTAACCCAGGCATCTGCCCTGATTGTGCTGGCCCCCTTCCTCCGGCATTCAGGAAAACGCCCTCCTTCCCACCCCACTTGAACCTGCCACGGAATTCCCCAACTGCTGCTCCCGAGGCGTCAAAACCATGGGCCCATGCTGCAGAACTGGGTCCAACCTGCCATGGAACCCACAGGCCTACTACTCTAGGCAAGTGTCATGGCAGCCCCACCCATGGGAGCTCTCTTTCCTCCGCTCCTCCCCATGGCCCCTCTCTGCTGTGGGTCTGTTTCCCCATGGCCTGTCCTCTGTGTTAGCCCAGGGCTACACTAGGGGAGGGGGTCGATCTACGATACGCAACTTCAGCTACGGGAATAGCGTAGCTGAAGTCGGCGTATCGTAATCGGCTTACCTGGCGATGAGGACGGCGGCGAGTCGATCGCTGCAGCTCCCCCGTCGACTCCGCTTCCGCCTTTCGATGCGGTGGATTGCCGGCGCCGACGGGGAGCGCGATCGGGGATCGATTAATCGCGTCTTAACGAGACGCGAAAAATCGATCCCTGATAGATCGATTGCTACCCGCTGATCCGGCGGGTAGTGAAGACCTGCCCTTAGTGAGCCAGTGTAAGTGCTTCTCACCACATGCCCAGCAGCAGGGTGTTCTGATGTCTCTGAGCAGAGCCTGGAACTGATTAATTCCTGATGGCTGCTCTGCTCTCTGGTTGCAGTGTTGTGACTCTGTCCACATTGGGAGCAGTTGCCAGGTTGAACCCCTGTAGGAGGCTGTAGTGTGGACAGGGAACAGGAACGTAATCTGAGAACATAACATAAGAACGGCCACACTGGGTCAGACCAATGGTCCAGCTAGCCCAGTATCTTGTCTTCCTACAGTGGCCGGTGCCAGGTGTTTCAGAGGGAATGAACAGAACTGGGCAGTTATTGAGTGATCCATTCCCTGTTGTCCAGTCCCAGTTTATGGTAGTCGGCATTTTAGGGACACCCAGAGCATGGGGTTGTGTCCCTGACCATCTTGGCTAACCGCCATTGATGGCTCTATCCTCCATGAACTTATCCAATGCTTTTTTTAACACAGTTATATTTTTGGCCTTCACAACATCCCCTGGGAAGGAGTTCCGTAGATTAACTGTGTTGTGTGAAGAAGTACATCCTTACGTTTGTTTTAAATCTGCTGCCTATTAATTTCATTGGATAACTCTATTGGTTCTTGTGTTATGTCACTTCCCTATTCACTTTCTCCAAACTATTCATGATTTTATAGACCTCTATCATATTCCTCCTTAGATGTCTCTTTTCTAAGATGAACAATCTCAGTCTTTTTAACCTCTCATATGGGAGCTGTTCCATACCTCTAATTATTTTTGTTGCCCTTCTCTGTACTATTTCCAATTCTAATATATCTTTTTTGAGATAGGACAACCAGAAATGCATGCAGTATTCAAGGTGTGGGTACACCATGGATTTATATAGTGGCATTATGATATTTTCTGTCTTTTTATCTATCCCTTTCCTAATGGTTCCTAACATTGTTAGCTTTTTTGACTTTTGCTGCACATTGAGCAGATGTGGGGGGAGGGATAGCTCAGTGGTTTGAGCATTGGCCTGCTAAACCCAGGGTTGTGAGTTCAATTCTTGAGGGGGCCATTTGGGGATCTGGGGCAAAAATTGGGGATTGGTCCTGCTTTGAGCAGGGGGTTGGACTAGATGACCTCCTAAGGTCCCTTCCAACCCTGATATTCTATGATTCTATGTTTTCAGAGAATTATCCACAATGACTCCAAGATCTCTTCCTTGAGTGGTAACAGCTAATTTAGATCCCATCATTTTGTATGTATAGTTGGGATTATGTTTTCCAATGTGCATTATTTTACACTTATCAACATTTGATTTCATCTCCCATATTGTTGCCCAGTCATCCAGTTGTGTGAGATCCCTGTGTAGCTCTTCGCAGTCAGCGTTGGACTTAACTATCTTGAGTAAAGCTCCCTGTTTACCCCTTTTTCCAGATCATTTATGATTATGTTGAACAGCATTGGCCCTAGTACAGATCCTTGGGGGATCCTGCTATTTTCCTGTCTCCACTGTGGAAATTGACCATTTACGCCTACCCTTTGTTTCCTGTCTTTTAACCAGTTACCGATCCATGAGAAGACCTTCCCTCTTATCCCATGACTGCTTACTTTGCTTTAGAGCCTTTGGTGAGGTACTTATCAAAGGCGCTCTGAAAGTCCAAGTACACTATATCCACGTTTGTTGACCTCTCCAAAGAATTCTAATAGATTGGTGAGCCATGTTTTCCCTTTACTAAAGCCATGTTGACTCGTCCTCAAAGTATCATGTTCATCTCTGTGTCTGGTGATTCTGTTCTTTACTATTGTTTCAACCAGTTTGCCTGGTACTGAAGTTAGGGTTACCGGCCTGTAATTGCCAAGATTGCTTCTGAAGCCTTTTTTAAAAATCAGCGTTACGTTAGCAATGCTCGTCATCTGGTCCAGAGGCTGATTTAAGTGATCGGTTATGCACCACAGTTAGTAGTTCTGTAATTTCATATTTGAGTTCCTTCAGAACTCTTGGGTGATAGCATCTGGTCCTGGTGACTTACTGCTGTTTAATTTATCGATTTGTTCCAAAACCTCCTTTTACTGATGCCTCAGTCTGGGACAGTTCCTCAGATTTGTCCCCTAAAAAGAATGGTTCAGGTGTGGGAATCTCCCTCTATGCTCTGCACTGCGAATTGCCAAATGATTGGCCAGGTGAAAGGAATCGCCCGCTGCTGGTGTCAGGGCCTCTTGCTGAAAGAGCAGCCCATCCTGAGGCAGGCGCTGGCCCTGTGATTGTCCAGCCATGGGAGAGCCCGATGGGGTCACATAAGCATTGCACGAGCTTTTGCCAACAGCTCCGTATTTCTTGGGCCTAGGGCTCTTGGGAGAAGGGCTTTCTTGAGTGAATGGTGCTACACCCTGGTTCTGGTGGAGCTCCCAAGGGCACAGGATTCCCCCTTGAGTCTGACACCAGCAGACCCTGCTGTGCCCTGCCCTGAGAAGAGAAACCTAGTGTCACTGGGTCTTTGTCAGGCTCCATTTAAGATGTGGTGCTTGGCTTCCTCTCCTCCCCCTGCCCCAAGCCTTTGCCTTAAACTCACTAGGACCAGAAGGGACCATCATGATCATCCAGTCTGACCTGCACATCGCAGGCCTCTCCCTTCCCCCCACTCCTGCCATGGGATCCTCTGGCTGAGCTGCTGCAGTCCTCAGATCTTGATTTAAAGACTTCAAGTTACAGAGACTCCAGCATTTACTCTAGTTCAAGCCCGCAAGTGACCTATGCTCCACACCGCAGAGGAAGGCGAAACCTAGCCAGGGTCTCTGCCACCTCTTCTTCTTTCTCTTGCTCTTTAAATGTGTCCAGCTCAGTGGGAGTGGGCAGTGCGGAAGCAGAGCTACCTTGTGAGGAGGGGTTAGGAATGCCCCCCCGCCCGCCCCCACATCCAGGTGCCACTGCGGCCTCTTCTTATCCGGCTACGCGTATAGGGCACCTGTGGTCAGTCCCATTTTTAAAGCTGGTAAATATATCGGGACTAGTTTCTGTCCCCTCCAAAGGTCAATATTTGTGCAAAGTTTAATTTTAACTTAACAAGCAGTTGTTAGCTGAGGCTGCCCTGTTGTGTTTGGGTGTTTTCGTTTCTCTTTTCCCGTGGATCTGAGTGGTGGGGCTGTGTGTGAGCGTGTGCTTGTGGGTGCTGACTCACAGGGGCTGGGGTGTGGAGGGCTGGCACATCTACCTGCTCCCGGGCACACACAGGAGGCTGCCCAGCTCAGCCCTGCCTGGCAATGGTGCTGAGGTTCAGAGGATGTGCGGGAAGGACTGTGGCCAGTGACGTAAGCTGTCAACATAACCCACAAACCTCTGGTGGGCGGTGGCCAGAGGCTGCTAGGGGTGTGAGCAGGTGAGACACCCCCAGCCCCCTGGCTCGGAACAACAGCAGGAAGTGAGAGCAGCTTTCCTGGGCCCTCACCAGGCCATTACACCCCTCGGGTGTCGCAGACAGTCATGCTGTTCCTTGGCCAGGCCAGGCAGATCTAGGTCTTCTCGTCTTCCCTCTTCATTCCATCCCTCAGCCCCTGAAGGGTTGTGTGGCTCTCACCTGAATTTCCCCAGTAGGCAGGATCTGGGCCAAGAAATACAGTGATCCCTATAGCCAAGTCCTGCTCAGAGAGTCATTGGCACCTGCCCCTGGCTGGCATTCCCCCCTGCAGCCTAGCTATCTGTGGGACAGGGGGATTGTTTTTTATCTCCTGCCTCTGAAGCATCAGGGCTGGCCACGGCTGGAGACAGGCCATCGGGCAGGGAGGGGCAGGGCTCTGAGGTGGCACCGAGCATTCTCTCTCTCAGGTGTGTGGCTGGCTGGCTCTGCTCACACGCTCAGGGTCTAGCTGATGCCGTATGTGGGGTGGGGAGGGACCTTGGGGGTTTGTCTCCTTCCTCTGCAGCGTGTGGGTCACTTGCCAGGTTCATCTGGGTGTATCTCACGTCAGCATTGCCATGCCATGGCAGGGGCCTTGGGCACTGGTGCCCCTTGCTCCCTCTTCTCCTCTGCCTGTGGCACATCGTGGGCTAGTTTCCTGTGGGTCTCCTTTCCGTGGTTGGGTTCATATGGGGGGGCTGGGTGGGATTGGTGGCCTGTGATACACTCACAGCAGGTCAGATTGGATACCTGGTGACCCCTTCTGGCCTTATACATGGCTCATGGGGTGGTAACTGCCAGGGTGGCATCTCCCGGCTCACCACTAGAGGGGCCCGTGGGTCAGGTGGGGTCGGTGCTTGGACCAACTAGTCCTGCCGCTGGGCTGTAGCTGAACAGGCTGTCTTGTGGGGCTCTCTGCTAGCGATGCTGCGTCTGGAGAGCACGTTAACCTGGGTCAGGGTGTCCCTGCTCACCCCTTATCCAGCTGCAGCGTGTAAGTCTTGGCCCCCACCAGCCCACATTGGTGCGTTAGGGTCATTTTGTATCTTTCTGTTCCCCCGTCCCTGGGGCCACGCATTGTAGGGAAGGGGAGACAGGCAGTTGGCTGAGAGCAGTGTGGAGGGGCTGGTCGCTGATCCCTGGTGACAGACTGGATGGGTGGCTAGGATGGAACAAGGCTGCATACCCCAGCAAGAAGGCTGATCTGCTAGTGCCCCATGGTGAGGTCAACACCCCCCTCGTGCGCCCTGCGGTGAGACGGTTGGTGCCCTGGTGCACCCCATGGTGAGAAGGCCAGAGTAGCCGGCTGTCCTGGTGCCAGTGGGGTCGACCTCGTCTCCATGTTTTGCAGGCTGCCCGGTGGGCGCTGAGGTTTGTTGTTTCTGTTATTTCTTTTCCTTTTCCTCGCCAGGCCCTGGGCTGCCAGCCTCAGAGCGCAAACAGACTGGCTGTATTGTGAGTGACAGTGCTGGGGGGCCGTGCGAGTAAACACAGGACTCTTGATGGCCAGGCAGTCGGTGATGGAAGTGAACTCATCTCGTGACATCAGCCCTGTGGCTTCAGGGGAAAGCAGTGGTCAGGCTGCCCCAGAAGGAGCGGCTCTGTTTTCCTTCGTGCTTGGTGCCCGTCTGACTTATAAACTTTAATGGCCAGTTTAAGAGGTTCCTGCATGGGCACCTTGTTGCCAGTTTTAGGTTTTTAATGTGGAAACTTTTCCCTTTGCGGTCGTGGGAGGAAAGACTTTAGGCCACGGGGCCATAATCAGGACTTGTGGGTGCCGATGAGACAGCCCAGAAGGGCTCTGGTTCCAGTCGCTGACGACAAAGGAGGGTTGGCTGCGCCGGCGTGAATGGCACTGACCGAGCTGACCCAACTGGGGCGGGGGAGACGCTCGCCCCAGCCAGCCAGCCTGCTCCAGGAGACCTGCCTGTACAGAGAGGATACGCAGAGGGGACTTCCTTCCTGTGGGAAGGGAATGTGTGCAGCAAGGGCACAACCATGCCCTCACACAAACACACCCAGTAAACCCAGGACCCCAGATTTAGCTCCTTCTCAGCCGCTGGCTAGAAATCTCTGGAGTTCGCCAGCGAGAAACCCCTGCTATTCATCTTGCTCCCAGGTGTAGTCTGTCTGGGGCTGGACTCTGCACGCTGCATGGCAGTGAGAATCCCTCAGAGAGGAGTTGGTGGAGCCCTTCCCTGCATTGATCAGGGGGTACTGCCCTAGTGCAGGTGGGCTGGAGCTTCAGACGCAGAATTTGGAGCCTGGTTCTACTCCTGACTTTGCCACTGACTGTGTGACCTTGGGCAGGTCCCTTCCCCAGTCCATGCGTCAGCTTCCCCCTCTGTTACATTGATAGCCTCAGTGTATCTGTCTCCTCCGTGGGCGGGGAGGTGTTCATCTTCTGTGTCTGTGGAGTAGGTTGGGTGGGGAAGGACAGCGGCCATCCCTTGGTGCTCGTGGATTGTACTGCTGGGGCCTAGGCATGAATCAAGGCCGTGGGGTTAGAGGGGCGCCTTGTGGAGAGTGTGATAAAGCCAGTGGCCGCGCCACCCACCCAGACTGAAGTGCCATCTGAGTCAAGGGGCTGGAGATGGGCGGGCAGGGCTCAGAGTGGTGCTGGAGCTAGCAGTGTCTCACCTCACTAAGAACCACACGGGGCTGGTCAGACCTTCCCGCAGGACAGGGAGGTGCAGCCTAGAGTAGGGGTGTAACGATGCTGGTTCTGGCGGGACCCAACTCAGAGTGCCATGGAGCTGTCCTGTTCTGATCAATTCAGTGGTAGCTCATCACTGTGATCAGCTGAGGCATCCGAACTAACAGCCGTGTGGGCGAAACTGGAGGGCAAGTGGCAGGAGAACCTTTGGCAAAGGCCCCGCTAGCCCCCTCCCGGTCTGACAGAGCCCGGATTGCTTTGCAGAGCCCATCTTGCCAGGCTGTCCCTGGTGAGGAGTTTCTTGGTGTTGGGGCGGGAGATCCTTTTGTGGAGACTGATCCATGTGGAGTTTTGGTAAGTGCTGAGGGCGTGAGACTCTGCGGGCACTTCCGCTAAATCCAAATACATACAGAGACGGAGAACAGCATCGATCCCAGTTAGAGCTGCATGGTTAGTGCCTTGCCGCGACCTAGCAGAGCACAGCTAAAGGGCACTGCCAACCTGAAACCCAGTCTACTGAGAAACAAAGCTAAGTAGTTTTTAGGTGCTTCCCCCCCTTACTCCCCACACCCCCTGCAAACGGATGTGTTTGTAGAATCACATTTTCCTATTTTAGCGAGTGTTTTTTCTCTGCCCTCTTGCCGTGCGACGGACCCACACAGCGACGGGACAGACTCACTGGACAGGGGAATGGGGACGCGCACTGATGCTCTCGGCGGCACCAAGGAAACACATGATGAATCTCCAGGAGACTCCATCTTCTCTAGTCTGTCTCAGTTCTGACCAGCTCAGGTGTCTGTGTGTGCAGCAGTAGCAGGGGCCACTGCTCCCTCTGGCAGTCCAGCCCGCGTTCCCACGGCTCAGGGCATGATTTCTTCTGCCCGGTGCTGACGTCCCTTTCTTTGGGAGCGATGGACTCTCCTCGTCACCTTGTATGTAGCTCAGTGGGCCCTTCAGGAGGTTCTGTCCTTGGACAGCATGGCTTCTGTGCTGTCCTTGCTGCTCACTGGCTCTGCCCACTGCTCCCTTTGCCAGCCCCTGAGGTCCCAAGGGACTAGGCTGAGGTTTCCTCTTTGGTGATCAAGGAGCCCCTCCTGGCCCACAGGGCTCTGTTTCCCCCCTTGCCCAACAGCTGACAGATTGGGGAGCTGTAGAGGAGTCTGGGACGTGGGGTCTGTGGTGCTGTCCCAGAGGTTGCCTGGAGCATGACATCCCCAGGTGTGCAGGCAGGGCTCCGCCGTGTACCTCTAGCTAGTTTGTCCATCGAGACCTGGTTGGGGAAGCCCTACCAGGGCTGTCTGGCCAGCTCCATCTCGGAGTGTGACGGTGCTTTTGCTGGCATTGGGGCCGTTCCCAGGCTGCTCTGCTGGTTGTGGGGAGGGGTGTGCAGGGGGGCGCTAGCTTGGCAGAACGTTGTGCCACAGCTATTGAGCTAACCCCGGGGTGGCACCAACAGCTCCATAAATAGCGCTCCCACCGAGCGGCAGAGGAGTGGCCATGGTTTACCAGCTATTTCATACCATGAGCTTTCAAGTGGTCGACATGCGCCTTCCACATGAACCATTTGTACATCTGCTTTGCGTGGGGGAGGTTTTCAAAGAGAAAACCCAGAATGCAGAGTCTGTGTATTTCCAGCCTGTCCCAGGACAGGAGACTCCTCCATGGGCTCAGCCCAGGGCTGGCGATGGGTGCCTGAGAATGGCCCAGAGCAAACTGACTTACAAGTGCTCCCTGCGCTATTTGCCCAGCAGCTGCCCAGTGCAGCCCCTCCGGCCCCGGGAGAACCCTGCCTCTCCTAGGCCTGGAAGGGATTCCTGAGAGCCGACTGGTGTAATATATGAATCTGTGATGATGTCAGTCCAAGGAGAGTCCAATGCAGATGAAAGGGACAGGATTGTGGGTGCTGATTCCCTGGAACAAGCATGGGCAGCGCAAGGGGAGCCTACCCTGGAGGGACCCCAGGCGGGGAAGATCCGGTCTCCAAGGCCCACTCAGTCCTGTCCTCTGCTGAGACTGACCAGTCAGCTGTGTTGCCAGCTCTGGCAACTTTACTGCCAGTCTTGTAGCGCTTGGGTGTTTGTGAAAGCGCCAGCTCCCGGAGTCCCAGGATTAGGGGAGAATCTCCACTTTCACTGGGAAAGGTAAGGATGTTCCTAGCCTCCTGGCTGCAGGGGAGGTGTGTAGTGCAGCCCCAGTGACCCTGAACTGCTCCTAGACCCAAAGCCAAAGAGCCAGAAGCCCAACCTGTAGCAGTGATTAAATACGCCTGAGTTTTAGGGCCCTGATTCAGGATTTTTCAGCGTTTGCAGTTGGCAATGCTGAGTTAGTGCCAGCAGGGCTGGTGTGTATGTGGGGTGGACACCTGTCCAAGCAGGAGCTAGGCAGAGCCCCCAGTATGTCTCAGGTGGGGTGGGTCTTAGAATGCCAAGATGTTATCATACAACATTATAGAGGTGTGGGGCTGGAAGGGCCCTCAAGAGGCCATCAAGTCCAGCCCTTGGCGCTGAGGCAGGGCCAAGGAAACCTAGACCAGCCCTGACAGGTGTTTGTCGAACCTGTTCAGTGATGGGACTGCACAACCTCCTTAGGTCACCTGGTCCAGTATTTAAATAGCCTGGGGAAAGCTTTCCCCAATATCTAACCGAAGTCTCCTTTGCTGCAAACTGAGCCAATTCCTTCTTATCTTGCCCTTGGTGGGCAGGAGAACAATTGATCACTGTTCCCTATGTAACAACCTTTGACTTCTGTGAAGACTGTTGTCAGGTCCCCCTCAGCCTTCTCTTTCAACTTTTCTTCAGAAGTCAGGTTTTCTAAAGCTCTGATCATTTTTGTTGTTCTCCTCTGGACTTTCTCCAATTTGTCCGCATCTATCTTAAAGTGCAGCACCCAGAACTGGACACAGTACTCAGTCTGAGACCTCACCGGTGCTGAGCAGAGTGGGACAGTTACCTCCTGTGTCTTACATACAACACTTCTGTTAATACACCCCAGAATGAGATTAGCCTTTGTCACAGCAGCACCACACTGTTGACTCATATTTACATAGCCAGTTTTCCCCACTTTGTAGCTGTGTATTTGATTTTTCCTTCCTAAGTGTTGTACTCTGTACTTGTCATTACTGAATTTTGTCTTACCAATTTCAGACCAATTCATCAAGATAATTTGGTTGGCACGTTCAGTTCTTTCCATTGGGTTAATGGTCTGCAAAGGCTAATGTGTCTGCACTCCAACTCCTCCTGGAGAGGGCAGCTGAATGCCAAGCACCCAACTTGGAGTGAACCTGCCTGTTCTTCTTCGAGTGCTTGCTCATAATGATTCCAATTAGGTGTGTGCGTGCTGCATGCACAGTTGTCAGAAAGTTTTTCCCCTAGCAGCACCCGTCGGGTCGGCTGTAGAGCCCCCTGGAGTGGTGCCTTCATGGCGCTCAATATATGATCCTGCCGACCCGGTGCCTCCTCAGTTCCTTCTTACTGCCAGTGACGGTCGTTGGAACCGTGGCATCTTGCTTTGCAAGCTCTCCATGTTTCTCTAGCATTTTGACAGTTTATACTTCGTAGTTCTTAGTTATTATAGTTAGTAGTTAGTTAGCTGTTGGGCTGGGGGGTTTACCCTTTACCCCAACCGCATTCTCCTTGTGGGGCTTACATGCCCCAAGTCCCAAGGGTTCAAGTCCTGCAATTCCTGCAACAAGCCCATGCCAACAGGTGAGCCACCTAACACTTGTTTAAAGTGTCTGGGGGAAGCACACCAAGCAGATAAGTGCAGTATTTGTAAAGGGTTTCGCCCTAGAACAAAAAAGGAGTGAGACTTTCACCTCAAGCAGCTCCTTATGGAGGCGGCACTCAGACCGCAACCTACATTGACGCGGCAAGACCCGGTACTGAGCTCATCTGTGCGCAGCGCCCCGACGGCAGTGGTAGAAGCGGCACTGCAGAAAGACTCTGGGCTGGTCTACACTGGGGCAGGGGATCGATCTAGGAAACGCAACTTCAGCTACGAGAATAGCGTAGCTGAAGTCGACATTTCCTAGATCGAAGTAAGTATACTTACTGCGGGTCCACGCAGCGCAGGCAGGCTCCCCCGTTGACAGCGCTTCCTCCTCTCGGCGAGCAGGAGTTTCGCAGTCGATGGGGGAGCGCTTCTGGGATCGATTTATCGTGTCCAGATGAGACGCGATAAATTGATCCCAGAAGATCGGGACGGGTAGTGTGGACTAGCCCTCAGAGAGAGACCCGCGGCACTGCAGCTCCCCGGCGCCAAAACGGCAGGATCGACCTGGCACTGGTCCCACTCCCTGGCACAGAAGTGGCATCAGAAGCAGGGGAGTAGTGGATCTCCGACTCAGAGACTCACCTGTTTGGAGCCGGCCAATGGGATTCGTCCCAGAGAGGAGCACCCAGTGCCGAAGTCTTTGGAAATCGCTCCGTCGACTTCAGCCCTGCAAGGGGGACCGTCGAGTCTGCTGCCGTTGGACTCCCCAGGTCAGGTCATGGAGGAGGTGGAATTGCCATCCACCCCGTACACCATTGAGGCCATGAGAGATCTCATCGCCATGACAGCGCCGAGGTGCCCCACCCTTCATATCAAGCCTCCAGTACCACAATGCGTGGCACAGTCTCGAGGCAAACCGGCAATGTTCTGTCCCTTGGCACTGCTGATGGAGTCCCGGCACCGCTCAGAGTCGTGGTGCCGGTCACACTCGTGGCACACTGTCACACTCGCGGCACCGCTCCAGGTCGTGCCACTTGTGACGCCGATCCTTGCATCGATCCCCGTCGTGTAGCAGGTCCCGATCATGGCACCGCTCCCAATCATGGCACCACTCTCCAGTGTGGCAGCGCTCACTGGTCCAGCTCCGCTCGGCATTGCCCTGGCCATCGCAGTCCCAGTCCCGATCTTCGGACTTGGAGATGGGGTCTAGATACTCGAAGTGGAGTCGGCACTGGTCTGGCCATGGAAGGCTAAGGTGGGGGCAGAGCCATGGCCTGTGCATACCAGCAGGCCCAGGGCACCCAATCTCAAGGCTCCTGGTCGGCGACCTCTGAACCGCAGGTGCTGGAGGCTTCCACCAGTCGCCCCACCCCTAGGGGTGCCGAGGAGGTACCATTTCCTCACCCTCCCCTGGAACCAACCCCAGTTCCTGAGCCTGATCCAGGTGTGATTGGCCCTGTCAGAGAGGCAGGAGAGGAGGCCCCTGGAGACCAAGAGGGTTAGAAGTATCCTGTTCCCCTATTAGCCTCCTTGTCTTCCTCCCCGGACGAGGCGGTTTCAGGCACCTCCATCTTGGGACCTCTCCCCATAGACAGCCACGCCCACCAGGACCTCCTTTGCAAGGTGGCGCGAAATATGGGCTTGCAGGTCGAGGCGGTGGTGGAGTCGGAGGATCTGATTGTTGACATCCTGGCCCCGGAAGGTCCATTGAGAGTGGCTCTACCCCTCATCAAGACCATATGGGCCAATGCTAAGACCATTTGGCAGACCTCGGCCTCCGTCCTTCCCACTGCGAAGGGTGTGGAGAGGAAGTATTTTGTCCCATCTAAGGGGTACAAATACCTCTTTGCACACCCGTAGCCTTGCTTGGTGGTGTTATGGCGGCAGTAAACGAGGAGAGGCAGGGACAAGCCCCAGCACCTAAGTCCAAGGATGCCAAGCGCCTGGATTTATTTGGGCACAAAGTATATTCTACGGGTGGCGGTTGCAACTCAGGATTGCCAACCTGCAGGCAATTCTGAGTGGGTGCAGCTTCAGCTCCTGGAACTCGATGCTCAAGTTTAAGGAGCTGGTGCCAACAGAGTCTAGGGAGGAGTTTGGAGCGATAGTGGAGGAGGGCAAGGCAGGCCTTTTGAAGGTGTGCCCGAGGACAGTGCGCCAGCCTCACTTCCGGATCCTTCCCCATCTTTTTCTAATCGTCTGTCCCACTTCTACCGTGCTTGGTCCCAAATAACTTCAGACTGTTGGATCCTCCGTATGGTAGAAGTGGGATATTCTCTCCAGTTCTGCTCCTACTTCCCTTCCCCGCCCCTCTTCAGGGACCCTTCTCATGAGTAACTCCTCATCTAGGAGGTGCAGGTGCTCCTCACCATGGGCGCACAGGAGCTCAGGGGCAAGGGATTATACTCCTGATACTTCCTAATCTCCAAAGCCAAGGGGGGGTCTCAGACCTATTCTAGATCTGCCCAGACTCAACAAATTCATGGTAAAGTTGAAGTTCCACATGGTCTCCCTGGGCACCATTATCCCCTCCCTGGATCCGGGAGACTGGTATGCCGCCCTCGACATGAAAGACGCATACTTCCATATAGCGATTCATCTCGCACACAGGCGCTTCCTATGCTTCGTGGTCAACCACAAGCATTATCAATTCACCGTCCTACCATTCAGCCTCTCAACAGCCCTCCGAGTGTTCACCAAAGTGCATGTCGGGCGTGGCCACTTTTCTCCGATGTAGGCATGTGCAGGTATACCCTTACCTCGACGACTGGCTGCTCAGGGGCCGCCCCAGGGGGCAGGTGGAGTCTCAAATCCGATTAGTCAGACACATTCGAGTGACTGGGTCTCCTCCTCAACTTGAGGAAGTCAACCTTGGAACCAACCCAAAGGGTTTTCAGAGCCCACATATCAGGCAGATGCGTATCAGTCCTTACGGACAACACCACGGCGATGTTTTATATCAACAAACGGGGAGTGGGGGGGGGCAAACGCTCCTCTCCCCTGTGCCAGGAAGCCGTCATGCTGTGGGACTTCTGTGTAGAGCACTCAATACACCTGCAGGCATCATACCTCCCTGGGATACAGAATGAGCTGGCGGACAGTCTCAGCCGATTTTTTCACGGCCACAAGTGGTCCCTCCAGCCGGACATAGTGAGCTCAATTTTCCATCTCTGGGGCTTTCTCCAAATAGACCTGTTTGCTATGCGTCACAACAGGAAGTGTCAGCTATTTTGCTCCTTCATGAATCACAGCCCGGGTTCCATCGCGGATGCCTTCCTTCTTCCGTGGGGGGGAAGGGGGGCCGTCTGCTTTACGTGTTCCCACCGGCTCCGTTGGTCCACAAGGTGCTCCTCAAGATCCACAGGGACCGAGCCCTAGTGATGTTGATATCTCCGGCCTGGCCACGCCAGCACTGGTTCACATCGCTCCTGGAAATGTCCGTGGCGACTCCGGTCACCCTACCACTTGTTTCCGGACCTGATCACGCAGGATCATAGCCACCTCCGGCACCCGAACCTCGAGTCGCTCCATCTCACGGCATGGATGCTCCATGGCTAAACGCCGTGGAGCTGTCCTGTTCTGATCAAGTCAGACAAGTTCTCCTTGGCAGTAGAAAGCCCTCCACAAAGGCAACGTACCTTGCCAAGTGGAAGAGGTTCTCTCTCCGTTTCGTCTTAGTGGCTAGCTTTAATCACGCCCCCCTCCTCTTTCCACCCCCACCCCCCCACAGTTTTTAGTTCTAGGAGGAGCTGTGGTAACTCTGTCCCATGGAGTAGAACACAATCAAACAAAAACCATTCACAGATTTAATACAATGGTCCCCAAATATACTGCTGATACAGTGGTTGCAATATCCGTCACACAGAGAATAGCCACAAAAATGATGTGAGTGTTGGAGCTAATGCCTTACAGTGAGACTTACGGAGTGCCACATGTTTAGCTTATCAAAAAAGAAAATCAACAGACAACTTGATTGCTGAGTATCATTCCCCTCATGGGGAGGAAATTCTGGTTACTAAAGGGCTCTGTAATCTAGCAGGGAAAGGCAGAACAAGAACCAATGGTTGGAAGCTGAAGCCAGCCAAATTCTAATCAGAAAAACCCCATAATTTGTTACCAGTGAGGATGGTGAACCTTAGGAACAAGCTCCCAAGGGAAGTAGAATAATAGAAATGTTGGGCTGCATGGGACTGCGAGAGGTCATCAAGTCCAGCCCCCTTCGCTTGACCTTCCCTGACAGGTGTTTGTCTAACCTGTTCTTAGAAACCTCCAATGACAGGGATGCCACAGCCTCCCTTGGAAGCCTATTTGAGAGCTTAACTACCTTTAGAATTAGAAAGTTTTTCCTAATCTCTCACCTAAGTCTCCCTTGCTGCAGAGCAGGCCCATTACTTCTTGTCCTACCTTCACTGGACATAGAGAATAATTGATCCCTGTCTGCTTTTCAGAGGACTCTAGCTGAGGCCTCACCAGTGCCGAATAGAGCAGGACAGTGACCTCCGGTATTTTACATACACCTCTCCTGTTAATACACTCAGAATGAGATTAGCTTTTTTCACAGCTGCATCACATAGTTGACTTGTATTCATGATCCACTGTAACCCCCAGGTCCTTTTCAGCAGTGATACCACTAAGCCAGTTAGTCCCTGTTTTGTACCTGTGCATTTGAGTTTTCCTCCCTAAGTGCGGTACTCTGCACTTGACTGTTGACTCCGTCTTGTTGATTTCAGACCAGTTCTCCGATTGTCAATGTCGCTTTGGATTCTAATCCTGCCTCCAAAGTGCTTGCGACCTCCCCAGCTCGGTGCCGTCTGCACATTTTATAAGCATCGTCTCCACGCCATTATCCACGTCACGACTGAAAATACTGAATAGTGCCAGGCCCAGGACTGACCCCGGCAGAACCCCGCTAGATACACGCTTCCAGTTTGACAATGAACCCTGGATAACGACTCTTAGGGTACGGCCTTTCAGTCAGTTGCGCAGCCACCGGATAGTAATTTCATCTAGACCACGTTGCCCTAGTTTGCTTAGGAGAATGTCACTGTGTCTGTGTCAAAAGTCTTACTGCCATCCAGAGAGATCACGTCCACTGCTTCCCCCAGCCACTGGGCCAGTGCCCTGTCAAAGGAGGAAGCTAGGTTGGTTTGGCAGGATTTTCTTGACAAATCCATGTTGATTTTTACTTAGAACCCTATTATTCTCCAGGTTCTTTCAAACTGATTGTTCAATAATTTGTTCCAGTATTTTTCCAGGTATCAAAGTTAGGCTGACTGATCTATAATTCCCTGGGTCCTCCTTGTTCCCCTTTTTAAAGATAGGTGCTATGTCTGCCCTTCTCTAGTCCTCTGGGGCCTCATCTGTACTCCAGGAGTTCTCAAAGATAAGTGATGGTGGATTCTCCAGCTCTTGATGGCTTCAAATCCAGACTGATTTGGAAATTGTTTTAGCCAAGCACAAGTTATTGGGCTCAATGCAGAGGGAACTGGGAGGAATCCTCGGTCAAACTGGATGATCTCATTGTCCCTGCTGGCCTTACACTCTATGAACTTGTGAACCAGCGGACCTGGCATACAACCTCCTAATGTCAAGGTCTTTGAGAAACTAGCAAAGAATTGCCTCCTAGCATTCCCTGCCCCCTCCACACTGGGGTTCAGGCCCTCCTCCTCCTCTCCTGCTTTGTCTCCTTTCTCGTCTTCTCCTTTTCTTCCTCTCTCTGCTCTGCTGTGTCTGTGAGGCCCTGAAGTCCACGCATCCACTGGCAGCTCCCCCTACCACAACCTCCCCCTCCCCCCAGCGCCTCCTGCCCCCCAGAGGGGCATTGCTGGCACATGATGGCATATATCACATTGGTAGATGTGCTAGTGAATGAGCCCCTGATGGCGTGGCTGATGTGGTTAGATCCTATGCTGGTGTCCCTTGAATAGATATGCGGACAGAGTTGACAATGGGATTTGTTGCAGGGATTGGTTCCTGGGTTAGTGTTTCTGTTGTGTGGTGTGTAGTTGCTGCTGAGTATTTGCTTCAGGTTGGGGGGCTGCCTGTAAGCGAGGACTGGCCTGTCAGCAGAGATAGTGGCGGCTAACCACAAGGAGCAGCTCCTGCCAGCACGCAGCAGCCACACAGTTGGGGGCGCGAGGGTGCCTGTCACCATCCCCTGTGGAGCCAGAGCACTCCAGCATTCTCAGTGGACTGTGCTATGGTTTTGCCCTGAGCTACCTTCTTTTTCCTCCCGTCCTCCTTAGTCCCTTACCTGCTGAGAGGGAGACACTATCTAACACCCCTGCATGGGCTCCCACCTCCCCGGCAGCTCCTGGGACAGCTCTCCTGTCCCCCTTGTGTTCCTGCCCCTCCCACCTCCCCCTGCTGAAGGGGTCCAGAGTCCTGTGCTAGAGTGTTTTATTGTCGGCAGGTGCCCTATAATTCGACCTGTCTCTTGTGCATCCTGGGGCTCCCTACCCTCACCTGGAGATGAACCCAGGGGCCAGGGCATCCCTGCCCAGGGTCAGCCCGAGTCGGTGCCAGGCTGGCGCTTCCTTCCAACGTGGGGATTACCCGGGCCGTAACCGGAGGCGTGAAGTATTCAGCTCCCTACAGCTTGACAGGCTGGTGCTGCCGCGGGTGACAGGCGCGTAACGTGCGATTTCACAGCCGCGGGGTGCTGTGTTTGCTTGGGGCAGCAATCTCTCTGGCCCATGCTGGCTCCCAGCTCTCTCAGCCTCTGCCTCTTCATCTCCATCCTCTGGGGCTTGTCAGCTGGGATTAGGCCCAAGATTTAGGCCCAGTGGCTAATACCCCTGGTGGCCCAGGGAATCGGTGGCCTGATCCTCGAATAGGAGTAGCAGCGAGAACAAAAGGAAAACCTGATCCAAGAGGAATTGTCCCCTGAGACAGGAGCCAGCTGTTTTCCCTGTGCTGGGGTCAGCCCCGCCTGGGCTTTGGGAGAGCTGCAGGGGCAGGGTTCCCCATGGACACAGCCACTACCACCCCCAGGGACTGGGGAGAGAACATGCCAGGTCCCAGATCAGTCAGGGCTTCAGCTCAGCCCTGCTCCTGGGGGCAGCACAGCAGTGGTGACCAAAGTGCATCCCCCGTCAGAGGAATGGGCCCTGACCCCTTTGCTGTGTGCAGGAGGGGAAAGCCACTGCGGCTCCCCGGGGACCCAAAAGGGCCTGAGGCAGTGAGCTGTGTGGGGGTGGAAGGCAAACCTCCCGTGATAGTACAGGCCTGCCTCCGCGTGCTCCTGTGAGCGCCTCCTGCTGCATGGGGGCAGCGCAGACGCCTTCTCTTGGCCAGCCTAGAGCCGGGTTGGTTTGCTGGACGCTAGGCCGCACTGGCGCCGGAGAGGCAGAGCTACGGGTCACCGGCACTTTGGGGCTCTGCAGCCCACCTCATCTCTGCACTTGCAGCTTTGCATGTGCCCTGAGACGAGGACGGGGGAGAGCCCAGCCCAGCCGAGCCTTTCCACGCTGAGCCCTTGGGTGGGGGAGCCGTGGCAGCTCGCTGGGAAGGGCTCTGGGCTGGTCTAACATGGCACTAGCTGCGCCCCAGGGTGTGTGCTCCCCTCCTGCCGTGCTCTGCCACGCTGAGGCTCCTCCGCATGGCACGCTCCCTGGCCCAGGCAGGCTGTAACTCCCCTGCGCAGCCCCCTGCTGCACGAGGGCTCTGTGCAGGGCTGTTAACTGCGCCCCTCCCTTCCCTGGCAGCCCTGCCCTGCTCCTGGCGGGTTCTCCTGAAGTGTCACTTCCTGGTCGGTTCCCCGGACCCCGGCCCTGGTGGCTTTGTTGGCTGGGACTGTTTAGTTTTGACTAACTTTATAGTGCGCTGGAATGCAGAATTGCTGCTGGCCCCCATCCAGCCTAAACATCCCCACCCCGTGTGCGACATTAGGTGATAAGAATGAGTGCTCTGAGTGGGCTCCGCTCCCTGCGCAGGGGCAGGCATCTTGTGCCCAGCCCGCGACCTTACAGACACATGACCTTGACGGCTGCCAATATCGTGTGTGTGTGTGTGTGTGTGTGTGTGTGAATGAAATGTTCTCAGCGTCTCTGGTTTGGCTATGGGGCCAAACCCACATGGCCGTTGTTCCAGACCGACTCCGAACAGACTCCTTTGATGAGCACGGCTTAAATATATATTTGCCATTCCAGCTGCAGCGTGCAGAGGTGCTGAGGGTGTGAAAGTGTTTGCTTGACAAACTCCGGGGGCTCTAGCTGCCTCCCCCCCACACCCCGGCCTTGGGCACTGTGGAGGAGAGAAACGTCCAGGAATTTTTCACCCTTCTGGTTTGTTTTGGTTTTTTGTTTTGTTGTGTTTTTTAAAAGGGAATTTTTAGCTCTGGGGAAAGGTGTGTGATAGGCAACCCTGGAGCTGGAGTCCTCTCTTTATCCCCCAGACAGGGGCCGCCTGGCCCAGCGGCAGGGCGAGCCCTAGAGGAAGAGGGGAGCTCCAGCCCTCGGCCTTTGTGCCGCTTCTCCATACCCTGTACAGATAGTAACTGATTCCTCCCAGCTCCTCGGCGCCCTGATCCCCTCTGTGCAGATGAGAAACTGGACCCCAGGGAGCGGAATGAATGGTCCAGGAGAGCCAGGTGCCCTGATTGCCAGGCCCTGCTGTGCCCACACTCTGCTGAGACTGCCCAGTTAGTGCTGTTAAGGAGGGGCCGCCTGTCCCCAGGGAATAGACACCCCCCCACCCCCCGCACTCATCTCACCTTGCTCAGGGTTTGGGTTTAACGCCTCCTGTTTAAAAGGGCACTTCAGAGCCTTCGGTCCCCCTCCCCCTGGGTGCGCTGCTGCGGGTTCTTGGTGGAATCGAAAGGGCAGCAATAGCCCAGCCTCCCACTCTGGAGAGAGCAAAATGATGGTGTGCCGCTGGGTGGAGGAGCTGCTGAATCCTTCGCTGTGCTGGGCCCTCCATGGGGCAGCGGCTCTCTGCTCTTTAGGGCCCTGTGGGAGCTCGGGCTGGCCCTGGATCCCTGCAGCGGGAACACAGGCAGCTGCTTCTAGGAAGTACCTGCCACCGTCCCTGCATGTGCACATCTCGGCGCATCACTGAAATACCAGCCTGCTCGGTTTTTGTAGTGCCTGCCCCTGGGGCCCATCCCCAGTGTGCCGCACTGGGACGCACCAGGCCCCCAGCACAAGCTGCCCGGCGGCCCCAAGGCAGCGTTACTGCATGGTGCAATGGCCTCTGGGTGGCAGGAGCTCGGCTGTAGGAGAGTGGAATGAAACCAGCCCAGGGGCAGCCTGGCTCGTGCTGCAGAGTCCTGCACAGGGAGCAGCTGGTCACCTGCTGTTCCCCAAGGGGTGTTTCTAGCCCTAAGGTGGGCGCAGCCTGAATGCCCCGACCCCTGTCTTGGGTGTTTAGTTCCAGGGGCAGCCCCCAGCTCCTCGTGTGTGGCTGTGGACCCCAGCGCTGGCATTGGCAGGGGAGGAGGCTCTCCCGGCCCCTCCCGACATGTATCTGAGAATGGCCTTTGGGACAATGTGTCTGCGTCTCTCCTTGCACCGTCACGCTGCGCCACTCAGTAACTCCGGGGCCAGCGGTCAAGGGCACGGGCTGTCTTTCTTCTGTCCCAGAGCCTCCTGGCACTGTGCGGACAGTGTGCAGGGTGGATACAAATCAATGTCGGATTTTTTTGATAAAATGCTTTTTGAGGAAAAAACCTATCTAAAGATAGTTTTAATCTAGATCAGGGGCTCTAGGTTTTTTGCTGCCCCAAGCAAAAAAAATGTGCCCCTCCCCCCCTTTTATTTTGGCTTTTAAATGTTTGAACTTTGCAGTGGTTTTTTTGTTTTGTTTTACAAAAAAACCACACAAAACACCCTTACAAACACACAGCCCCCAAAGCCCCGCCCTATTCACACCACGCCCCCTCCCTGAATAATCACCCCCAGCACCCCGTCAGAGTGACTGCCCCCCCAATGCCCAGCGCTTGACCACTCCTGCCACAAGCCCTACCCCCCCACACCCAGTGCCCCCCCACCCAGTCCCGCACCCTGCAATCCCTCCCTGGTTGCGTGGGGCTGGGAGCTGCAGCAGCCACCCGGGGCCAATCCCAGCTCCCATTGTGGGGCACCTCGGTCCTGCCCTCTGCGGGGGCAGCTTTTACCCTCCCCGTCCCACGTGCACACCCAGGGGGCAACTTACCCAGGCTGCAGCGATGGCCCGTCCTTCCCCCTCCCCCGCCGTGGCGAGGCTGCGGGCTGCAGCACCAGAGGTGCCTCCGGAGGCTCCCGCTCCAGCCCCGCTGCTCCATGCTACAGCGGCTCCGGGAAGCCCTTCAGCAAACTGCGGCAGACCCCTGCGCGCCGGACAGGAGTGGGGAGTAGCCCTCTCCGCGCGGCGTGCCCCCTCTGTCGCCTCCCTCCGATCCCTCCGCCACGGCTGCCCTGCCCGCAGCCTCGCCGCGCTGCGTCCACCAGCAGAGGGGAGGGCTGGTTCCGCCGCCCGTACACGCAGCAGTCGGGCTGAGGCGACGCCAGCCCGCTCAGGTTAGACGGACCTTTCGGCAGGCTCTTGTCACCAGTCCCACCAATCCCTCCAGGGGCGGGCAGCGGGGCAGAGCCCGATGTAGTGTAGCATTCTGCTCTGCGTAGGAATGTGCTACCAGTAGCATGTATCAGTATGCAGGGCCGACTCTAGGTTTTTTGCCGCCCCAAGACATGTGCTGCCCCAAGCACATGCTTGCTTTGCAGGTGCCTAGAGCCGGCCCTGATTAAGATACATTATAGCTCAAAGGTATCGCATCATGGAATAGGGATTATAAATTCTAATTTTATAGTATGAGATAATATATTCCTGTAATGTTTAAGCAAAGTTTTGTAAATGAGTTCCAATAGTTCATGGATTAGGGACCCAATCTTATGGGGTTCCAGGAGCTTCTGTATAGATTATTTAGGTTAATCTTTCTATCTACCCAATGGGACTCAGTGCTCAGTCTAGAAGATGCCATCAGAGATGCTTAGTTTTGCAGTTCTCAAACTGTGGATTTGTGTCTCCAGAGATAACATGCTTGTTAACAGCAAAAATGCTTTTAAATAAATAAGTAATATATAGAGGTGAGAAATAACAGACCTCAACTCTATTGTCCCTCTGCAAATTTGTGTACACAGAGTCAATCCCTTACCTCTCTCTAAAGTTTCAAAAAGTTCAATGATTAGAAGATTGTTGGGGGCGGAGAAGTCTGGAGATAAATGTGAGAAGGGAGGGACGGCAGTAGAAACAAAAGTGAAACTGAGCAGCATATTCCAGAAGTCTTGAGGTCTTTCTGAGTGTAGCCTTCATTGATTTGAGATCTACTCAGGGCCGGCTCCAGGCACCAGCAAAAGAAGCAGGTGCTTGGGGCAGCACATCTGAAGGGGCGGCATTCTGGCCGTTCCTGGGGTGGCACATTTCAAGGGCTGGGTTTTTTTTGTTGCTTCGGCAGCTCTCTGGCAGCGACTTTTTTTTTTTTTTTTGCCGCTTGGGGTAGAGCCGTCCCTGCATCTACCGTACCATTCTCTCACTAGAAGGGAAAACCTATAATGGCAGCAGGCTGCAAGAGAGACCCAGTTTGGGTCTCATCTATCTCTGAGTTGTGAAGAATATGTATTAAGGTTATAACAACCAGCAAAAATGCACTTGTATGTAGAAATCCATGGTTAAATGGAGTCTTCCTGACTAGTGATTTAAATGCTGGGAACCCTGTGTGCCCTTGGTAGGCACACGTCAGGACCCCCAAGGTCCCTAGAGGGCTCGCCAAGCTGAGCAGGGCCACGGCACTGACAGTGGGAGCCCCATGCTGCCAATCTGCCCATGCCTGGGGATCCTGGACAGGGGAGAGGCAGTGGAGATGTGAGAGGGGGCTTGGCGGGATGGGAGTTGAAGCAGCCCTGTGGGGAAGGGGTTCTTGCAGGTGCAGAGGCATGGATGGGAGACGGTAGTGCAGGGCTGGCAGGGACCATGGGCAGAGGAGGGGGAGGGCTCAGAGCAGCCCCTTTCTCCCCTACCCTGCTGCGTGGGAAATGGAGCGTGCAGCTCTCGCGGGCAGTTTCGGTTTCAGGGCCCATCGGCTGTGCACACAGCCGCACGGGGTTCCCAGTCAGGGATGGGGTAGGGGTGGGGGCCGAGGGGAGGAGCAGGCTGTGTCTGTGTGTTCCCAGCTGTCCCATGTGTAATCCCCTGTGAAAGAGAATCCCTTGCCCTGCACAGCTCAGCCTTCCCTCAACAGCCAGCCCTAAATCATGTGCGTTCCCCAGCCTGACGATAACCCAGCTCTGGCCCGGCTGGGCCCTCGCTGCCTCCTCGGTGCTCAGGCTGGGGAGCTGACCAGCCATCTTGGTGTATAGTGTCACGGACTCACTGGACTCGTGCGCTCTCTCAGCTCTGTATAGCTCCGATTGCTGCAGTGTTTCACTGGCTGCACCCTGCGGCAGGCAGTTCCCGAGATGGCCAGAGATCTGGTGCTGCCTCCCATTAAGTGTGAGGGGAAATCCATTCAAGACGGTGAGACTCAGGTACTGGGGTAATGGGGGCCGGATGACACAGACTGACTGACCGGAGAATCCTCCTGACACAGCCCTTTCTCCAGTACTTCAGCTGCTGGTCCTTGGCAGGGAGTCCAGAGCTCCTGCGAGTGCTGCTGGGCCTGGCAGGGGTCCCTCGGGGAGACTCCTCTGGGCTGATGGGCTGGGCTGAGGTTTAGAGCCCCTCCTGGAGGTGCTCTGGGTCTGGCTCCGGCTCCCTAGCGTTTCCCTCGGCCCCTGGAAGCAGGGCTGGTTTGTGTGTGTGAGCACGGGATGCCTGGGCTGCCAGAGCCTTTCCTGTGGCCACTCACTGGGAACTGCCACGCCTGGTGGGTTTTGGCAGGGGAGGACTCATTGAAGGGTCATTCTGCTGCTTAAACGGGCCTGTGTGGGAGGAGTGCTGAATAACGGTGGCTGGAGCGGGGCTGTGCCAGCATGGGGAACGCACCCCAGGGTATGAATGGAGGGGCTGGGCAGTTGCTTGCTCATGGGACAGCCTGGCCACCTGCCTCTGTGTGCGCTGCACCAAAACTCAACCCCGGCTTCCAGGCTGGGCTCCAGCACCTGGAGGGGACACCTGGCTACTGGGGTGCCTGCCCTGAGTGGGGGCATCTGGGAACCCAGATGGCACTGGGGGGCTTTGTGCAGAGGGCTGTGCCTGGGTACGGGCTGGCACCAGGGGCCTGTGTGCAGAGGGTGGCGCCTGGGAACCTGGCTGGCACTGGGGGGCTCTGCACAGATGGAGGCACCTGGATATCCGCTGGCACTTGGGGTGCCCTGAGGGAGGCACTGGGGGTGCCCGCCTAGCACCAGGGAGGCAGTGTGTACTAGTCCCCCAGTGGCCTGAGGGCATAGGTGGGCTCTGGGAACAGGGAGCGTGTCCTGTAGAAGGGAAGTGGGAGGAGTAGCAGGAGTGTCTCCGTTGAGTTGCCTGTTGGTGGCTGCAGGACTGTCGGGATGTGCCCAGCCCTCCCTGCCCGTCTCCGCTGGCGTGCGGCAGAGACATCTGAGTCAGCTGTGGGATTAGCACTGCTTCTCTCATCTCTGCCTTGCGCGCAAGCCACTCCCTGCTGCAGTTTTGGGTCAGGGTGGGGCGCTGGCTGGAGGTGCCCCCATGTAGCTCTCCCTCCTGAGTGCTCCAGGCTCCCGAGAGTGGGCATGTCAAGTTTGGTAGAGTACCACAAATCCAGGCAGGGAGCCAGTGCTGCTCCCGGCTCCCCTTGCTGCTCGCTGTTTCTCAATGCGCCCGGATTCCCCCTAAAGCCTCTAATCTCACCTGGCTCAGTCGCAAGCTCCTCTCATTCTGCGCCTTTCTTTGCTCAGCGAATCCCTTGTGCAAGGTGTTCTGGATTGCGCTGGGGTTCTGGCTACAACTGTTCGTTGGCCCATCCCCATGGCCTCTGGCTGCTCTCCGCTCACTGCCAGGGCAGATGCCAGGCCCTCGGGAACCGGTTTCATGGGGGAGCCCTTTCATGAGCATTGTCTGCGAACTTGAAGCTGCTGCCAGCACCTGGGCACAAACCCACTGTGCTCCCCATTGGCATGAGCCCATCCCCACTCACCCATCCCCCCGCGCTGGCTGCTGCAGTCACGGGCTGTGCGCTCTGCTCTTCCCACCCAGGCCCTGAGCAGAGCCGGCACAGACAGGGACCTGCCCTGGGCGAGCGAGGAGGGGACTGAAGTTCTGGCTTTGGAAGGGTCACCCCAGGGTTTGGAGGAACAGAGGGGCCTGGCGGAGAGCGAGTGCATGTGGCTCCTGTCTTCGCCGATTAAAAGCCAGGCTGGGGTGATGGGCATGGGGGGAAGAGAAGAGAAATGAAGGGTGGGGGGTGATGTTGTTGACATAAGCTGGGACCATATAGATCACTGTTGCAACCAAAGTCCTGTAGTGGCATCAAATCTTGTATAAAGGGGGTCAAATGGGGTGTCTAAGACCAGGTTATGGTTTGCTGGTTATGATGATGCTATCTGTATGTGTATCATTTGGTAGTTGAAGTTATGAATATTGGCTCTATCCTGTCTGTATTTCAAACTTATGCTGTGCTTCTGGGTGACACCCCAGACAAGTTGGTGTCAGCTCTGCCTAGCCTGCTGGATGGCCCATTGAGGACCATCAGCTACACAACTGACCCATTGAGAGAAGGCAGATACACCTTGTGACTCAGCAAGGTATGCAGGGACCTGCCTATGGACAGAACAGAAAAACAGAGGTTTTCTCATGCCATGTCTTGGATAGCTTATCTTTGGAACAAAGAAAGCACAGACCACATGGCAAGAGACTATAAAAGGCTGAGGTCTCATCTCCATCTTGTCTTCAATCCTGCTTCTTACCTCTGGAGGGACTTTGCTACAAACGGAAGCTCTACACAGAGGACTGAATGACCCATCCCAGCTGGGGGTGTTCTCCAGAGACTTGATTTGAACCTGCAGCTTATTCCATCTCTGAACCAAGAACTTTGCCATTGTTGTATGTAATTGATTCCATTTAACCAATTCTAGCTCTCATCTATCTCTTTTTCCTTTTATGAATAAACCTTTAGATTTTAGATGCTAAAGGATTGGCAACAGTGTGCTTTGTGGGTAAGATCTGATTTGTATATTGACCTGGGTCTGGGGCTTGGTCCTTTGGGATTGGGAGAACCTTTTTTCTTTTACTGGGGCATTGGTTTTCATAACCATTTGTCTCCATAACGAGTGGCACTGGTGGTGATACTGGGAAACTGGAGTGTCTAAGGGAATTGCTTGTGTGACTTGTGGTTAGCCAGTGGGGTAAAACCAAAGTCTTCTCTGTTTGACTGGTTTGGTTTGCCTTAGAGGTGGAAAACCCCAGCCTTGGGCTGTAACTGCCCTGCTTAGAATCATAGAATCTCAGGGTTGGAAGGGACCTCAGGAGGTCATCTAGTCCAACCCCCTGCTCAAAGCAGGACCAACCCCAACTAGATCATCCCAGCTCGGCGGGGCTGGACGGCTCAGGCTGGTTTGTTATTGTAGGGTTACACAGCAGGGCTGCCCTTCTTGAAGCAATTTGTCCTGAATTGGCACTCTCAGTTGGGTCCCACCAGAACCAGCATCATTACAGTGGCGTAGTCGGCAGGATCCACAGAACCAGGTCAATTAAGCTTTGGGTCAGAACCCCACGCTATCCAAATTCGAATTTTGATATTGAGAGTTTGGTTGGTTAAAGAGCAGTTGCATGCTGGTGCTGGCGGGACCCAGCTGAGAGTGCCAGTTCAGGACAAATTGCTTCAAGAAGGGCAGCCCTGCTGTGTAACCCTACAATAACAAACCAGCCTGAGCCGTCCAGCCCTGCCGAGCGACCCCACGATAACGAACCGGCCTGAGCCATCCAGCCCCGCAGAGCGACCCCACGATGGCCTGAGCCGTCCAGCCTCGCCGAGCGACCCCACGATAACGAACCGGCCTGAGCCGTCCAGCCCCGCCGAGCGACCCCACGATAACAAACCGGCCTGAGCCGTCCAGCCGCGCCGAGCGACCCCACGATAACGAACCGGCCTGAGCCGTCCAGCCCTGCCGAGCGACCCTACGATAACAAACCAAGCAAATTAATGACTGGGAAAGGAACAGAGCCCAGCAGCAATCCCTGTCATGAGATGTGCTGCACTGGCTGGAAGCATCAGGGTTTGGCCATGAGTCCCCCTCCCCCATCGCACCCTCACTCAGTGTCTGTAAGAAAAGCCTGTAAGCTAAGCCGAGAAAACAGCGGTGGGAAGAAAAGGTTATTGAATTGCAGGGCTGCTGTGGTCTCGCTGCCAGCATAGACCCTTGGTTGTTAAGCGGGTGCCTTGCGTGGAAAGACTGCCTTGATTATGTGTGAGGCGGCACTTACACAGCGACACGGGCCGTGCCTTCCGCTCACAGTGCCGGCCTTTATGCGCCTGACATTTACTCTCTGGAAAGGGGGAAAGGAAAACATCGCGCGCACCAGTGCCTGAGCAGTGCTGGGAGGAGGGCTAGGCCGGGCTGGGCCGCCCCGCTGCCCTTGCCATGGCGTTTGTTTGTCCTGCCCGCTGGGCCGTGCACATAGGTGCCGCGACCCTTTCACCTTTCTGCCCCTAAAGCTGCTCTTCCTCCTTCATTCCCCATCCTGCCTCTCACAGCTGAGCCAGCAGCTTCCTCCCGGTGGAAGGGGCAGCGTTGTTCCGCTGGGGACTGGGCTCCCTGTGGTGGTGATGGTGCAGTGCTGAGCATCAGGTCTGAGCTGCCTAGCACCCCAGGGCGATAGCTGGTCACCTCCCCAGGCGGATCCGTTGAGTTCTGCGCAGTTTGCTCTGCGTGGGCCCTTAGCCACCCCCCTGTGTTTGTTCCACAGGGACGTTGGCGATCGTAGCCCCTGGCCAACGTTTCTTCTCCCTTCCACCCCGCTGCCTGCCACCCTCCACCCCAGAGGTGGCTGCATGTACACCGTGATCTGTGTAACGTGTTTTGGGAGCCACTGGTGACTTGGGCGAGTGTTAGTCCTGTTCCCATTATTCTCTCTGCTTTTCCTTCCCATGGGGCACTGATAGCTGGCTGGGCCCAGCCATGCCAAACCGCCAGGGGCACTGATAGCCGGCTGGGCCCAGCCATGCCAAACCGCCAGGGGCACTGATAGCCGGCTGGGCCCAGCCATGCCAAACCGCCAGGGGCACTGATAGCCGGCTGGGCCCAGCCATGCCAAACCGCCAGGGGCACTGATAGCCGGCTGGGCCCAGCCATGCCAAACCGCCAGGGACACTGATAGCCGGCTGGGCCCAGCCATGCCAAGCCGCCGTGGCACTGATAGCCGGCTGGGCCGAGGCGTGCCGGGCTGCCAGGGGCACTGATAGCCGGCTGGGCCCAGGCGTGCCGGGCTGCCAGGGGCACTGATAGCCGGCTGGGCCCAGGCGTGCCGGGCTGCCAGGGGCACTGATAGCCGGCTGGGCCCAGGCGTGCCGGGCTGCCAGGGGCACTGAAAGCTGGCTGGGCCCAGCCGTGCCAAGCCGCCGGGGCACTGATAGCCGGCTGGGCCCAGCCGTGCCAAGCCGCCGGGGCACTGATAGCTGGCTGGGCCCAGCCGTGCCAAGCCGCCGGGGCACTGATAGCTGGCTGGGCCCAGCCATGCCAAACCGCCGGGGCACTGATAGCCCTATGAGGGCACCTGTGAGGACTAGCTGTGCAGGGAGGGGGACGTGCGTTTCCCATTGTTCCCTAGACAGGCCCCACCAGGGGGCAGAGCAGGCAATAGGCTCGCTGCTGCTGGTGCCAGAACATCCCCACTGTATCCATTCCTAGGCTGCAGGGCAGGGGTTCTCAAACGCTTGTCCTGGTGACCCCGTTCACACAGCAAGCCTCTGAGTGCGACCCCTTATACACTGAAAACTCTTTGTATATATTTAACACCATTATAAATGCTGGAGGCAAAGCGGGGTTTGGGGTGGAGGCTGACAGCTTGCGACCCCCCATGTAATAACCTTGTGACCCCCTGAGGGGTCCCGACCCCCAGTTTGAGAACCCCTGCTGTAGGGGATTGAGGTGCTTATCTGTCCTCCCCCCACCCAGAGTTGTGATATACGTATGTGAGGGCATGAGTGGGCATAGTGAGAGTCAGGGTGGGTGGGTGAGGGGGCAGCGGGCACCGGGGGGTTTCGTGTGTGAGTGAGGGGGGCACAGGTGGGTTTGGTGAGTGAGTGGACGGAGGCGGGTGTGTGAGTGGGGGAGGTGCTGGTGGGTTTGGTGAGTGTCTGCGGGCAGGTGCCAATGGGTGGGAAGGATTTCCGGAGGGGGAAGCTAAGCTGAAGCGAGTTTTGCGGTCCATCCCCGTGTGATGCAGCCCAAGGTCACCTCTCTCTAGTGATGCTCAATTAACATGAGAACATCAGAGTGGCCAGACTGGGTCAGGCCAAGGGTCCATCTAGCCCAGTGTCCTGTCTGCCAACAGCGGCCAGTGCCAGGTGCCCCAGAGGGAATGAACAGAGCAGGTAATCATCCAGTGATCCATCCCCTGTCGCCCATTCCCAGGTTCTGCCAGACAGAGGCTAGGGACACATCCCTGCCCATTCAGGCTAATAGCCATTGATGGACCTGTCCTCTTTGAACTTATCTAGTTCTTTTTTGAACCCTGTTCTAGTCTTGGCCTTCACAACATCCTCTGGCCAAGTTCCGCAGTGTAGCTCAGCTCCCTTGACAGTTGTGTCTCCTGCGCTCCCCAGGGGGAGATGGTGTGCCTGTCCCAGGGGCCTGGCTGAGGGAGCTGGGGCCGATCCCATGACGGTGGCCTAGCGTGTCGGCTGTCTGCACAGAGCCTGCACTGGGCTCTTGGTCAAGTCCCAGCCCCAGTCCCAGTCTGGCAGCACCAGGGGACAGAAATGGGCCTCATCTCCCCTGCAGGTCCAGCACGGCGCACGCTGGAACCTGCCCACCTATCAGATGGCTCTTTGGGAGCCTTTAGCAGGGTAGCCCCCAGCCTCTCCCAACCTCTGCTGAGCCCAGGGGAGACTGGGGATAGCACGGGCTCTGGCTCTGTATCACTGGCCAGCCAGTGCAGGGACGGGGCGCCAGGGGGATGGGCTCACAGGTGCTAGGGGGGTGGGCTGCTGTGTCTGGACCCCCTGCAGCTTTCTCAGGGTGGGTGGATTCGTCCCTGCAGGGAGTGAGAGCAGTAACTGTGCTGAGTGTGCAGAGCACTGGTGCTTCATCTGGGTCTGGTGAGCTAAAGCTGTGGGTGCCCCGCTGACCCCTGCCCTCTGGCTGGGCAGCACCTTCTCTCGGGCAGATTTGGAATTGGGCAGAGTCCAGGAGTTTTTCAGGTTGGCTCATGTAGTTGCTACTGGTTATTTGTTGTGGTGGTGCTGGGCACTCTCCGGGCATTTCCCCTCCCCCCTGGAGCTCACAGCCTGAGGATGGACACACAGACGGGTGGACAGAGGCTAGGGCAGGGGTGGCCAGCCTGTGGCTCCGGAGCCGCATGCGGGTCTTCAGAAGTTAATATCCGGCTCCTTGTGTAGGTGCCGACTCCGGGGCTGGAGCTACAGGCGCCAACTTTCCAATGTGCCAGTGGTGCTCACTGCTCAACCCCTGGCTCTGCCCCAGGTCCTGACCCCACTCCACCCCTTCCCACCCTCTCCCCGAGCCTGCCATGCCCTCACTCCTCCCCGTCCCTCCCCAAGAGCTTCCTGCATGCTGTGAAACAGCTGATTGTGGCGGGCGGGCGGGAGGCATGGGGAGGGAGAGGGAGGCGGTGATCAGTGGGGCTGCCAGTGGGCGGGAGACACTGGGGGTGGGATGGGGGGAGCTGATGGAGAGGCTGCTGACATATTACTGTGGCTTTTTGGCAATGTTCATTGGTAAATTCTGGCTCCTCAGGCTCAGGTGGCCACCCCTGGACTAGGGGAAGCAAGCAGCAAATGGGCGTTTTGTAGATAAGTCATCTAGGCTGGCTGTTGGCAGCAGGATGGGGGCTGTCCGAGGGCTGATCTAGTCTGGAGGGGCAGTGACCTGCCCAGGATGGGCGGAGGGGGCTCTTGTGCTTCTTGTGTCCCAGCCAATGTGAGGGTGCGGGGCAGGGAAGAGTTCAGGTTGGAGATGTCGCTGGCAGGGACGGATGTGGGAGGCTCCTCAGACAAGAGTCTTGTGAACCTGGGAGCCGTGTCTGTCAGCTTCCCTGGGAGGCCAGTGGTGTCTGGAGGGCTAGAGACGAGCAGGGGCGCTGGTCTCGCGCTCCTTTCTCTCCACTTGATCGAGGATGGGAACTGAATGGCCCTTTGTAGGCACCAGCTGGCATTCCCTCTGCTGATTCTGGCCTGTACTGGGAGGGGTGCTGGGCACTGGTGGGAGCTGGGCACTGGTGGGAGCTGGGTACTGTGACAGGGTCAGGCCAGATGGCTACAAGAGAGTGGTTGAAGGCAGATATATTAGCCCTACGTTAAGTAGGTCCCTTTTCCCTGGGTAAGGTAACAGGGAAGGTTCCAGAACACTCAGGAACTTTCTGGAAACAATTAAGGCAGACAGGCTGATTAGAACACCTGCTGCCAATCAAGAAGCTGCTAGAATCAATTAAGGCAGGCTAATCAGGGCACCTGGGTTTAAAAAGGAGCTCACTTCAGTTTGTGGTGTGTGTGTGAGGAGCTGGGAGCAAGAGGCACTAGGAGCTGAGAGTAAGAGGGCGTACTGCTGGAAGATCCTGTGGTGAGGATAAAGAAGGTGTTGGGAGGAGTCCATGGGGAAGTAGCCCAGGGAGTTGGAGCTGTTGTGCTGTTGTTCCAGGAGGCACTCTAAACAGCTGCAGTTCACAGGGCCCTGGGCTGGAACCCGGAGTAGAGGGCGGGCCCGGGTTCCCCCCAAACCTCCCAACTCCTGATCAGACACAGGAGGAGTTGATCTGGACTGTGGCTTCTACCGGAAGGAAAGATCTCTGAGGCGCAGGACCCACAGAGGTAGAGGAGGAACTTTGTCACAGTACCTAGACAGCAGCAAGGCCACCCAGGGCTCCAGGGTGCTGAGTGAGGGAGACTGAGACAGCCAGGGGTGCTGCATGTCTTCTCGACGCCTCTGGGTGCGTTGCTGTGGAAGGGGATGACGTGGGGGAGGCCTGGTGACAAGGCGGGGCCTTGAGGGCTGATTCTAAAATGTCCCAGGCCACCGAGTCATCCTGCACCCAGTGTGGAGTGGTACAGAGCCACCAGCCTTTTGCTGGTAGTCCCAGTGCCATTCCCTGGGTGCGGTTCCAGCACACCATTTCCCTGGAGCCCGCTGGTGAGAGGACCCTGGGAAAGCTGGAGCTCCCCTTCCCTGGCCCACGCCCCGTGGTGCCTGGCTGCAGCGTGAATTATGAAGCGTGCCCTTGGTGGAACATGTGCTGAGGCTCGCCACGGGAATGTGGGCAGATCTGACATACAAGCCGCAGCAGCCAGCCTGTAATTTCCAACAGGCCCCAATCGCTCTGTTTTTCAGTTAAAAATATATTAAAAAATCGGAATGTGGGGTGTGCAGAGAGGAATGTTTGCAGCCACTGAGAAAGCGCTGGTGTGATAATGAAAGGGTCAGTCGCCATCCGCGAGAGCGACAGATTTAGACTCTGGCATTTGGCACGAACACAGGAGCTGCGGATTTGCTCTAGTGGATCAGACCGTTGATCCAGCCAGCCTGCAACCCTGCCTCCAGCAGGGCCAACAGCTGATGTCCCAGGCAAGGCAGTGTCCTGCAGGCCCTTGGTGTGGACGGGGGAACCCTTCTCTGCCGCCTGCAGGGCTGGGCTAGTGCCAGCAGGTGGTGATTTGCTCATCCCCAGGATTATCTCACTGGATTACGCACAGGGCTCCCCTTTGCATGGGGGGCGCTGGAGATGGAAGTGGGACTGATCATGTGTGATAGCAGAGGGCTCCCACCCTACCAGACAAGGGCAGAGCAAGGTCCAGGGACGGGCTGGAGCCAGGCACAAGCAGTGTAGATTTGTACCTGGGAAGGGAATGACCCATTGGAATGGCTCCCCTAGGCCATGGGGCTCCCCATGGTGCGGAGTCTCTCTGGCCAGATGGGATGGCTCTCTGACAGTCCAGCCACTGCAGGAGTGACTGGGAGAAGCTGTCGGGGCAGACGTCACTAGATGACCATAGTGATCCCTTCTGGCTTTAACGTCTGGGAGGTACCAGGTGTGTGAATGGTGCAAAGGCTCACCCGGCACAGCCTGTGCCGCAGTGAGGGAATTCCACAGGCTGGCTGTACATGGAGCGTGCAGGGTAGCTCTCCCACGCGGCGCTGTCAAGGTGTTGCCTTGCCATTTCTTTGTGCACCCTCCTTGTTTTCATGCTGTGGGTGGGGCAGTGTGGAAGGATGGATGATTGTTGCTCCAGCCCCAGGGCGATCCTCTTGTCGCCTGCAGGCCATTGTGGGCAGCTGAGAGAGAATCTTGGCTAAGAGTGCAGTGTGGTCCCAAAAGCAAAGTGGGGGTCAGGCTGGTGAAGGAATGGGATGGGGAACCAATGGAGTGCCCTTCTCTCAATCAGTTGGACACGCTCCTCTGGAAACCTGGCATCCTGTCTCAGACAGGAGAGAGGGGGTCAGAGAGTGATTAGGGGCCTGGAGAGAGATCCCGTGTGGGGAGAGGTTGGAAAGAATGGGATTGCTTGGTTTAGAGAGGAAGCGAAGGAAAGCACATAGAGAATGATGCCTGGGAGAGAGAAGGCAGACTGGGCGCTGCTCTTCACCCTCCAGGGGACACTTATTGTCACTGCAAGATACCATCAGGTATGACTGAGCCAAAGAGAGATGTGTGCTATGCATGACAGGCCGGTAACTGTGGAACTCACTGCCTGTCCTCTGCTGGGTAGGGGGCTGGGCTGGAGGCCTCAGTTTGATATCTATGGGTTTACACGAAGCGGGTGTATAATAATAGTCTGTGCTTCGGGTTTAGCAATATGCTTTGGCAGATTAGGTTGTGCCGTGAACCTAAAAGCCACCATTTGTTCTTGTGAGCCACGGTCACTAAGAGGTGTCTGGCCCCAGACACAGCTCTGCACTGTCCTGCTGTTTGCTGCAGCACTGGGCCAGATTCCGTCACCCTCCCTTGCCTGGAGCAGGGCCCGGTGGCTCTGCGGGGGCTCTTTGGAACAGGAGGTGCTAATCGGGGCAGGGGCTATAATGGAGTCTTGCCCATCGGCATTAGCAACTGGCAACCCAGTGTGGAAAAGCCAGCCCCGGCGCTGCCTGGTTTCTGTGGCACCATCACGTCTGGCCGGCAGGAATCTCCTAGCGGGGCTGACGTGGAACCAGCAGCATTTCAGAGGGATCTATGGTGAAGGCCCCAGATTGAAACCTTCCTCCTGACAATCTAATTTTAGTCCCCAAGGCCTCTCTCAGACGGCTCCCGAAGTCCTGTGCTGATGTATCCCATGCCCATCGCGCTCTGTGGCGCCACCCCCCTTGTCATGCCACGCACGCCCTCTGGGCAGGAAGGCAAGGCAGCGCTCAGCAAACATGTCCCCTGCAGACACGGGTGCAGCCAGCCTAGCTGCCCCCTTCCAGAGGATCCCCGGGGCATGAGGAGCTGCAGGGACAGGATGGGGAAGCAGCTCCTCTCTTCCCCTCAGGCACTGCCTGCCTTGTAGCAGGGATCAGGGCCTCTGTCTGCCCAGGAGCCCCCTGGAATTCTTTGCCGGTCACTAATTGCGCAGCTCCTCGGCGTAGCCTTGAGTCGCTCCGTCTGATACCCACGCAGCCCACTTGGCCTTGTGGCCAGGTAGTCATAACATGCTGGGCATCCCCCGCTCGCACTGAGCTGCTGCTGGCTCTCCAGCTCCCCAACCTGGGCTGAGATCAGGGCTTTGTGGATCAGCTGCTTATCTGCTACCCGGCCAGAGGGCGAAGTAGCCTCCCCAGCAGTGCTTCCTGGACAAGGGGGGTTTGTGTGCTCCACCCAGCTCCTCTCCTGGGGCCTTCCCCATACAAACCCTACTGCCCCAGGCTGGCCCAGGAGCTGACTTGGCTCTGGTGCAACTCAGCTTCTGTGGGCAAGCCCAGACAGCAGCTCTGGGATGGCCCCGAGGCTCTGACTAGCTCACTCTTGCTGCTGCCCTTAGCTCACAGCGTGTTTCCTCAGGAGACTGGTAAGGAACAAGAGCCCCCGAGCCAGTCCGGGGGTGGGCAGAGAAGGGGCTTTGTGATGGGAATGGAGATGCAGGGAGGCTGCCCGGCGAGAGCCGCATGTGCCAGGCTGGGACCAGGCCTGTCTTGTGTGTCAGTGACTCACGGGGCAGGTGGTCAGTGGCCTGAGTCGTTTGCAGGTGTCACCTACTGGTTCTGTTAGTGTGGTTGGCTCCCTGGGGGGACAGGAAGGCTCAGGGGGCTTGGGCAGCTGATGAGCTGCAGCTTGGGAAAGTGAGCCTCAGCTCCCAGAGCCACTGGGGTTTGAATGCAGGGAGCCAGCATCTGTCCAGCAGGCACCCAAGCAAGACTCCAATGCAGCGTCCGGTGGGTTCGATAGGGGAGCTGCACAGGCGTCGCTGGGATGGAGACGGGCAGGCGGCCGAGCTGCCTTAGCCATCGGCTGGGGCGCACGCCTGCGGAGGGATCGCAGTTCCAGAGCTTGTTTATCCCAAGGCACAGCTGGGTGGGGAGCACTGGGCAGCAGGTCTCCTGTTGCAGAAGGAACAGCTGGGAGCAGCCCCAGTTCCCATTTGCCTACAGTCAAGTCTGCTCCTTGCCCAGCGGCACAGAGGGTGGGGTACTGTGCCTTGTGGCACTTCTCCTGTCCCAGCCAAGCCCCCATTCACAACAGACTCCCAGGGGCAGTGCCAGCCAGGCCCCAAGTGCAGAAGGCCAGTCGGGCACAGGTCAGCAACAGCTACTTCCCACGAGTGGGGACAAATGCCCCGGGTGGCTTGGGAGCCTCATGTCCATGGCCTCATTCCAGCATAGCTGGCTGACCCTGAAGGCCAATGCCAGCCCCGTGCTGCTCAGCCCAGCACACATCTCCAGCCCGTGGAAGACAAGGATTAAACTTAATTGCAAGAGAGAGAGCTCCTGGCGCACATGGTGACTGAATCCAGAGCCAGCCCCACCCCCACCCCACATGCTTCCCGCTTCTCCCCAGACATCCAGATGGCCAGGGCTCAGCGGGGGAGCTGGCGGAAATGCTGTGTGCCTGGGGGCAATGCCACCCTCTGCAGAACTCCTCGCTGAGAACACGGGGCATCTCCCCTCTGGTCACTAAGGAAACCCACAGCCATGGTGCCACATGGGCCCCTCGCCTCAGCCAGGTATGCTGGCAAGAAGCCTGCGCCCCTCCTGGCAGTGCATCGGGCCCAGTGACCTCCAGGCTCAATACCTCCTGCCTGTGCACAGGTGGGGACACCCTCTGTGGGCACGTGACACAGGCCACCCTGTGCCCCAGGGGCTTGATGCCTCCTGGTCTCTCGCATCCTCCTGGAGCTTGCAGGTGGCATGCTGGCATCCTGGAGTGGCCTGATCCCCTGCTGAGTCAAGTGCTCCCGGCTTTGCTTAAAAACTCGTCTCCCTTTGATGGGTGCCCCTCCCACCTGGCTGGCGCTGTTTGGATGAGGCTCCGAGGTGGTGGCTTTGAAATGCCAACATCTGCTCTTGGTGAGCCGGGGCAATTCTGGGGGCAGCTCACTGCACCTGCTGCTAGGCGCTAGGGAGACAAGCTGTTCCCCACATGGGGGCGGCTGGCAGAAGCCAGCCTAGCACTCTTGTTGTGTGTGGAGCTGTGCTGTTACACACACTCAGGATCTGGCCATGGGACCGGGGCTACAAGCTTTTGCTTAAAATCTCTCCCTGCTGCCTTCTCAGGAGTGCAGAGTGCCAGGGGTGTCAGTGTGATCCCACCGCCTGTGTTGTCTGAGCAGATCTCTGTGGCACAGGGTGAAATCCCAGGAACCCCCGTGCTCTACCCACAATAGTGCTCGGCAGGGCTGCACCGGAGCTAGGGCACTGCTGCTTGGGGCTAGGGATTGACAGCTCCGTCCCAGCTTGGACTGGTAGTTGCAGGCAGCAGGCAGCAGGGGTCGCTGTGCCCTGTGCTTTGCGACTTGCTTGTGCCCGCCTCCCCGGGGCATTGACCCGTGCACTGTGCTATCTGGTACACTTTGCTCACTCCGCTGCCGTGCCCGACTTCCCTGGGAGCTGCTGTTTGCTTTTCTCTGAATTATGACTCCAGCTTGTGCCTTTGATCTGAGCTGCGTCCGGCCCCCGTTGGCTGCTATTGGCCTTCCTTTGAAGTGCATTTACCTTCCGGGCTCTGGGTGTTGTTGCAGCCTCTGGAGCAAACCTGGGGGAGTGGATCTGAGATGCCTCTGTGGTGGGCACAGCACAGTGCCCACTTTGCCCAGGTGCCCCTGGGCACTGGTGACTGTGCAGGAGCAACCCCCAGGAAGCCCTGCGAGGGGTGTCCATAGCCCAGGGGCAGAGCCTGGGGCAGTTCTGGGCAGAGGGCCTGTATCCTAATCTTAGTGCTGAGTTGCAGACGTGATCAATGACCATCAAATCGCCCCTGCTCTGCATGGGATGTGTGACTCCCGCACTTGCCTCCTGCTGCAGGGAGTTCCACAGGGGAACGCTGCGCTGCTCTCTCGTAGCGGTTCTGAACGTGCTGTTCAATCCTGTGATCTGTGTGTTTATGCTGTGGGGCAGGGTCACCTGAAGGGCTGGACCCATCTCCCCTCCGTTCTGAGTCCCCCTCCCTCGCAGGGCAGCCGTGTGCGTGTCGGTGAGGTGCTGGTGAGTGCCGAGGATGGCCCAGGGAGGGACGTTGAGGGCCCAGGCATTGCTCTCACCCCTTGGGCAGTCCCTCCCGCCTCTGGCAGCGGGCAGGGAGACGCCAGGCTGGGTCACAGCACAAGGAAAGCAGCCGCTCCAGGTCATGGATCCTCACATTGCCAAGGCAGCAGGGGGGAGCTGCCTCCTGTGCTTGGTGGTGGAGGAGGGGCAGATAGACAGCCTGTACCTTCGTGCCCCATGGCTCCCCCTTGCTCTCCCAGCATACTGCACTCAGGGCGGCCGGAGGGGCCTGGACTGCCTCCCCCAAAGGCCCTGCAGGCTGCCTGGGCAATGGGCGGGGGCAGCTGCTGGCAGCATCCGCCCAGTGCGGTCCTGTCTCTGCCCCTCCTCCTCACCTTACTTCTCTGGCACCTTTTCCAAATCCCATCGAAGCTCGGCTCTGGGTCCCAGAGCCCCCAGTGGGGGGCGAGGGGCTGGGGGGTCTCGTGCTAGAAGAGCTGAACCGGCAGTGAGCCCAGAAGTGCTGGGGACGTAGGAGCAGCAATGCAGCGAAGCTCAGGGTGCCGGAGAGCGCCGGGGCTGGTGGAGAAGGAGGCGCAGGGGCCATGTTTCAAAGGGCTGATTTCTTGGTGCTTTCATTTGCCCAGGAACTGCCCCTATGGTCCCTGACCCCCAGCCCGATGGCTTGCCCCGGGGACTAGTGCAGGCTGGTGAAGCACTCTTGAGGCCTGCAGCAGCCCTGGCTCCAGTTCCGTGAGGGTAGTGGTGGGCCAAGGCTGGCCCGGCCTGCCCGTGGGGGCGGGTGCTTGGCTGCATGCCCTAGGGGCTCGCTGCTGCCCAGGCCTGTGCCAGGTGCTTTCCTACACCCCTCGCCCCTGTGACTGGGATTGAAGCTGAACCTTCTGTGGCCCGTGGGCCCTGGTGGCAGCGGCCCCTCAGCTCCACACTGAGAGCAGCCTCTCGGCTAGTGCTCCAGCCGCCCCGGCCCTAGCAAGCGGGACTGAGACCTGCTGGGCGGGACCAGCACCAGGCGAACTGATCCAGCACCTGCCAAGGGGCCTGTCAACAATGGCTGCTCCTCCCTCCCTCGAGCACCCCAGGGAGACGCCCCAGGCCGGGAAGGAGGGGCGTCAGCCGCAGGCCCTTGCTTCGACTTGCCAGGAGCAGGCTGTGGACTCTGGCCTTGAGCAGATCCACGCCCCCCTCCAGTGCAGAGGAACTGGCCTTTATCTGTTACACTTTGTTCTCCTGGAGCCGGCAGAGATTAGCCCTCACCCTCAGACCTTTGACACACATGCTGCAAGCAGGTTTATGGGTTTGCTTTGGGCTGGGGCTGTTCCCGATGTGCCCCCTCCCCCAGGCAGGGAGCTGCTGTGTCTCCGTCAGGGCAGCGTGGGCCAAGCATGTCTGGGCACGGCCTCAGGGAGTCACTTCTCCATAGCAGAGAGCGCACCATGACAGCGCCCCCTGCTGGGAGCCTGGGACTGATAAAGGCGGGAGCTCCTGCCACAGCCAGTGCCCCTGCCCCCGCTCCTCACAGCACCCCCTGCTGGACACGAGGAAGATGAGCTGGGGGGGCAGTGCCTGGGAATTTCCTTCCTTTGGAGTAACTTTTCCCAGCCTCCCCTGTGGGCGCGCAGAGCTGTGCTTGCTGCTGCTGGTCCCTGCGCCCGCTGAGTGGAGCCATGATGTCTTCTGCGCCTTTGCCCTGCTCTGCTAGGAGCCGCATGGGCAGCTGCCAGTCCTGCCCTGCGGGTTTGGGGATGGGAACCTCGGCCAAGTCCCTGTTGCTACTGGGTGTGTTTAAATAAAGCCGGGGTGGGGGGTGTCTCCTCTCTGGAGCTGCTGGGCCTAGAGGGAGCACACAGGGGCCAGCAGCCCCATCCAAACTCAGCTGGGCCTCAGAGAGCAGCGCGGCTCTGATTGTACAGGAGAGTCCCTCCTGCTCCCCCAGGAGCCCTGTGTTACTTGGCCAGGGCCACTCCCGTCCCCAGAGCCCCGGGATGGCGACTCACTTCAGAGGCAGGTAGAGATGTGGCAAGTGCTGTTTGGTTTCCTGTGGACACGCTGCAGCACTCGCCTCCTAGCCGAGCATGACGCTTGCTCCCCCTGGCACAGCGCCGAGCTGGGGCCGGGCACGCACTTGAGCAAAAGAAAAAACCATTCAGGAAAAACAAACTGGGAAAGTCATTTGCTCTGCAGCGGGATGGCAAACGTGGCCGTTTGGAGGTATCGGCCGCACTGGGAAACACAGAGCTGTTCACGGTGCCAGACAGCTGGTGGCAATGCCCAGCCTGTACAAGGCACACGGCCCCTCCTCGCGTGAGCCCTGCTGAGTCCCCAGGGGCACCTGGGCATATTTACCCAGGAAAGGGACCCTGTCTAGCAAACAAATGGGGGGAGGGGGCGCTGCTGGTGCCAGAGAAGGGATGGGTGAGAAAGTGGGCCCAGCAGAGATGGGTGCTTTCAGTGACTGCTGGCTCTGGGATGCAGCATGGCACTTGCACCGGGGAAGATCGCAGCAGCCCGTGTGACCCAGCGGAAAGGGCAGGGGACTCGTCTCGCTGTGCAGGCTACTCCGATGCCCTTGGAGGTGCAGGGGACGGGGTACCGGCCTTCCCAAGGCAGGTGATGGTCATGTGTCCTGGGATGTGATGTCACCCCTAGCGCTGGCCATGGACTCCATTTCCACGGGGCACTCCGAGATCGGAGTGCTGGCCCATTCCCGGCTCCGTGGGCAGTGCCTGTGGGGGGTGCCCAGGACTGGGGCTGGCCTGGGCCATGTGGCAGGAGCAGCGCTGAGAGGCCCTGGGTGAGAGTGGGCTCTGGAGTTACGCAGAAGGGCTCTCTGCTGCGTCCCCCCCGCCCCCCCCCCCCATGCCAGTGGTGCTCTGGGACTGCTGGTGGGCACAGTTTTGTGTCGTGGTGCTCAGGAATCCCAGCCTCCTCCCTCTGCCTCAGTCAGAGCAGGGAGGGGACGGGGGTGTCCTGCTAGAGGTTGGGGTCCCGTCACTGCTCGCTCCTGCCCGGCTGAAACTCAGAGCTGGCCCAGGCCTCACACACCCCTTATCGCACAAGCGGCTGCTTGATTCAGGGCCTCAGTCGCTCCTGCAGGGGAAGCCGCAGCCCTTCCCATTCGATCTTATCAGCAGCATTTCATGAATGACTCTCAGCTCGCAGCGCCCCAGGCACGGCCTCTGGAATCCTCTGCTGAATGGGACTCCAGCCCACAGGCTGGAGCAGGTGTGTGTGTGCACAGCTGGGGAGGAGCAGGGCTCTGCCAAGTGCTGGTGGAGCAGGCTTGTCCCGCCAGCTGCTCAGCCCGTGCGGGAGGAGCTCTGCGAGGCCAGGTCCAGAGCAGCCCTGCTGGGCGCTGAGTGCAGGCCGGGAGGCCCATTGCTCTGGTAGGGCCCAGACTGGCGCCGAGCGGTCAGGGTGTGCGTGGAAGCTGCCAGGCAGCAGTGTCCCAGGAGTCTGGAACTGGGTGCCCAGCCACCTCTTCCACTCAGCAGTGCCTGCTGGCCCTGGGCCAAGGTGAGGTAGCTGCATGCAGTGCCCCTGAACTAAGGAGGCTCCACGTTTTTCTTCTGCACATGGCAAGCAGGGCGCCACCACGTCTCCCACAGGGCCAGGCTGGCCTTGTGGTCAAGGTGCTGGCCGGGGATGCAGGAAACCCAGGCTGAGTGTCTGGCGCTGCCAGAGACTCCCAGTGTGGCCTCGGCTAGTAATCCTGCCTCCTCGCCCAGCTCAGTTAGACTGCAAGGTCCTTGGGGCAGGGATGATCTTTCAGGCCTGGCAGCGTGGGTCCTGATACCGGATGGGGTTGTTGCAACATCAAGAATAATAGTGACATAGATCCAGCCCCCCAGCAGCCAGAGCCCCCCACCGTGCAGTCTGAGGCACTGGGAGACTGAAGCTAGTGGATTATGCCATGAGCCCAGTGTGCCGGCGTTGGCACTGGCTGCCTGTTAGCCTCTGGGTAGAGGGTCGGGCCTCTCAGAAGCCCTCGCTGACCTGGGACCCGCCCATGTGATCTGTCCCAGTCCCCATCGGCCTGGTTTGTGGGGATGAAGCAGTGGTGCTGGGCTCTGGAGAGGGAATGCCAGACAGAAAGGGGTGGGGGCCCCACAGGACAGGAGCTGGACTTGCCATCTCTGATCTCTGTGTTCCCACAGCCCTACAGTAATGGGGCAGTAATGTGGGGCCTATTTCTGGGCCACTAGATTGAGGGGGACAGTATGAGGCACTGGGTGGGCAGAGGCTGCCCCCAGCTGGAGTTTGCCAGGGCCTCTGAAGTGCAGTGAACGCTGCTCCACTGAGGGGCAGAATGCAAAGCCAGGAGCCCACTTAGCTGCTGGCAGGCTGGCCCAGATGGCTTTCACTTGTTGCGGGGGTGGGGCCAGTGCTCGTATGGGGCCCAGCTCAGGAATGTGCTGGGCAGATGGGGTGATGTGCTGGGGGTGCAGACAGCGAGCTCCCCAATGATGAGAACATATTCCAGTTAACCCCCCTGGACTCCCAGAAGAAGGATGAGACCCTCCTTGGGGGGCATCAGAGTTGTGTTATATATTGAACCTCCATCACATTGCCCAAGGCACTGGAATAGCAGACAGACAAAGCAGTACGTAGGTGCTATGGGGTGGGGCTTGCTCCCCCCCTTGCAGTCAGTGCTGACCCCACTGCTCTAGCATGGCACTAGGGGGCGCTGTGCTGCAGGGAGGGGGGTGGGTCACTAGGGGGCGCTCTCCCCTGGCAGTCAGTGCTGGCCCCAGCATGGCACTAGGGGGCGCTGTGCTGCAGGGAGGGGGGTGGGTCACTACGGGGCGCTCTCCCCTGGCAGTCAATTCTGGCCCCAGCATGGCACTAGGGGGCGCTGTGCTGCAGGGAGGGGGGTGGGTCACTACGGGGCGCTCTCCCCTGGCAGTCAGTTCTGGCCCCAGCATGGCACTGGGGGGCGCTGTGCTGCAGGGAGGGGGTGGGTCACTAGGGGGCGCTCTCCCCTGGCAGTCAATTCTGGCCCCAGCATGGCACTAGGGGGCGCTGTGCTGCAGGGAGGGGGGAGGGTCACTAGGGGGCGCTCTCCCCTGGCAGTCAGTGCTGGCCCCAGCATGGCACTGGGGGGCGCTGGGCTGCAGGGAGTGTGGTGGGGCCAGTAGGGGGCGCTCTCCTGGCAGGTAGTGGCAATGTAACATGCTGGGGGTGTTTCAGATGAGATGGAGCCGAGGGCCTGGAATCAGTGAATTCCACAGGTGAGTATTTCTGCCCCTGCTAATTAACCCGAGCACAGTCGTCAGTAGCAGCGTCATCGGGCTGGGCACCAGGTGCTGGCACAGCACAGATAGGGACTGACGATGCCTCTTGTCCCTTTCAGAGTCTGCCCCAGCTGTGCGGTGCAGGGGACGGCCAGGCATTCACAGGCACCCTGCAGCATCTCTACACGGCCGTGGCCAGGCAGGAGGTGAGGGCAGCGCAAAAGCGGCGCCACTCAGGTGAGTGACCTTCAACCGATGGGGAGGGGAGATGGAGCTTGTACCGGGGGTCCCCTCCCACGGGGGGTGTGGAGGGCACCGGGCATCACCCCATCCCAATGGTCCTGGAGCTTCTGGCCTGGCAGGCAGGAAGGGCCTGGTCCCTGTAGCTAGGGGTGTCGGTATTGCTCGGCTCCCCAGTCAGTGGGTCACTAGCTGCTGGCCTCTCTGCTCCCTCATGCGCATCTGAATCCTGCCTTCTCTCTTTGGGACAGGGGATGCCAAGACCCCCGAGCTCGCCTCACCTCCCCAGCTGGCTGTGGGGGGCATGGACTCATTGGTCACGCTGGGCTCTCAACAGGAAAAGGTTGAGCCACCCTCTGACCTGCCCCAGAGCCTGGGAGCCACAGCGGTAAGTGCAGCTCCCAAACCAGCAGCCTCCTGGAAGGCTGGTGTGAGAGACCTGACTGGGGAACGGCTGGGCCTGCGGGGAGAGACAAGCTGTGCTGAGCAGCCTCCACCCCGCAGAGGTTCCACCAAGTGTCCGCAGGGACTGGGTTCTGCTCCGGAGCCCTCTGTTCCCCCCTCGGTCTCTGACACAAGCCAACCTTGGGCAGACTGGCTGGCTCAGAGGATTGAGTATGGGGTGCAGAGCCTTTCCCCTCTGGCTGGCTTGGGGGATGGAGAATGGAACACTGGGCCTTTCCCCTCTAGGGGACACTGGCTCGGATCCAGCCCCAGGGCAGGGACTGGCTGGCTCAGAGGACTGTGTCCATGGAGCCTTTCTGGCCCCATTTGATCAAAGCTGGTTCCCATCCAGTGGCTGTTTGGTGACCTGGTGGGTCTCAGCCAAGGTCCTAATGGGACGTGTCCAGTCCAAAGACCCCCCCAACTTTGGATTGTGAACTCCCCTGGTGTGTGGGGCAGTTACAGAGCTACCAGCAGACAGAGCGAACTGAGCCTGGCCCAGCTGCGGGGTGGTGCACAGCCTCCAGCTCCTCAGTGCTGTGCCACCCAGCCCCTCCTGCAGCTCCAGGGGTTCGTCTTCCCCTTGCTTCGGGTCCCCTCTGGAACTGCCCACAGAGGTGTTATAGAGAGGCGGGGGAGCGGGGAGCAGAGTGACCCATGGTTCACGGGAGGGGAGGGGGAATGGGGAGCAGAGTGACCCATGGCTCACAGGAGGGGAGGGAGCGGAGAGCAGACTGATCCATTGACAGGGGAGGGGAGCAGAGAGCAGATTGACCCATGGCTCACTGGAGGGGGCCTGCTGGGCTCTGTATTCTCCCTACTAGAGCTCTGCCTGGGACTATTTTTTTAATCCTGCTCCCGCCCTGCAATACCCACTGCCAATCGCCCCCCAGTCCTGCATTGTTTCTTGCATTTTTGTCCCGCTCCCACCCATAAAAACCTTAGATCCTGCAAGAGAGACAGATTCCCCAATGCTACTAAAAAAACCCACCATGGTTGGTTAATATATTATAAACGGAATTCAGACACAATTTTTACCACTAAAAGAATTAAACAAATCTTGCTTAAACCATGTAAAAAATACTTTAATTCCTGTTATAATAGACATCAAGTCTCTTTCTATCCCTCGCTTAAATGTAAGTATTAAAACCTTTATTTTAAAAAAGGAAAAATTTGCTTTACATTGCTGAAATTCTATTTATGGCAAACTACTGTTGTGTGTCTATCACACGGAACGTCAAAACAAATTGCCCCACAATTTTGCCATAAAAGGTGCAGGTTTTTGTAATGATTATAAAAAGTTAGTAGTTTAAAAAAAACTGGAAATTTGTAACCCACTTAAGCGCTGTTTTTAGAACTTTGAAACATCCCAGTCAAGTTATTTCTGTCAGGATTATTACTGCTTTTTGAAAAACATTGAACAGAAAAACTGCTCGCAGCACTGACAGCCAGCTGATAGATACAACAGCGACCGTCTGCGCGTATGTGACATCCCAGAACAACAAACAACAAACCCTGGGAGTGTGCTACTCTGACCTGACTTCAGCCGGTGTACTGCACCGGATCTGGAGCCAGGGAGATCAACAGGGGTAGGAAAGAGAAGTTCAAACTAAATAATTAGCAATGTCCTGAATAGGCTACTCTTGGTAAATTGATGAGAGATTTAGTGATTTCCCGCAAATTCCCGCAGTCTGTTTTTTTGCCCACCCAATCTCGCCTGCAACAAAGCACGTCTCACCCACTCCCATTATCATGGGAGCGGGTCCTGCGGGATCCCAGTCCTGGTGCAGGGCTCTGCACCCTCCTCCCCTTCTGTGAGAATGGTGTTGGCTGCTCCCTCTCCCTCCTCCCCTACCCAAAAACTCCTCTGGCCCCTGCAGGGTGGGGCGAGAACTCTGCCTGCCTCCTACAGCACCTCTGATTGGCTGCTGTTCCCCAGGAGAGGGGCAGCAGGGCAGGCAGCCACTCAGAAAGGTTTTCCCTTGGGCAAGGCTGGAAATTGCTGGGGCTCCGGCAGGGGCAGAGTGCTGTGCTGGTGAGAGCTGGCAGCATGGCGCTGGGAGGGGCCACCCCAGCAGGGCAGGGCTGGGCCACCCCAGCAGGGCAGGGCTGGGCCGCCCCAGGGAGGAGGCATCTGTCTCTCACAGCGTTCCTGTGTGTCGTTTGCACACAGCTGGGAGCCACTGGGGGGTGTAGGAGCTCTGGAAGCCAGGGCAGGGGAGCGCTGGGGCTGGGAGCCCGGGGGGGGTGGGAGCACTGGGGCTGGGAGCCAGGGTGGGGAGCTCGGGGACTGGGAGCCCCTCACTGTCTCTGGGGTGGTGACTAGGCTGGGCAGCGTTTTTCCATCAAACCCGCACTTTTAATTGGAAACAAGGGGCCTTCTCCACCTGCCCTGACCTGCAGGGTGGCGCTGCTGTGCCCATCCCAGCTGGGGACGTGCCAGATGCTACGGGCTGGGAAGTGCCTAGGGACAAAGGGGCTAGAGGAACTCTGGCTGGTTTGTAGTGCTCCTGTTTTGTGCATGTGTGCGCACACATGGACATAACGCACACACATGAATCCGAGACATGGCTCCGCACACACGCACACAGACACACACTGATGCACACCCAGACATGCACTGGGCTGCTGGAACACTTTGTACAGTGGGGGTCTATTGAACCAAACTGCAAACGCTGTATATGATTGAAACCGCTTCAAGCTAGGGGGTGCGGCAGCCCCCGGCGCCCCTAGCTCCAGCACCTATGGACATGCACACAGATGCGCGCACAGCCTCACGCACAGACCCAGCCTGCGGGAGCGTCCCCGCTGTTGGTTTCAAGTATCAGAGGGGTAGCCGTGTTAGTCTGGATCTGTAGAAGCGACAAAGGGTCCTGTGGCACCTTATAGACTAACAGAGGTATTGGAGCATAAGCTTTCGTGGGTGAATACCCACTTCATCGGATGCAAGCAGTGGAAATGTCCAGGGGCAGATATAAATGTGCGGGGAAGAGTCAGGCTGGAGATAACGAGGTTAGTTCAATCAGGGAGGGTGAGGCCCTCTTCTAGCAGTTGAGGTGTGAACACCAAGGGAGGAGAAACTGCTTTTGTAGTTGGCAAGCCATTCCTAGTCTTTGTTTAATCCTGAGCTGATGGTGTCAAATCTGCAAATGAACTGAAGCTCCACAGTTTCTCTTTGGAGTCTGGTCTTGAAGTTTTTTTGCTGCAGGATGGCTACCTTTAAATCTGCTATTGTGTGTCCAGGGAGATTGAAGTGTTCTCCTACAGGCTTTTGTATATTGCCATTCCTTATATCTGATTTGTGTCCATTTATCCTTTTGCGTAAGGACTGTCCAGTTTGGCCGATGTATGACAAAGCCCTGGCTGGGATGATCTAATTGGGTTTGGTCCTGCTTTGAGCAGGGGGTTGGACTAGATGACCTCCTGAGGTCCCTTCCAACCCTGAGATTCTATGCTCTATGATCTATGATTCTATATAGCGCATTATGTACATCGGCCAAACTGGACAGTCCTTACGCAAAAGGATAAATGGACACAAATCAGATATAAGGAATGGCAATATACAAAAGCCTGTAGGAGAACACTTCAATCTCCCTGGACACACAATAGCAGATTTAAAGGTAGCCATCCTGCAGCAAAAAAACTTCAAGACCAGACTCCAAAGAGAAACTGTGGAGCTTCAGTTCATTTGCAGATTTGACACCATCAGCTCAGGATTAAACAAAGACTAGGAATGGCTTGCCAACTACAAAAGCAGTTTCTCCTCCCTTGGTGTTCACACCTCAGCTGCTAGAAGAGGGCCTCACCCTCCCTGATTGAACTAACCTCGTTATCTCCAGCCTGACTCTTCCCCGCACATTTATATCTGCCCCTGGACATTTCCACTGCTTGCATCCGATGAAGTGGGTATTCACCCACAAAAGCTTATGCTCCAATACCTCTGTTAAAGGTGCCATAGGACCCTTTGTTGCTCCCGTTGGTTTGACAGAGATTCCTTTGGTTCTAGACTCCCTCCTCTCCAGCCCAGAGAGCCCGGCTGCCCGTGTCCAAGGCCAAGAGGAAGAAGGCAAAGGGGCTGTTCAGCTGACACCACTGCCCGTCCCCCTTGCCGTGGGGAGGGGTCTGGCCCCAGGCACTCGTTGCTCACCACCGCAACTCCAGGACACCAGCATAGAGCCTTGAATCCCTGACGCTCGCAGCATCTAGAAGGGCCAATCAGGCCTGGGGCCCTCTCCCCGCACAGCAGGTCCTGCTAAAGGAAGTTCATTCAACCCCTTCTCACTTCACCAGTGGGCACTAGATTCTGGGAAGTCTCTGGTGCTGCCCGTGGCCAGGCCTCTCCACTGGCAGAGCCGGGGTGGCAGGTGTCTCCTCTGCTCCTCACCCCTGTGCATCTCCTCTCTCCACTGGCCTGGCTTTCCTGCCCAGCCCTCCTCTCCCCCGCCCCAGCTGTGGGACTGCCCCTCCCTGTGCTCCCTGGGCTGAGAACGTCGATGAGCTGAATGCGGGTAGGGGGCAGGTTCCTGTTCTTTCGAGGGGTGGCTCCACACTCATTTTTGCAATAAAGGCCCCTCTCTGCCTGAGGATGCTGTGTCTGGCTGGGGGTGGGGCCAACTCTGGCTCCTCCCATTTGGTCTTGCCAGGTACCCCATAGGAGCAGTTTCAGTCCCAGCCCCTTGTGGGGGCACACAGAAGCCCTGGCCCTTCTCTCCAGCCTGTCCCCTTCGCAGCCTCTGCCCGGCAGCTGGTCCCCTTGCCTCCCGTGCCTGCTGGCCCCGGGACCAGTTCTCCTGGAGGGTTCAGAGAGGTTCTGCCCAGCCAAGAGCCACATTAGCCACCAACCAGGAGGCCAAGGGCAACACCGGAAACGGAGCCAATTGCAGCCTCCCTCATCTTCCAGCTGGAGGCATGGCCTGTGGAGACTACGGCTCCCAGCATGCCCTGCTCCAGAGTACTCTCCGCAGGGCGGGTGCTCCAGGGGTTTCAGTTCTGCACTGAAGACGAGGTGGCCATGGGCTGGACTGTGCTGTAGGGTGCCAGCCCCTGAGATAACAGGCCTTGGGCTTCATGCCCAGGGGTGCCATCCAGGCTGAGTGCAGAACTGGGCAGAAGGTCTGGATGCCAACTACCCCTGTCCTGAGGCAGGGAAGTCTTTGATTTCTTCTTTGCTGGGAGTGGCCGGAGCCCATAAAAGCCTCGACCCAGTCAGCAGCAGTGAACCAGCCCTGCCTGCTGGGCGCACAGCCTAGGCTGGGGTGCTTAGAAACAGCTTCGGAAGGGCTGACTGATGTTTAAGGAAGGGTTAATCCATTGCTCAGTCTGGCAGGTTGCTTAGCCCATGCGGGGCCTCGATGGCGGCTCGCCTCCATGCCATACTGCCCCATCCGCAAGGCGCTTAGAGCCTCCATCGGGCATGGAGCGGCCCCCAGAACTAGCTGGTGTGTGCAGCCTGCGCCTCACCCCGGCTCCGCCTCACCCCCGCTCTGCAGCAGCGCCACGCTGGCTCTCCATCCACCCACCCATCTCTTCTCTTTCTGTCAGCGTTTCGCCAGCTCCCTTCTCCATCCTCAGCTCATTCCCTGGCTGCACAGGCCGGGGCCGGCACTAGGATCCTGCTCCCCCTACCCATGCTCACAAGCCATGCTGTGGGGATGCCCCATGGAGATCAGGCTGAGGCTAGCAGTGCCCCTTCCTTGGCAGGGCAGCCGGGCAGGGCACTGGGCCCAGAGGGTGGGCGGCGGGGGATGGTCTCTGTGGCGGAGCTGAGTCCCGGGGGGGGCTGCTCAGGGCTGGGCTGGCTGCAGCGAGTGTTTCTTGCATGTGTTGTCGTTGTCGGGGGAAACGAAAACATCCCACTGAGGGAGAGCGCTAGTGTTTGTGGCAGGGAATGAACAGCCCTTCGCTGGGCCCGGAGCAAGTGCAGGGAGCAGCCTGCTGCCTTTTATATTTCCTCTCCAAGCGGGCAGATTGCAGGGCAGGAAGGGGAAGGTGCGGGCAGCCCCCCCCCCCCCCCCCCCCAGCTGCATCCCTCACCACAGCACACCAGCACCCACCTTCTGCTTGCACCACCAGTGCTGACTGCAGTCGAAAGGTGGCCCCTGGAGCAGCAGTGCGCCCCCAGGGGCGTGGCGGGGTTAGGGGGTAGCATGGTGGAATGGGATATGTGATAAGGGGTTGCACAGTGTGTGTGGGGGTGCATGGCAAAGGGGGCAGGGCTGGCAGGAGGAGCCTGGGCTGCATCCCCCATGTCGTCCTGGGCTGATAGTGGTTCCCCAATGACTGCCCCGGGACAGTAATGGAGGAGACTGTGTCCCCAGCACTAGGGGGCGCTGCTGCACAGCAGCGGGCAGGAATATCACACATCCCATTCCACCTCTTCCTCCACACACTAGACCTTCCCCTTCCCCTGGGCCAACCCTTCATGTCTGGGATTGGGCAGGGGGGGGGGGGCAGCCTCAGTCGCATGCATCCTGGGCACTGAGCCTCTGGGGGCAACTTCCCTTAGGAGCCCCCTGCTCCTGACCCAGCAGGGCTCTCTGCGTGCCCTCCCCGCCTGGGGGGCGAGCGCTCAGGCCCCAGCAGGGCACCAAAGCCAGGAATCCAGCCCCTCCTTGCCTGGGGCCGGGCTGGAGAGCAGGATTGTGGCCCCAGCTGCTGTTGGACCCAGGGGCTCTGCACTCCCCACAGACTTGCTGCTGCAGCCTGTCCTGCTCCTCACCTATCCAGCAGGTCCTCTCCTCCCCACCCTGTGCCTAGGCCAGCTGGAGGTGTGGGGGGCGGTGGGGTCTGTTCTTCTTCCCCAGGGGAGGCATTCAGCGTTCAGGGCGGTTAGGCGGATGCGGGAGGTCTGAGCACAGATGCACTCGTTACCTGTGGGGAGGGAGGGCATGTTCCTCTCTGGGGGTCCGTGAAAGTGCAGCTCCTGGAGCTGGGCGGGTGGCTGGCTGCTCCCCTTTCCCCACGTTGTTCCCTGTGGGGCTGGGGCTGCCACAGGATCCTTGGGAAGCTGAGCACTTATGGGTCAGTGTACAGCACCCACCGCCTTTGTGTTCTGGAAGGTGGAGCAGGAGCAGGGCTTGCTGGGACCATAGGGTGTCATGAGTCCAGACTCTTTCTAGCTCTGCCGGCGCCCCTCAATCCTGACCCCACAGCCTCCTGCTAGCCCAGCCCTGGGCTCCCTCTGCTGGTACCCCATACTCCTGACCCCACAGCCTCCTGCTAGCCCAGCCCTGGGCTCGCTCTGCTGGTACCCCATACTCCTGACCCCACAGCCCCCTGCTAGCCCAGCCCTGGGCTCCCTCTGTTGGTACCCCATACTCCTGACCCCACAGCCTCCTGCTAGCCCAGCCCTGGGCTCCCTCTGTTGGTACCCCATACTCCTGACCCCACAGCCTCCTGCTAGCCCAGCCCTGGGCTCCCTCTGCTGGTACCCCATACTCCTGACCCCACAGCCTCCTGCTAGCCCAGCCCTGGGCTCCTTCTGCTGGTGCCCCTCACTCCTGACCCCACAGCCCCCTGCTAGCCCAGCCCTGGGTTCACTCTGCTGGTGCCCCATACTCCTGACCCCACAGCCCCCTGCTAGCCCAGCCCTGGGCTCCCTCCCCCCAGCTCTGCTGGCGCCCCTCAGTCCTGACCCCACAGCCTCCTGCTTGCCCAGCCCTGGCTTTCCCCTCTCCCATAGCCTCTAACTCTTGCTTCCTTGTCACAGAAGTGCCTGTCTCAGCTGCCGGGGCGTGGGGGCAGCAGTTGGGTGGCGGTTTTGCCCTCTTTTGAAGTCTGATCCTAGCACACCCACATCCCCATTCTGTGCCCAGTTGCTGTGTGGTGGCTTTTCCTGAATGAGGAAGAGGCTTTTGGTCTGGGGGGTGGGGAGGGAGGGAGAGTACAGCCCTTTCCCCTCCCACTTTGGGGCAGTGGGGACTTAAAAATTGAAAGAAGGGTAGTTGAATTCCTCAGTCCCAACTCCCATCATCCAGCCAGGATCAGCCAGTTTCTTAGCTTTGTGCTTCTGCAGGAAAGGTCAGCTGTGAAATTGTTAATGCTGCTGATGTTTAAAGTGTCATCATTAGGCTCCAGTGTAAACCTGATCGTTGGGGACAGGGAGAGCTTGTCCCCCCCTCTGGGCCTGTCTCCTGTTTGGAAGGTATTCCTATGTCCACAAGGGTGGGGGATGTTCAGTGCAAATCAGCGCCGGGGGCCCTGCAGGCCTCCCTGGAGCACAGCGGAGTGACCCCATGGATAGCTGGGGTGGGGGCCGATTCTCTGTGCAGGGCGTCTCCCTGGGCCCTTGCCACGTGGTGCCTGGATTTCCAATGGACGTGCTGCTTATTCCCATGCGGGACGGTGGGAAGTGGATCCAGGCCTGGGGGTGGAGGGGAGCTGGCCAGTGTGAGACAGGAGTTTGGCCAGGGCTGGGATCTCGTGAATTTCAGCCCTGCCTGGGGGGAGATCCCTCTGATTGGCCACTCTCCCCACTCCCCCTCCCTCTGGGGAAGGGCAGCCAATCGGAGGTGCTGCTCTTCGCCCTGCCCCTTCCCCAGGAGCCAGGGGAAATTTTAGGGACAAGAGGGGGCTCTAAGGAGCCGCTCAGGGCTCCCCCCTATAGCTCTGAGGGTGCCCCTCCTGACCCGCAGCCCCCTACTATCCACCCTGGGCTCCCCCCATAGCTCTGCCAGTGCCCCTCATTCCCAACCCGCAGCCCCCTGCTATCCACCCTTGGCTCCCCCCATAGCTCTGCCAATGCCCCTCACTCCCAACCCGCAGCCCCCTGCTATCCACCCTTGGCTCCCCCCATAGCTCTGCGGGTGCCCCTCACTCCTGACCCGCAGCCCCCTGCTATCCACCCTGGGCTCCCCCCATAGCTCTGTGGGTGCCCCTCACTCCCGACCTGCAGCCCCCTGCTATCCACCCTTGGCTCCCCCCTATAGCTCTGTGGGTGCCCCTCCCGACCCACAGCCCCCTGCTATCCACCCTGGGCTCCCCCCATAGCTCTGCCAGTGCCCCTCACTCCCAACCTGCAGCCCCCTGGTATCCACCCTTGGCTCCCCCCATAGCTCTGCGGGTGCCCCTCACTCCCGACCCGCATCCCCCTGCTATCCACCCTTGGCTCCCCCCATAGCTCTGCGGGTGCCCCTCACTCCTGACCCGCAGCCCCCTGCTATCCACCCTTGGCTCCCCCCATAGCTCTGCGGGTGCCCCTCACTCCTGACCCACAGCCCCCTGGTATCCACCCTTGGCTCCCCCCATAGCTCTGCGAGTGCCCCTCACTCCCGACCCGCAGCCCCCTGGTATCCACCCTTGGCTCCCCCCATAGCTCTGCGGGTGCCCCTCACTCCCTACCTGCAGCCCCCTGGTATCCACCCTTGGCTCCCCCCATAGCTCTGCGGGTGCCCCTCACTCCTGACCCGCAGCCCCCTGGTATCCACCCTTGGCTCCCCCCATAGCTCTGCGGGTGCCCCTCACTCCTGACCCGCAGCCCCCTGGTATCCACCCTTGGCTCCCCCCATAGCTCTGCAAGTGCCCCTCACTCCCGACCCGCAGCCCCCTGCTATCCACCCTTGGCTCTCCCCATAGCTCTGCGGGTGCCCCTCCCGACCCGCAGCCCCTTGGTATCCACCCTTGGCTCCCCCCATAGCTCTGCGGGTGCTCCTCACTCCCGACCCGCAGCCCCCTGCTATCCACCCTTGGCTCTCCCCATAGCTCTGCGGGTGCCCCTCACTCCTGACCCGCAGCCCCCTGCTATCCGCCCTTGGCTCCCCCCATAGCTCTGCGGGTGCCCCTCACTCCCGACCCGCAGCCCCCTGCTATCCGCCCTTGGCTCCCCCCATAGCTCTGCGGGTGCCCCTCACTCCCAACCTGCAGCCCCCTGGTATCCACCCTTGGCTCCCCCCATAGCTCTGCGGGTGCCCCTCACTCCTGACCCGCAGCCCCCTGCTATCCACCCTTGGCTCCCCCCATAGCTCTGCGGGTGCCCCTCACTCCCGACCTGCAGCCCCCTGCTATCCACCCTTGGCTCCCCCCATAGCTCTGCGAGTGCCCCTCACTCCCGACCCGCAGCCCCCTGGTATCCACCCTTGGCTCCCCCCATAGCTCTGCGGGTGCCCCTCACTCCCGACCCGCATCCCCCTGCTATCCACCCTTGGCTCTCCCCATAGCTCTGCGGGTGCCCCTCACTCCCGACCCGCAGCCCCCTGGTATCCACCCTTGGCTCCCCCCATAGCTCTGCGGGTGCCCCTCACTCCCGACCCGCATCCCCCTGCTATCCACCCTTGGCTCCCCCCATAGCTCTGCGGGTGCCCCTCACTCCCAACCTGCAGCCCCCTGCTATCCACCCTTGGCTCCCCCCATAGCTCTGCGAGTGCCCTCACTCCTGACCCGCATCCCCCTGCTATCCACCCTTGGCTTCCCCCCATAGCTCTGCGGGTGCCCCTCACTCCCAACCTGCAGCCCCCTGCTATCCACCCTTGGCTCCCCCCTATAGCTCTGCGGGTGCCCCTCCTGACCCACAGCCCCCTGCTATCCACCCTGGGCTCCCCCCATAGCTCTGCCAGTGCCCCTCACTCCCAACCTGCAGCCCCCTGGTATCCACCCTTGGCTCCCCCCATAGCTCTGCGGGTGCCCCTCACTCCTGACCCGCAGCCCCCTGCTATCCACCCTTGGCTCCCCCCATAGCTCTGCGGGTGCCCCTCACTCCTGACCCGCAGCCCCCTGCTATCCACCCTTGGCTCCCCCCATAGCTCTGCGAGTGCCCCTCACTCCTGACCCGCATCCCCCTGCTATCCACCCTTGGCTCCCCCCATAGCTCTGCGGGTGCCCCTCACTCCTGACCCGCAGCCCCCTGCTATCCACCCTTGGCTCCCCCCATAGCTCTGCGGGTGCCCCTCACTCCTGACCCGCAGCCCCCTGGTATCCACCCTTGGCTCCCCCCATAGCTCTGCGAGTGCCCCTCACTCCTGACCCGCAGCCCCCTGGTATCCACCCTTGGCTCCCCCCATAGCTCTGCGGGTGCCCCTCACTCCCGACCCGCATCCCCCTGCTATCCACCCTTGGCTCCCCCCATAGCTCTGCGGGTGCCCCTCCCGACCCGCAGCCCCCTGGTATCCACCCTTGGCTCCCCCCATAGCTCTGCGGGTGCTCCTCACTCCCGACCCGCAGCCCCCTGCTATCCACCCTTGGCTCTCCCCATAGCTCTGCGGGTGCCCCTCACTCCTGACCCGCAGCCCCCTGCTATCCACCCTTGGCTCCCCCCATAGCTCTGCGGGTACCCCTCACTCCCAACCTGCAGCCCCCTGCTATCCACCCTTGGCTCCCCGCATAGCTCTGCGGGTGCCCCTCACTCCCAACCTGCAGCCCCCTGGTATCCACCCTTGGCTCCCCCCATAGCTCTGCGGGTGCCCCTCACTCCTGACCCGCAGCCCCCTGCTATCCACCCTTGGCTCCCCCCATAGCTCTGCGGGTGCTCCTCACTCCCGACCCGCAGCCCCCTGCTATCCACCCTTGGCTCCCCCCATCGCTCTGCGAGTGCCCCTCATTCCCCTGCTAGCCCAGCCCTTGTGCCCGTCTCAGTGAAATTCTTGTGATATGCCCAGGTCGGGACAAGATGCCCAAATCTCCACTGCCTGGTGACCTCAGCAGCAGGGTGCTCCCTCACATCCCGCCCCCCCGCTTTCCTGCTGTCTGTGCAGCATGGCAGGCACCCCGGGGGGTGGGACTTGGGGTGTTTGTGAGTGTAGAGGAGCGCGGGGCAGGTTAGGTGCAGCGGAGCCGGGATCCCACAGGGCCCTGTCTGAGCCAGGCTGCTCGCTGCAGCCTGTTAAAAGTAATCCTCTCGCCGGCATCAACAAGGAAGCCACAAACAAATGGGCTGGGAAATCACCTGTGAGGGAGATGCTGTGGGACAGGGAGGCCCAGCAAAGGGGAGCAGGAGATGGGGGGCTTCCCCCCATCCCGACATCCAGAGAGCGCTGCTCCCAGGAGAAATCCCAGCCCCAGGGGGCCCTGACCCCAGCGGGGACCCTGCTGGCCTGGGTCAGTGGCAGGCTTCCAGGGTGTAGGGAGCCGCGGCCCATAGCCATGTGGGGATCTCTCCCTGGGACCCGGCTCGGCTCAGCCTCCATCGTTTGAGTCCGCAAATATTAGTTTCCGCCGGGTTTAATGAAGCCGTTGTGCAGGGCATGGCCCCGCGCCCCAGCCCGTGGCCTTAACAACGGCTCTGTGGCCTCGATTAAAGGGACCTTTCAGTCGCTTTCAAGTATTTTTAGAAAGGTGGGGGGGGGGGGGGGGGGGGGGACCCAGCCGAGCCAGGAGAGGAAAATCCCGGGCTGGCCTGGTGCAAAACTAAGGAAATAGCACCACCTAGACTGCAGCTCCCTCCCCGGCTCAGCTGGCGAGCCGCTGGGCCCTCTGCTCTGTGCCCCGACGGGGCTAGTCCTGCCCCGACTCTGCAAGGCCTGGTCCAACCCTGGGGGTCTCCTGCTCTACCCAGGGCCAGGTGCCCAAGTACTAACTCCGGGGAGGGGGGTGGTCATGCTATAAATAACATGATCTCAAAGCACCTTCCCTGGGGTCAGCACCGCCTTGTAGAGAGGGGAAACTGAGGCACAGAAAGAGGCAGGCCTTGCCCAAAGTCACCCAGCGAGTCAGTGCTGGGAATAGACCCAGGAGTCCGGGTCCCAGCTCACTGGCCCGCCAGTGGTTAGGGGAAGAGCCCAGGCTCTTTGGGGGACATCCCCCCCCCGGCAGAGAACCTTGCTCCCTACTGCTCTGTGGGTGACAGCAGGGTCTGCTGGACCCTGAAGTGCCATCTATGCCCCCACACTTTCAAGTGGGGGGGGCTCGTTTTGTGCAGCACTTTGCGTACTTCTGCTCTTCCCACAAAGAGCACAGGGATGGATCCAGAGCAGGAAGGGGTATCCCTAACCTCCAGCCCCATGGGATTCCCCCTAGCCCCCAGCCCCATGGGTGGGGTATCCCTAACCTCCAGCCCCATGGGATTCCCCATAGCCCCCAGCCCCATGGACAGGGTGTTCCCCCTAGCCCCCAGCCCCATGGGATTCCCCCTAGCCCCCAGCCCCATGGGCGGGATATTTCCCCTAGCCCCCAGCCCCATGGGATTCCCCCTAGCCCCCAGCCCCATGGACAGGGTGTTCCCCCTAGCCCCCAGCCCCATGGGATTCCCCCTAGCCCCCAGCCCCATGGGCGGGATATTTCCCCTAGCCCCCAGCCCCATGGGATTCCCCATAGCCCCCAGCCCCATGGGAAGGGTATTTCCCCTAGCCCCCACCCCCCCATGTTGGCCTATGGCCTGGTTTGTTTCGTCCAGGTAGTAGAGACAAGCCCCCATGTGTCCAGCACAGGGGCGTGAGCACATCACCCTCCCACAGCCCTTCTCTCCTCTCGCCCCCGCCTATGGGGGCTGGGAGCGTCAGAGGGAGCAGGCAAAGCAGAGACCCTGCGGTGCTGCTGGGAGCAGGGAGCCCCCGGGGGTGCCCAGCTCGCTGCCCTCCCCCACCCCCACGTCCCCCAGAGAGCACTGGCCTGGAGCCAGTGACAGCCCAAGGGGTTCGTGTCTGCCCTCCTCCTTCGCCAGCCCAGCGTGGGCTCGGTGCCTACAGCCTGGTCTCCAGAGCCGGGTCCAGCTCCTAACGCCCCCCAAGGGGGTTTCACTCAGTGATGCCCCCTCCCTGAGGTTACCTCTGCTGCCCCCTGCTGGCCCGTGGGAGCAGGACCCAGTGAGGCACAGGGCAGGGGGTGGGGTGGGGGTAGGGGGGCTGCTGCTCTTCGTTAGGCCTTGGTAATTAACAAGTGTGATGGATTCTCTTTCCCTATCTTGGGCATGCTGCGGACCCGGGCGCCCTGGGGCTGGGGCTGGGGCTGAGAGCAGGGCCTGCCCTGCAGATCTGCCCGTCTCCCGAGCTCAGGGCCGGGGCCGTGGTGGAGGGTGACACACGAGGGGCCTTTTCCGTATGCTCCCGAGTTCCCTGCCCTTTGAGCCGTGCCCTGGCATTCCTGCCCTCTTCATTAGTGACTGTGAGGTGAGCTTTGTTCCCCTGCCCAGCCCTGGAGCGGCCTTGCTGTTATGGATAGTAACAGTAGGGGCTATGGGGGCCCCATTGTGCTGGGCACTGCCCAGACCCCAACTGAGATCCGGGCCCCGTCGCGCCAGGTGCTGCACAGACCCTGGCCGAGATCACAGCCCCATTGTGCCCAGTGCTGCCCAGACCCCGCCTAGGGTGACCAGACAGCAAATGTGAAAAATAGGGACAGGGGTGGAGGGTAATAGGAGCCTATATAAGAACAGACCCAAAAATCGGGACTGTCCCTATAAAATCGGGACATCTGGTCACCCTACCCCCACCTGAGATCAGGGCCCCGTCATGCCAGTGCTGCACAGACCCTGCCCAAGATCAGGGCCCCTCGGACCCCACGTGGTATCCTCGGTCCCAGCCCAGTGCCTAGCTCCAAGCCCCCTCCCTCCCAGCTCGGATGGTGTTGGGCGCTCCATGAGACATGGGGGGGTTGAGGGGCCCAGCGAGGCAGGGGGCTGTACTCACCCGCTGGCTGCTAGTGAATGATCCAGACGGTTTGGGGAGCCCGTGGGTGGGGGGTGAGCTGCAGCACTCACAGACTCAAGGCTGATGCTTCGTGGCATCGGATGCCCATGGGTCAGGCAGAGGCCTCCAGGTCTCCCCCTCTCTGCAGCAACCCCAGTGGTAGTTGTGGGATGGAAACAGCTCCGCGACCAAGTGACACGGAGTCATGAGCGGGGTTGGGGGGGTGTACGTGGGCGTCGTGGTGCCATGACCGGGGTTGGGGGCCGTACGTGGGCGTCGTGGTGCCGTCAGCGGGGTTGGAGACGTACGTGGGCATCGTGGTGCCATCAGCGGGGTTGGGGGGGTGTACATGGGCATCATGGTGCCATGACCGGGGTTGGGGGGGTGTACATGGGCGTCATGGTGCCATGACCGGGGTTGGGGGGGTGTACATGGGCGTCATGGTGCCATGACCGGGGTTGGGGGACGTACGTGGGCGTCGTGGTGCCGTCAGCGGGGTTGGGAGCGTACGTGGGCGTCGTGGTGCCGTCAGCAGGGTTGGGGGGCATACGTGGGCGTCGTGGTGCCGTCAGCGGGGTTGGGGGGCGTACGTGGGCGTCGTGGTGCCGTCAGCGGGGTTGGGGGGCATACGTGGGCGTCGTGGTGCCATGATCGGGGTTGGGGGACGTACATGGGCATCGTGGTGCTGTCAGCGGGGTTGGGGACGTACGTGGGCGTCGTGGTGCCGTCAGTGGGGTTGGGGGACATATGTGGGCATTGTGGTGCCATGATCGGGGTTGGGGGGCATACGTGGGTGTCGCGGTGCCGTCAGCGGGGTTGGGGGGCGTACGTAGGTGTCGTGGTGCCGTCAGCGGGGTTGGGGGACGTACGTGGGTGTTGTGCTACTGTCAGCAGGGTTGGGGATGTACATGGGTGTCATGGTGCCATGACCGGGGTTGGGGACGTACATGGGTGTCGTGGTGCCATGACCGGGGTTGGGGGCCGTACGTGGGCATTGTGGTGCCGTCAGCGGGGTTGGGGGGGTGTACATGGGCATCATGGTGCCATGACCGGGGTTGGGGGGGTGTACATGGGCGTCATGGTGCCATGACCGGGGTTGGGGGGGTGTACATGGGCGTCATGGTGCCATGACCAGGGTTGGGGGACGTACGTGGGCGTCGTGGTGCCGTCAGCGGGGTTGGGAGCGTATGTGGGCGTCGTGGTGCCGTCAGCAGGGTTGGGGGGCGTACGTGGGTGTCGTGGTGCCGTCAGCGGGGTTGGGGGGCATACGTGGGCATCGTGGTGCCGTCAGCGGGGTTGGGGGGCGTACGTGGGCGTCGTGGTGCCGTCAGCGGGGTTGGGGGGCATACGTGGGCGTCGTGGTGCCGTCAGCGGGGTTGGGGGGCGTACGTGGGCGTCGTGGTGCCGTCAGCGGGGTTGGGGACGTACGTGGGCGTCGTGGTGCCGTCAGTGGGGTTGGGGGACATACATGGGCATTGTGGTGCCATGATCGGGGTTGGGGGACATACGTGGGCGTCGTGGTGCCGTCAGCGGGGTTGGGGGGCATACGTGGGTGTCACGGTGCCGTCAGCGGGGTTGGGGGACGTACGTGGGCATCGTGGTGCTATGACCGGGGTTGGGGGCATACGTGGGCGTCGTGGTGCCATGACCGGGGTTGGGGGACGTACGTGGGTGTTGTGGTGCCATGACCGGGGTTGGGGGACGTACGTGGGTGTTGTGGTGCCATGACTGGGGTTGGGGACGTACGTGGGCGTCATGGTGCAATGATCGGGGTTGGGGACGTACGTGGGCGTTGTGGTGCCATGATCGGGGTTGGGGACGTATGTGGGCGTCGTGGTGCCGTGTGCTAGCGGGTGCGTCATACGCAGGACCTGGGAATGGGTTACCCACCAGCTGGAGAAGGCGTCTGTGGGCTGGAAGGGAGAGATCACGGCGGATGCTGCAGAAGGCCTGTCCCGAGGAGTGGCCAGGCCAGACCAGCCGAGGGGCTGATCTAGACCAGTCTCCTGTCCCTGGCCAGTGCCCAGTCCCCAGCCCAGCCCCGCCCCACACTCCCCGCATTGCCCTGCCGTGGGATGGCAAAGCCCCGTAGATGCGGGTGGAGTGGGATGAGGCCCCTGCCATGCTGCTTAATGGCCTGGAAAATGCCTCCCAAGCAGCGTGCCCCAAGCCCTCCCCTCTGTCTGTGCCAAGCCCCCAGGGGCCCATCCCTGAGGGGACCCTGCCAGGGAGATGCAGGGGGCTAACTGGGGAGTTGGGGCTGCTTGCCTGCAGGGGGGGCAGCATTAGCCCCTTGGCTGGCAGGGCTCACGGAGGCCATGGCGTGTTGGTTAATAAGCGGCTGCTGATTCTCGGTGCGCAGCTGGCGGCCCCGGTCCTGCTTCCCCGAGGCGCCGGGTGTCGGGGAGGGGGAAGGAGCGGCCTTGGGAGCTGGCGGAGGCCAGCACCTCTGGGAATCCGGCCCCAGGGCTCTCGAGCTGGGCATCCCAACTCAGCGGGTGCTCCTGGCCCGCGTGCTTGAGGTCCCCAGAATGAACCCTGCAGCATGGTGCCCCCAGGGCCAGCGTGGCACCCCACTCGGCATGGCAGGCCACTCCTGGGAACTAGCCTGGCCCAGGCTCTGCCCCTCTGGGACCCGCCCCGGCCTCTGCCTCTCGCCTGGCCTGGGCTGTGGCACTGGGCGGAGGCTGCCCAAAGCAGTTGGCCCACCTGGGGAGATGAGGCTGGCTGTGGGGAGAGGGGCCGGCGCCCTCCCCAGGTCAGAGCTGAGGGGGCTTGGCCAGCCCCTGGCCTGGGTGGTGAAATCAGGGTGTTGTGTTTACTTTCCCCTATTGGCAGCTGGAAGGGGAAGCCCATCCCAGCCCCGCATTGTTGTCTCAGCGAGTTAATCAGATCCCACAATCCTGTTGTGGAAATATTGGGCCTCCCTCCAAACAATAGAGACCGAGAATATTGTGGTTAAATTTCAACCAGCTGCCTCCCTGCTCTGTTTGATCCCCCCCTCCCCGGGGCACCTGGTATCAGCCCCAGGCAGGGGGAGCAGGACTGGAGCGGCATCTTCGCCCGCTCTGCCCCAGGAACCCCGCACACCTGAGCAAAGAGAGCCCCGGAGGGGGGGCACCTGCTTGGGCCGCAGGGCTCCTGGGTGGGGGGCACCCGCTGTGGCGGGCTCAGGGCCCCTCCACGTGTGTTTTGTTGACACCTGTCGAAGTCGCCGGGGTGGGCTGGGAGCCGGGGCCCCCAGAGCAGGGCCGATTCGCGGGGTGGAGGGAGCCCGCTGGCCTCGCTCTCGTTGGCGGGGTGGGGGCGGCTGCCTACCGGGGCTCGCCCCAGGGACAGGTGGAGCGGGGCGCCTCCCCGGCCGGTGGGGTGGGCTCCGGCCAGCGGCGCTGCTGGCAGGGGGCGGAGGCTGCCGGCGGCCCATGGCAGGTTCCGCGGGGAGGCGGAGGGAGGGAGCTGGGAGGCTGGGACATGGGCAGGGTGCGGTCCTGGCGGTTCCCGATCCCGGATCTCTTCAATTTCCCCTCTCACTCGTGCCCTGGGAGTGGAGGCAGCAGCGGCTCCGGCTCCGGCTCCGGCCCCTGCAGCCACCGCCGCCCTGACCACCAGGGCGCAAACCGCGGGGACTCCGGGCAGCCGGGCCCCCGGCCCCGCAGCAGCCGCCCCGCTGCCAAAACAAACCGCCCTTTGCTATTTATTGGAGGCGGCCGGGCAGGAGCGCTCAGAGCAGGCGGCCAGCCCCAGGCGCCGGCCAGCAGCCGCGGGGCGCACGGCAGCACCTGCCCGGCACACGGCCACCTTTACGCACTGGATGGCGACCCCCCTGGGGCCCGGCGAGCGCCCCGGCCGAGCCTGAGGGGCTCCCGGGCTGAGGATCCCCCTGTGACCCGCCTCCCCGCCCCGGCGGAGCAGCCCAGCGTCCCCGCTGCCCCCGGACTTCCCTGCCATGAAGCTGGCCCGGCTCCTACTGCTGCTGAGCGGGTGCGCGCTGCTGCTGGCGCCAGCGGTGCGGGGCTGCGGGCCGGGCCGGGTGGTGGGCAGCCGCCGGCGGCCCCCGAGGAAGCTCGTCCCGCTGGCTTACAAGCAGTTCAGCCCCAACGTGCCCGAGAAAACCCTGGGCGCCAGCGGCAGGTACGAGGGCAAGATCGCGCGGAACTCGGAGCGCTTCAAGGAGCTGACCCCCAACTACAACCCCGACATCATCTTCAAGGACGAGGAGAACACGGGAGCCGACCGCCTCATGACCCAGGTACGGGCCCAGCCCCTCCCCGGGCCAGGCCCTCTGCGCCCCGCGGTCCTTGCTCTCCGGGGGAGCCCTGCTCTTCCCTCCCCTGGGTCCTGCCATGCTGGGCTCCGGGGGACGTTCCATCCCGCCCGGCGGGGCGCGGGGCTGTCCGGGGGCCGGGCTCAGGTGCTAGGAAGGAGGGAGGGAGGCCGGGAGGTGCCCCGCGTGCGGGGTAGAGCATGGCCCGAGCAGATGCTTCCTCCCCGGATAGCTGCCCGCTGCGGTGACCCTCGGCTGCCGGCACCTGCCGTCCCGCGGGGCCCCTGTGCAGCCGGATCCCCGGTGCGCGGCGGGGGTCTCCTCTGTTCTCCCAGCCCGGCTTCGCTTGTTTGCCCTCCGCTGCCTGCCTTCCACCGAGCCCGGGGACCGTCCCGTGCAGTGCGGGGCGGCAGCGCTGCAGGGACCCCCAGGCTCCGGACGCGGAGAGGAGCTGCCGGGGTGAGGGCGCGCGGCGCGGCTCTGCCGTTCACCTGCCGGGCAGCGGGCGCTCTGGGTCTGCGGGCCCCGCGCCTGTCAGCCCCACTCCGAGGCGGAGGAGGGGGCGAGTTCACAGCGGGCCCCCGGCAGCCGCAAGTTGCTCTGAGTCACGAGGGGCTTCCTGGGGGCAGGCTGCTGCCCCAGCCCGCTAGGAAGTTCCCGTCCCTGGGCGGATGCTGGGCAGGACCAGAGCGCTGGAGGGAGGGGGTGGGCAGTGGCACCCCCTGCCTGCCCGGGGAGGCCCCCAGCTGGGCAGTCCCTTGGCATTGGCTGGGGGTAGGGTTCCGTGTCTGAAATCTCCGGGGCCCCAGGGCTGAAGGGGGCGCAGGGGAGGGTGTCTGGGAGCCAGTGCTGGGCGGGGGGGTCAGTGGAGGGTGTCTGGGACCCATTGCTGGGGGGGCAGAGCTGCGGGGGGGGCGGGTTGTGGTGCTGTGCCAAAGGAGAGGACTTCTTGGGCTGTGGAGGGACCAGGAAAGGGGGGCGACTGGCGTGACCCTTGTCAGTGCCCCCGGCACAGACTGACCCTTGACTGCTCAATGGCCGGGTCCCCTCGGCTAGGCTCTGACCACAGCCAGGTCCCTGCTGGTGCTGCCCGCTGGGGACTGGGCGGAGGGGGTGCCTGCGTGGAGCCCCTTGTTGGCATGAGTGACAGGAGCAGGTCACTGGCAGCTTCCCACGAAGGCTCTGGGCACTCCTGGGTGCTCAGCTCCTCGGCCGGTCGAAGGGGCCTGAGAATAGGGTGAGGAGGGGGGCTTCGGTGTGACCGCCGTGGGCATGACACCGCCTCCCCCACCCCCCTGTCCATGGGCTGAGCGCCTGGGATGGCAGCAGAGGTGGGGGCAGTGGCCTTGCAGGACTCCGTCAGCGTAACAGACCGGCATCGCCCAGGGCGGCAAAGAGCCTCGCCCTCTCCGCGGGGGAGGGGATTCATGTACCCAGAGCCCTGGCAGACCGGCCTAGTGGGCACAGCCTTCGCTCAGGCCGGGCAGCATTGTCCAAGCCCCTTCACCCGCTCTGTGCCTCGGTTTCCCCTGCCTCTGGGAGCTGGGGCGGTGGCTGATGCCTGGGGTGGCGTGTTTGGAAGGTACTGACCCTAGCCGGGCGAGGCCGTGCCTAAGGCAGGGGACAATGGCCTGTCGTAAATTCCACCTGGAAGCCAGCAGCGGGTGGCTCCGGGCCGAAGGTTACCCTGGTTTCGGTGTGGGCAAGGAGAATGCCTGCGGCGTTCAGGAATGCAGATAAGGAGCCTGGTCCCAGCCCTCGGCGCTGGTTTACAGCCCAGGTGAACTTCCCAGCACAGGCTCTGGGTCCCAGGGCTGGAGGCAGGCGCTGGGCCCGCGGGGTCCTGGCTGGCGGGGGCATGACTAGCGTGCCCTGGGCTCTGAAACCAGAGGTTCGGTGGACTCCGGCCTTGGTGTGTGTGAGGACACCAGGAAGTGAGTGTGGGGCAGTCTGACATCACTGGAGCTTGGATCCCTGGGTAGGGACAGCCCCCTGCACTCCATGCTGCTCTGCCTGACCTGCTTGGACCTCTGTGGAGTCTGCCAGCCAGGGGCAGCTCGTGCCAGCTGGGATGTGGGCAGGGAGCCCAAAGCACTTCACAGCTAGTAATGACTGTCACATGGTCACTAATGCCAGGTGCTGGATCAGCGCCGGTGCCCCCGGGAGGGGCAGGGCCCATGTCCCATTCCCCACCCCCCTGAGCCAGCCAGTCCCCTGCCCTGGGGCCGGATCAGCGCCAGCACCCCCTGGAGGGGCAGGCCCCGTGCCCCATTCCCCGTCCCCCTGAGCCAGCCAGTCCCGTGCCCTGGGGCCGGATCAGCGCCGGCGCCCCCTGGAGGGGCAGGGCCCATGTCCCATTCCCCACCCCCCTGAGCCAGCCAGTCCCCTGCCCTGGGGCCAGATCAGAGTCGGCACCCCCTGGAGGGGCAGGCCCCATGCCCCATTCCCCGTCCCCCTGAGCCCGCCAGTCCCCTGCCCTGGGGCAGGATCAGCGCCGGCACCCCCTGGAGGGGCAGGCCCCGTGCCCCATTCCCCGTCCCCCTGAGCCCGCCAGTCCCCTGCCCTGGGGCAGGATCAGCGCCGGCACCCCCTGGAGGGCCAGGCCCCGTGCCCCATTCCCCGTTCCCCTGAGCCAGCCAGTCCCGTGCCCTGGGGCCGGATCAGCGCCGGCGCCCCCTGGAGGGGCAGGCCCCGTGCCCCATTCCCCGTCCCCCTGAGCCAGCCAGTCCCCTGCCCTGGGGCAGGATCAGCGCCGGCACCCCCTGGAGGGGCAAGCCCCGTGCCCCATTCCCCACCCCCCTGAGCCAGCCAGTCCCGTGCCCTGGGGCCGGATCAGCGCCGGCACCCCCTGGAGGGGCAGGCCCCGTGCCCCATTCCCCGTCCCCCTGAGCCAGCCAGTCCCCTGCCCTGGGGCAGGATCAGCGCCGGCACCCCCTGGAGGGGCAGGCCCCGTGCCCCATTCCCCACCCCCCTGAGCCAGCCAGTCCCGTGCCCTGGGGCCGGATCAGCGCCGGCACCCCCTGGAGGGGCAGGCCCCGTGCCCCATTCCCCGTCCCCCTGAGCCAGCCAGTCCCCTGCCCTGGGGCAGGATCAGCGCCGGCACCCCCTGGAGGGGCAGGCCCCGTGCCCCATTCCCCACCCCCCTGAGCCAGCCAGTCCCGTGCCCTGGGGCCGGATCAGCGCCGGCACCCCCTGGAGGGGCAGGCCCCGTGCCCCATTCCCTGTCCCCCTGAGCCAGCCAGTCCCCTGCCCTGGGGCCGGATCAGCGCCGGCACCCCCTGGAGGGGCAGGCCCCGTGCCCCATTCCCTGTCCCCCTGAGCCAGCCAGTCCCCTGCCCTGGGGCCGGATCAGCGCCGGCACCCCCTGGAGGGGTAGGCCCCACGTCCCAACTGTGAGCCTATTTCTGTCTGTCTCGCTGCATGAGGCAGGGCAGAACCGGTCCCAGGTAATCCCAGTGTCACACTCTCCTCTCGCCGTGTGTGCGCAGTGGCCAGCCCAATGGGGCTCCGACTGGAGCTTCTCGGCAGCCCACAGCCCAGCCTTTCCAGCTGAAAGTGCCTGCTGCCCCGGGGGCTGGGCCCTCGCTGGCCTGGCCCTGGTGGGAGCCCAGTGGCCAAGATGTAGGGACACCTGGCTGGGGGAGCAGGGGGCTGCCAGCCAATCGCACTGGGACTCCCAGCACCCTCAGGGCAACCTTCCCAGTGCCCCCCAGGGTGAAGGGAGAGATCCCCCCAGGGCCCCAGGCTCCACACTGCCAGGACAGCTGGGGGAGGGGACAGGACCCACTCCCATGCAACCCCTCTCCCTCGCCTCACTGGCTTTTACTGCTGTTGACTCACCTCAGAACCTGTTTTCCCCAAGTCCAAGGGTCTGGGCGTCCGGGTGGTGCTGGGAGACGCTGGCCCGGGGGGCCAGGGCTGCTCCCCGCCTCCCTTATCGGTTCATCTGCCTCAAGAATCTGCGTCTGTTTGCTCTGTGCTGGGCCTGCTGGCAGGCACTGAGAGAAGGCCCCACCTTTCCCCTCCCAGGGAGCCGGCCCTTCTCCACCCTCGCTGGGCAGAGGAATGTCTCAGGTGCCCCCGCCCCTATGGTGCCCTACGGGCCAGCCTCACTGCCCAGCCCCATCAGCCTGCAGACCCAGTGTGCTGCCCGCTCCTGGGTGACCCCTCCCCCCCCCAACATGGGCATGGCAGGGCCTGGGCAGGCTGCCCTGCGGAGGAAACACCACTGACACCACTCCCCCCCCAACATGGGCATGGCAGGGCCTTGGTCCCCATCCAGGGTGGGGCTGCTGGCTGCCCTCCCTGTGTGTGTGTGTCGGGGGTGGGGGTCAGCCTGGCCCTGCCATCTCAGGGCTCCCCCTGGGAGCGAGTCCCACTGGCCTTGCTTGTGAGTGACTCCGCTGGGAGCTGAAGGTGCCAGGTGGGCACAGCATACACGCCCGGTGCCAAGCGCCCTGCCAGCAGGAGCACCCAGGGGAGGAGCGCTCCCTCTCTGAGGCCCTGTTCAGCCCTCGGCCTCTGCTGGGGCTGCCAAGCTTGGCACAAAGCTCAGCTGGGAGCCCTGAGCAGCTGGGCACCACCGCCTCCCTGGGGGAGCTGGGCACCACCGCACTCCCTGGGGGAGCTGGTCCCTGCTTAACCGTCGTGTGGGCTGGGGTCTCTCCGGGCGTCTCCGAGCCGTGCTCTCCCCCTGGCTCCCCCCTCCGGCTCCCCGGGACAGGGCGTTGGAGGCCACTCCTGCTGTGTGAAGGGCGCCAGCCCCTCTGAGAGCCCCGGGCCCCTGCTCAGGCCAGCAGCCTGTCTCCAGCAGTGGCCCCCAGCCCATGGTGCCTCCCCCACCCCCCATAATGTCCCTGGCTGGCTGTGCAGATTGTCCTGCAGCGTGAGACTGGACCCATCCTGTCGCTCGTGTCCTCAGCTCGCCGAGCGACTCGTGCTGCACAGCCGTGACATTGCCCGTCCCGGTCCCTCTTGTGGCAGAGAGTCCCACGGGCCAACTGGGCGCTGGGTAAAGTGGTTCTGACTCCCCTGCCAGTGATTCCCTCGGCTGGCTGCTCACGGCACTGGGCAAACTGAGCCCAGGAGGGGTCCTTGCTGTGCCCTGCGGGGGAGCTCGTCTGCAGAGCCCACGCCCCGGGTAGGCTGACCAGACAGCAAGTGTCAAAAATCGGGACAGGGGGTGGGGGGTAATAGGTGCCTATGTGAGAAAGACCCCAAAATCGGGACTGTCCCTATAAAATCGGGACATCTGGGCACCCTAGCCCCGGGATTGTCCCCGGGCCGGCTCTGGCCCCAGATTCCTGTCGCCTGCAGCAATCTCATGAGGACACTTTGTGCTCAGTGTCCCCGGGCCGGCGCTTTCCTCCTGGGCCGGCCCAGGGCACTGGGGAGCATCCTGTGCCCTTAAGGGGCCCCGGGGCGCCCGGCTGCGATCCCTGCCGTGGGGACTCTCTGGCACTGCAGTGACACCTGCTGGCTACAGCTGGGACTGTCAGAGCAGCACTTCGCTCCAGCCACAGGGACCATCGCCCTCCCAGCTGCCCCCTGCACACCCCTCCACACAGCAGGGCCTGGGTGGCCGGAAGCAGCCCCGGGCTGGGCTGGGACAGGTTTGCTCCCTGGCCAGCAGCCAGAGCGAAAGCGGCTGGGATCTGAGCCCCCTTCCCCTGACACCTGCCCTGGGCAGCCATGTCCCCTTAGCCTGGGACCGTGCGCCCCACGGACTGGGACGTGCAATGCAGGGGTCGTGCCTGGGGCTGGGCCGGGGGGGCTGGGGGGATTCCAGGTGATGCTAAACTGTGAGGAGCTGGGAATCCGAGGGAGGCCCCAGCAATCAGCATCTCTCTGCCCATGCAGCACCTAGCACGGGGGTCCTGGCCCTGACTCGGCTCCTCTGCAGTCAGGAGGGAGATCCAGCCCGGAGAAGGGCTGAGAGGGGAGCAGGGAACAGGCCAGGATCTGTAAGCACAGGGGGCGGCTCTAATCCGCTGGGGGGATCCGCTGCTGGGAAGAGGCTAACATGCCGTGTCCGTGTGTGCACGCTCATATGGGGCCCCAGTACCCCAGCTTTGCGGGGCCCCACCCACTCCCATTGCACAGACGTTTAGGGGACCCCCTGAGCTCAGGGCCCTGCTACAATTGTTCCCTGCTTTTCCTCTCGTCTATCCTGTGTCTGTGTGTGTCTGTCCGTCCGTCCATCCCAGGGGAGCCGCTCCAAGGATGGGTCGGGAGGGAGGAAAGGAACGGCTGGGCTGGGGCCACATGCAGACTGAGCCGGGGGCTATGGGGCTGCCTGCTGGGGGGATCGTGGGGCATGACCAGGGGCGATGGGATGAGGCTGGGGAGGGGCGTCCTGGCCGGATGCCGTTGTCTTCCTAGGGAAAGGGCCGGGGAGAGCCCAGTTACAGCGCGTGATGCCCTGAGCCCCAGCGGGGCAGCCCTGCCTGGGGCTGGGGTTTATGGGAGCCACCGCATGAGCGCCCCCTGCCTGGGAGGATGTCAGGTGCAGCCTGGGGGCGGGGGGAGCAGGGCTGCTGTGGGCCCACAAAGCAGAACAGCCTCCCCCTCCTGCCAGCCTCCCCGCCGGGCCAGGAGGGGTGTCTCTGGGGGTGGCTGGGCTGCATGGCCTGGGGCTGAGGGGGGCATGGTGGCCCTGCTCCCAGGCAGGCTGGTGGCACCCGCACCCTGGTGCCATGTGTCTGGGTGGCATCAGGTAAGTGGTTCATGGGGACAACCCCCCCCCCCCCCCCCCAGTGAATTGTGTTTGTCAAATTCCTTCCCTGTCTTATCTCCTGCTGGTCCAGACACTGAGTCTGCGCCCAGCGCTGGGGAGCCTGGGGGAGGGGGAGGGCAGACAGGAACCTCTCTGGGGCAAAGGCCCCCTTCCCCCGCCCATACCGCCCATCACCGCCCCGGCAGCAAACTCCCCTCTGCCTCTGCTGGGCCCTTCCAGCCTAAGGGAGGTGTCATGGCCAGAGCAGCCGTGGGGCGGGGCCTCCTGGTTTGGGAGGGGCAGGGGGTGCCCGGGAGAGCCCAGTGCCAGGCTGTGAATGCCCAGCCTGAGGCACCAGCTGGAGCCCGGGGTGATGCCCTATCCAGCCTTTCCCCACTGGGGACCCCTGAGCTGGGTTCGGCTCACATGGCTAGTCATCACCATCCATCTTCCTGCTCGGGGCAGCCCAGGACTGGGCTAGCAGGGGGCTGCAGATCGGGAGTGAGGGGCACCGGCAGAGCTGGGGACAGGGGGAGCCCAGAGCTGGAATAGCAGGGGCTGTGGGTCAGGGATGAGGGGCACCAGCAGAGCTGTGGAAAGGGGGAGCCCAGGAAGGGCTGTCCCTGGGGTCTGCGGTGCCCATGTTTGGGATGGTTTTTCGCTGGGGGCTCTGGTCAGACTGGGGGACTCCCTCAGACCTTAGCCAACAGTGCAGCCCCATTACCGTCCTCCTGGGGGCGCCCTCCCCTGGCTCTGCAGGAAGGCTAGCTGGAGCCGGGCAGGGCACCCGGCCTGGGGAGCAGCCAATCCACCAGGGCTACTGAGGGAGCAGCTGGAGAGTGTCTCCCCCCCCCCCCCGCCCCGCAGCACGGGGGCCGGGGGGGGGGGCCCTCTGGTTCTAACCCCCCCAGGCTAGCAGTGACCGAACAGCGCTGCCGGCTAGTAGCTGCCTGGAGGCCGCGGGGCGGGTCTGCCGGGTCTCAGCCCGGTGCCCCATGGGCCAGTGCCCACCTCACCAAACCCATGGGCACCAGCTGGCCCCCTCCCTGCCAGCCCCAGCGGAGGCCCCCGCAGGGCGGGTGTGAGGGGAAGTGACTGCAGGGCTCAGGTCCTGCCGACTCCGTCGCTCCGCGGCTGGGCGGGATGTCGGGGCCAGACTCAGGCGCTGCCCTGGCCCTGCCACACCTGCCGGCGGGGGGAGGGGTCTGCCAGCCTTGCCCCTCGTGGATGGGGCAGCGATTGTCAGGGGTGTGCTGTGAACGTGGCACCCCAGGGCAGTGCGGGTCATGCCCAGAGGCCGTGGGGCTGCAGCAGGGAGCCTGGCCCTTTAGCGCATTCGGGAGCAGCTCCGGGCGGGGTGTTGAAGCCGGCCCGGCCCATGTGTGTGGGGGCGCTGGGGAGGGGCAGGGAAGGCGTCTTGGCATGAGAGGCAAAGTACCAGCATGGCTCCGGAACTGGCCAGGAGCCCGAGCAAAGCGGGGGATTAAAGGGGCCGTTTGTATCGGGGCCGAGGGCTACCAGTGGCCACGGGTGGCTTGCTAGAGGCAGCAGTGACCTGGGCAGGGGGAGGGCGTGTGCAGCTACACCAGGTGATTGAGGTTAGCGTGAGGCAACTCAGGGAGCCCCGAAGACAGGGGGATGGGGCAGACGGTGGCAGGTGAAATGCAGCCCCGTGTCCTCTGGGAGGGGGTGTGTGTGAGCGATTCACACACCTCGCAGGGCTCTGAATTCCCTGTATCCACCTGGGAGAGACCGTGTGCGGCCCTGCTCACCCCTCCCACGGGGCATGGCCCCGCTACGGGGTCTCAGGAGGGTGATGAGAGCGGCCCTGGCCTGGAAACCTCCTATGCCGAGGGATTGAAAAGACTGAGCCTGCTCCCGGAGGAGAGGGGCCGGGATAGCAGGCTGTGGTGTACTGGCTGAGTGAGAGATGGGCGCTCAGCGCCTCCATTCTCCCCATCTCACGGAACAAAAACAAGGGCACTTGGATGACACCAAAAAGTGGGAGAGGCAAAATCACATGTTATTAGCCTGTGGAACTCACTGCCACAGGAAGTCACTGAGGCCAAGGACTTAACAAGCTCCATAAAAGGATGGGACATTTCTGCAGCTACAGAACTCACCGGAGCCCTTTAAATAAATTCTGGCAGGGCAGTCGCCCCATCTGCTTCGGGGCTTGAACCAATCTGTGTGTGGGGGGGGGGCAGATTTTCCCCACCTGCTCCCGAGGGCTCCCACACCTTCCCCTGCAGCGTCTGCGCTAGGCCCTGGCACAGACAGACAGACCCATCTGGGGTCTGATCCCGTCTGGCAAGGCCTGTGTCCCTCTGTCCCAGTGGAGTGAGTGGGCCGGGGCTGCCCAGTGAGGCTGCGTGCTGGCTCTGGGGAGTGGTGTGGCTGCGGCCCAAGGGAGCCCTGGACAGTCCCTGCTGCCCCCCTCTCTGTCCAGCCCCTCTTTGTCCTGCCCCCCCCTCCTGCCCCCCGCTCTCTCCTGCCCCCCCCCCCGGCTCTGCACTAATGCTGCCCTTGCCCGCAGCGCTGTAAGGACCGCCTGAACTCCCTGGCCATCTCGGTGATGAACCAGTGGCCGGGGGTGAAGCTGCGGGTGACCGAGGGCTGGGACGAGGACGGGCACCACTCGGAGGAGTCGCTGCACTACGAGGGCCGAGCCGTGGACATCACCACGTCCGACCGGGACCGCAACAAGTACGGGCTGCTGGCGCGTCTGGCCGTGGAGGCCGGCTTCGACTGGGTCTACTATGAGTCCAAGGCCCACATCCACTGCTCCGTCAAGTCAGGTACGGGGGGGCCAGGCTCGCGCGTGTGTGGCTGTGGTACCCCGGGGCGGGGGCCGGCTGGCACCAGCCAGGCCCAACTACCCGGCACCCCCTGGTCCCCTCCCTCGGCCACCCCCACTCCAGTGCCCACCTCGCCATGGGCACCCACCCACCCTGCACTCCCTCACTCCATCCCATAGGCCCCCAACAGCCCTGCCCCCACACCCCCCAGCCGTCCCACCCCCCCATGCCCCTATGCCCCCCAGCTGTGCCACCCACCCTGCCCCCACACCCCCCCAGCTGTGCCCCCCACCCTGCCCCCATGCCCCCCAGCTGTGCCCCCACCTTGCACCCACGCCCCCCAGCTGTTCCACCCACCCTGCCCCCACACCCCCCAGCCATCCCACCCACCCTGCCCCCACGCCCCCCAGCTGTCCCACCCACCCTGAGTCTCCCCCATCCCATCTTCTCTGTTCCCCCCCCACCACACACACATTCTGTGCAGGGAAGACGGTGGCTCCATGGCCGTGGGGAGATGCGGGGCAGGGGCTGGCTGCTCTGGGGTAGAGCTCAGACATGGCATCTTGAAACATCCCAGCTTGACAATGTCTGCTCAGGGGGCAAACCGGGCTGGGCTAGCCAGGGGCTGGGGATTCGGGAGTGAGGGGCACCGGCAGAGCTGCGGGGAGCCCAGAACTGGGCTAGCCGGGGGCTGCGGGTCGGGAGTGAGGGGCACCGGCAGGGCTGCGGGCAGCCCAGGGCTGGGCTAGCCGGGGGCTGCGGGTCGGGAGTGAGGGGCACAGGTCAGGCTGTGTTTGGGATTGAGGCGTCATCACCTGCTTTGCCTGTTGCCGTTGCCTTGGGCTGCGAGCGCCCGTCCCACCCAGACAGGACTGGGGGGCCCTGCTGGGTCCATGAGCCCAGCTCCCTGCTCTTGCGAGATCCCTGCCCCCGCTGTGTGGGGGCTGCCAGGGCTCCCCGCCCCTGGGGCTGGGCTGGGGGGCCCCTCACTCTGGCACGACTCGGGGTGAATTCTCGGCAGGAGCCGACCGGCCCGTGGAATCCTCGCCGGGAGCCTGTCCCTGAGGGCCTGAGGGCCTGGGCCCGGCGCGGCTGCCTGGCCACGGGACCCTGCGCCCACTCCCCAGGCCCTGCCCCGCCGTCGGCGCCCAGGGGTCTGCGGTGCACCGTGCGCAGTTCCGATTGCTCCCAGCAGAGGGCAGCGAGACCCTGTGTAATTCCCCTCCCGCAGCCCCCCAGGATGCGCCGAGAGCGGAGGCAGGTTTGGCCCCGGTGCTCCGGGCCCCCAGCCGGGCCGGGCCGGGCATTGACCGTGGGCTCTTCTCGCTCTGCTTTGCCCAGTAGCATGACGGGAGGCGCCCTGGGCACGCCCAGCCTAGGGGCTCCGGCCGCTGGGCAGGACACGTTTGCCTGGCCCCGGCCCCCCCCGTGCTGGGCCCGTCCTGATGCCTGAGCCTGGATCCACCAGCCGCAGCCGCCCGGACACACCTGGCCCCGCGCCGACCGGCCCCGGCCAGGAGCGAGCCGTGCCGGAGAGAGGAGAGCAGAGGGGGCAGGGCCCGGACTATGGCACCTGGGCACCGAGTGGTGCTGGCCGGGGAGCTCCAGCGTGCGGCGACTGCTCCCCGGGCTCCCGGCCCCCTGCCAGGATCTTTGGGAACCTCCCCCCGCCCCGTGTCTGGCAGGCCGTGGGGAGCACGCGGGGCGGGGCTGGGACTGGGCGGGGCTGCGGGGGGGGGCAGCTCCCCATCCTCAGCGCCGCACGTCGGGGGCAGCTGGTCTGCCCCCCCCCCCGGGAATAAACCCATTTTATTTTTGTACCGCGGCCGTGTGGCCTCTTCTGTGTATTGCGCCTGCCCTGAACACCCCCCCCCCCGACGCCCCCCCACCAGTTCTGTTTCCCCCGCCTGCCCATAACACCCCCGTCACCTCCCCCCTGCCCTGAATGCCCCCCCACCAGTTCCATCCCCCCCGTCTGCCCTGAACACCCCCATCACCTCCCCTCTGCCCTGCCCCAAACGCCCCCCGACACCCCCCACCAGTTCTGTTCCCCCCGCCTGCCCTGAACACCCCCGTCACCTCACCCCTGCCCCGAATGCCCCCCACCAGTTCCGTCCCCCCCACCTGCCCTGAACACCCCCATCACCTCCCCCCTGCCCTGCCCCGAACGCCCCCCGACGCCCCCACACCAGTTCCATTCCCCCACCTGCCCTGAACACCCCCGTCACCTCCCCTCTACTCTGCCCCAAACGCCCCCCAATGTCCCCACACCTGTTCTGTGCCCTCCGCCTGCCCCGAACACCCCCGTCACTTCCCCCCTGCCCCGAACGCCCCGCCACCAGTTCCGTCCCCCTGCCTGCCCCGAACACCCCTATCACCTCCCTCCTGCCCCACCCCCCCCACCAATTCTGTCCCTCCCGCCTGCCCTGAACACCCCCATCACCTCCCCCCTGCCCCGCCCCGAATGCCCCCCGACACCCCCCCACCAGTTCTGTCCCCCCCACCTGCCCTGAACACCCCCGTCACCTCCCCCCTGCCCCAAACACCCCCCGACACCCCCACCAGTTCCAGCCCCCCCGCCTGCCCCGAACACCCCTATCACCTCCCCCTTGCCCTGCCCTGAACACCCCCAACACCCCCCCACCAATTCTGTCCCTCCCGCCTGCCCCGAACACCCCATCACCTCCCCCCTGCCCCGCCCCGAATGCCCCCCGACACCCCCCCACCAGTTCTGTCCCTCCCGCCTGCCCCGGAAACCCCTATCACCTCCCCCCTGCCCCACCCCGAACGCCCCCAACACCGCCCCACCAGTTCTGTCCCTCCCACCTGCCCCGAACACCCCTGTCACCTCCCCTTTGCTCCCGTGAACACCCACCCCGAGTGCCCCCACACTTGCCCCCACCTGCCCTAAACACCCCCATCACCTCCCCTCTACTCTGCCCCGAATGCCCCCAACACCCCCCCACCAGTTCTGTCCCCCCTGCCTGCCCCGAACACCCCTATCAGCTCCCCTCTACTCCACCCCAAACACCCCCATCACCTCCCCTCTGCCCCGCCCCGCATGCCTGCCCTCCATGTCTGCCCCAATGGACCCCTGCTCCTCTGTGCCCCTCCCCCGGCTCCTTTGTGCCCATCCCGATGGGCTGGGGGAGTCTGTCAGGCAGGATCAGGGCCCGCAGGGGATGCCAGGGCTTAGCCTGGGTCTTGGTTTAAATTTCCCCCCGCTGGCACTGAGCCAAGTTCTGAGCCCCCCGTGGGGCCGGGGCTGGTGCCGAGGGGCCCGGCAGGCAGGATTGGGAGGGTCCCGGGGGGGCCTTCGGGGGCTGAATCTGCAACTGTGGGAAATAAAAGGATTTGCTCTGGAGTTTGATGCTTTTCTTAATCAGCCTCCAGCCCAGGGGCGGGGCCCCGGCAAGTGGGGTCAGGCCCCCCGGCTCCCAGTCTCCCTCCGCTGGCCTGGGGTGGGGAGAGCCAGTGGGGTGGGGAGAGCCTGGGAGGGTGCGGGGGTCTCTGGGGGGAGCCAGCCCAGGTGGGGGGGCTGCAGGTGGCAGGGGAGTGGTGGGCAGGAGGCCGTATCTGGATGAGGGTGTCACATGGGGGCAGGAGTTTGAGTGGAGCTATGCAGGGTGGGGGGCAGGAGGAGCCGGGAGAGGGCTGGGTGGGGGGAGGGGAAGGAGGCGCTGGGGGGCAGGAGGAGCCGGGAGAGGGGCTGTGTGAGGGTGGGGAAGGAGGCGCTGTGGGGGCAGGAGGAGCCGGGAGAGGGCTGGGTGGGGGGGGGAAGGAGGTGCTGGGGGTGTTCGGGGGGCAGGAGGAGCCGGGAGAGGGGCTGTGTGAGGGTGGGGAAGGAGGCGCTGTGGGGGCAGGAGGAGCCGGGAGAGGGCTGGGTGGGGGGGGAAGGAGGTGCTGGGGGTGTTCGGGGGGCAGGAGGAGCCGGGAGAGGGGCTGGGTGGGGGGGGAAGGAGGTGCTGGGGGTGTTCGGGGGGCAGGAGGAGCCGGGAGAGGGGCTGGGTGGGGGGGAGAAGGAGGTGCTGGGGGGGGCAGGAGGAGCCGGGAGAGGGGCTGGGTGGGGGGGGAAGGAGGTGCTGGGGGGGGCAGGAGGAGCCGGGAGAGGGCTGGGTGGGGGGGGAAGGAGGTGCTGGGGGTGTTCGGGGGGCAGGAGGAGCCGGGAGAGGGGCTGGGTGGGGGGGAGAAGGAGGTGCTGGGGGGGGCAGGAGGAGCCGGGAGAGGGGCTGGGTGGGGGGAGGGAAGAAGGCACTGGGGGGTTGGGGGGCAGGAGGAGCTGGGAGAGGGGCTGGGGGGGGAGAGAAGGAGTCGCTGGGGGTATTTGGGGGCAGGAGGAGCTGGGAGAGGGGCTGAGGGGGGAAGGAGGTGCTGGGGGGGGGGGCTGTACAGGGGGACAGGAGGAGCAGGGGGGTGGGGGTGAAAGGGAAGTGAGAAGCAGGTTGGGGGGCAGTGAGGGGTGGGAGCAGGTGAGGGGCAGGCCGTGGGAAGGGAGCAGGGGTGAGGGGAAGCCCAGGATGGTGAGGAGGGGCTAGAGGTGGGGGCGGGGGCCTGCCAGGTGTGGGCGGGGAGAGAGAGGGGGTGTGTGTGTGTGTGTGTGTGTGTGTGTCTTTTTTTAAAGGAGCCAAAGGCAAAGCTCCTGCATTAGTGAGCCTGAGCGCCCCCCCCCAGTGCCCCCCCCCAGGGACCCCAGCTCTGGCCCCGCTGCTGCAGTCCGCACTCCAGGGGGGCCATGTGGACCAGGGAGCCCCCCCCCCCCCCCGCCCCGACACCCCGCCCTGAAGCCTCGTCTCCAGGGCTTGGCTGGGCCCCTGCCCCCTGGAGCTGAGCATGGGGGGGGTCCCCAGCTTGTCACCGCTCCAGCCCCCACTCAGGCAGGTGCCGCTTGGGGGCCAGGCCAGCTCCCGGGGAAGTTCCCCCCGAACCCTCCTGCTCAAGGCTCCCTTCCCCCTCCAGGGGCTTGGTGACTAACCCCCCCTCCCCCAGCACCCGTGGGCCAGCCTGGCTGGTGGGCACAGGCTGGGGCGACCTCACCCGGGGCCTGGCACTGGGGACGCCAGCCCAGCCCAGCCCAGCCAGTAACCCCCCCTCGCCTGCCTGGGATCCAGCCGGCAGGAGCTGCAGCCGGCCGCCCAGCGCAGGCCTGGCTCCGGCCCCCGAGCCGGCCGGGAGCAGCTTTCGGGCTGCGAGGGCAGATGGGCGACGGGCCCCATGGGGCCAGCGGGAGACCTGACCGCCCCCCCGCCCCCCCGCATCCGCCCGCAAGGGAACACTGCAGTGTGGGGGGTCAGTTACAGCCCCACCCCCACCCCACGCTCAGTGCTCCTCGGGGTGCCTGGGACCCCACATCTGGGGGCGGGGTGATGCGGCTGCAGTTGGGGGCCCAGTTTGGGGGGGCTTTGTGGGGTGGGGATGGGGTACAAATGGACGATTGTGGGGGCAGGAAGGGATTGTGAGCCGGGGAGGGGGGGCGGGTAGGTTATTGGCTGTTATAGTGGGGTGTGGAGGGGGTGAAGGGTGTTGGGGTGTGGGGGGGGCGGTGTAGGGAGTGTGGGGGTAAATTGGGGGGGTCGCACTTTTGCTCTGGCTGTTGGGTTGAGGCAGGTCCCACCCCAGAGGCAGCCACATCTCAGCAGCGGGGGAGTGTCCCTGTATAAACAGCCCCCACGCCCCACCCCAGAGGTGGCTGCATTGCCCGCCAGGTGAGGGATCCCAGAGGAGCGGAACTGGGCCTTGGGTAACCGCCTGTCCTCTCTCCTTCCCTCTAGAGCATTCGGCGGCAGCGAAGACGGGCGGCTGCTTCCCTGCCCGGGCCCTGGCGACGCTGGAGAGCGGGGCGAGGACCCCCCTGTGGGCGCTGCGCCCGGGGCAGCGGGTGCTGGCCATGGACGAGCAGGGCCGGGCCACCTACAGCGACTTCCTGGCCTTCCTGGACAAGGCGGCGTCGGCGCTCACCACCTTCCACGTGATCGAGACCCGGGAGCCGGCCCGCCGCCTGGCCCTGACCCCTGCCCACCTGCTCTTCGTGGCCGAGAACTCCACGGCGCCCGCGGCCCGCTTCCAGGCCACCTTCGCCAGCCACGTGCGGCCCGGCCACTACGTGCTGGTGGCAGCGGTGGGGACGAGCCTGCGGCCGGCCAGGGTGGTGGCTGTCTCCACCCAGACAGACTTCGGGGCCTACGCCCCCCTCACCCGCCACGGGACCCTGGTGGTGGACGACGTGGTGGCCTCCTGCTTCGCCCTGGTGCGGGAGCAGCGGCTGGTGCAGCTGGCGTTCTGGCCGCTCCGGCTCTACCACAGCCTGGTGGGCGGGCACAGGACCCAGCCGGAGGGCGTGCACTGGTACTCGGGGCTGCTGTACCGCCTGGGCCGGCTGCTGCTGGCCCCGGAGAGCTTCCACCCACTGGGGACGGCCCAGTTCGAGAGCTGAGGGGTGGCCGTTGGGCCGCTCTGCAGGGAAGAGGAGCCAGCCACGCTCTGAATGCCGCCTGCCCTAGGGAGTGGGGCCGGCTGAGCCCGCGCAGGGCCCGGCCCGAGTGGGCAGAGAGGCTGGGGCGCGTCCTCCCCTGGGCCCGGATCCCGGGTGCCAGCGCGGCCGGGCGGCACCACTGACAGCCCCCTGCGGAGCTGGGGGGCCCATCTCACGTTCCCAGGGGCCCGGACGCCGGTCTTCCCCCTCTGCTGCTGGTGCCAGGGCTGCCCCGGCTCCCTGCCCGCCTGGGCTCTGCCAACCGGCCCAGGGCCCGGGGGCGGGGGCTGCAGGAGGGGCCCCCGGCCGGCTCTACATGCTGCTAGTTTTGTGCGTGAGGCGAGTTCCAAGGAAGGGGGAGGGGAAGGGGCCAGGCGGGAGCACCCCGTGCTGGGGGTGAGGTGGGGGGTGCTGCAGCAGCTGGATGTGTGATTGTGCCCAGCACAGGGGCCGGTGGGGGGCAGGGCGCGGCGTATCGGGGCGCCCATCCCTCCCCCGAGGCCGCCCGTGGCCAGCAGCAGGGCGGGAGGGATGCGAGCGGCTCCGTGCCCAGCCAGGCCCCCCAGCCGCCTGCGCCCCATGGGCTGGGCAGACCCCCCCTGCCGGCAGAGGGGAGCAAAGCTGCTGCTGGGAACGAGCCGGTGCCCCCGGGGGGCGGGCGGCCACGCGGCTTCTGAGGCCAAGAGGCTGGGGCCCTGGGTATGAGTGTGAGCGGGGGGGGGCAGCGAGGGGCTTGTGCCCTGGGGGTGGGGGGGCTCCTGCCCATGGTGCGCCCGGTGCCCTGCGGGCGACATGGTGGGCTGGGCAGGGCACGGACAGTGGCTGGGCACGAATGCAGCCCTGGGGGATGGTGCCTCTTCGCCAGACGTGGGGGGAGGGTATGGGGTGGAGAGGCCCCCCCCCAATATTACTAAAAATAGCACCAGTGCCCGGCTCTCCCTGCCCCCACCCCGTCTGCGCCATTCACGCCCCCGGGCTCTGAACTGGCTACCAGACCCCCCCACCCCTCAGGGTGAGTCATGGCTGCTCCCCTCGTGACAGGGACACCCCCCCGCCCCCCCGCTGGCAGCACCAGCCACAGGGACCCCCCCCAGCTCAGTGTCCGTGGCTCGGCCGTGGGCCATGTCCCCCCCCTCCTGCCGCCTCAGCCCCCATTATTTATTGCTCCGCTCGCCTGTGCCCCTGTGGCGGAGGCTCCGGGGGGGGGGGGGGAAAGCAGGAATTATTTAACGGTTGTTGTAAAGCCGGCGTGTCCGCGGCCCGCGAGCCGCTTGTCTTCCCGGCGGGAGATTCCCGGTCGGGGCCAAGGCCAATAAACCAATGGACTCTCGGCTGCTCCGCGCGTCTCTGTGGTTTCGAGCTAAGCCCGGGCCAAACGCCGCCGGCCCCGGCCCCGAGCCCGGGCCAGGAGCCTCCCGCAGCCCTGGCCACGCGGGACGGAGCGGGAAATGCGGCCAGCTCTGGGGCGGAGCACAGCGCCCATCACCGGCACACGGCGCCCTCGGAAACGCTCCAGCGGGGGGCTGGCGGGGAGGCAGGCTGGGGCCGGGTCCGTGGGGATGGGCCACGCGTGAGAAGTGCTAGGGGGCCTGCAGGGCCCGGCGCCTCTGGCCGATGCCCCCCCCCCCCCCCCCCCCGCTGGCACAGGGGCAGCCCTGCCTCAGAGGGGCGAGACCCGCCCTTGCCCGGGAGTCTCCCACCCCTGCTCCTGGCCTGGCCCCTGCTGTGCCCCGGGAGTGCTCCCAAAGGGGCAGCAGGGGGCGCTGCCCTACAGCAAATCCGCCAGCCTGAGCCCGATCCGGGGGGGGCATGTCCCCCCCCCTCGGGCTGCCCCAGGGCGGGGAGGGACAGGGCTGTGGGGAGACCCCACCTGGGGAACCCGGGGTCCAGGCAGGGGCTGCCAAGCCAGGCACACAGCAGGGCCAGGAGAGAGCTCGGGCACAGCCAGGTGTGGTGGGCGCAGGGGCCAGGACTTGGAACGGGATCCAGTCACCCCAACACGGCCCGTCCGGCAGCAGGGCCAGGAGTCACCCTGGGGGCGGGAGAGGAGTGGGGTCCCCTGGGGCTGGCCCAAAGCCCTGCCTGGAGGTCACCGGCAGGGCTGCCAGGAGAGCCCTTGGTCACAACTGGTCTGGCCCCATCCCCCGGCCAGACACCACTGGGACCCATCCCCTGGCTGCCTCTCAGGCCCTGGGGCTCCCTCCGGCTCCCCCTGAGACCCCAACTCACCTCTCAGGCCCTGGGGCTCCCTCCGTCTCCCCCTGAGACCCCAACTCACCTCTCAGGTCCTGGGGCCCCCTCCGGCTCCCCCTGAGACCCCAACTCACCTCTCAGGTCCTGGGGCCCCCTCTGGCTCCCCCTGAGACCCCAACTCACCTCTCAGGTCCTGGGGCCCCCTCCGGCTCCCCCTGAGACCCCAACTCACCTCTCAGGTCCTGGGGCCCCCTCCGGCTCCCCCTGAGACCCCAACTCACCTCTCAGGCCCTGGGGCTCCCTCCGGCTCCCCCTGAGACCCCAACTCACCTCTCAGGTCCTGGGGCTTCCTCCGGCTCCCCCTGAGACCCCAGCTGCCTCTCAGACCCCAGGGCCCCCTCCGGCTCCCCCCCAAGCCGCCAGCCTCCTCCGCCAGCCAGTCCGGCCAGTTCTTCTCCACCCCGTTTGGATCCAGCCCTTTCCCTCCATCCTGCCAGGCAGGTCCATGTCCCCGCAACCCAAATCCAGGCCCTGCTTTGACTCCCACCACGTCACCGACCCCCGCGCCGCCTCCAGCCCAGCCAAACCCCTCAGACTCCTTGCTCAGTGCCCCCACAAAGCCCCCCTTCCCCCTTGTTCTAGCAACCCCCCCCCCCCCCACAGTGCCAGGATACAGACTCCATCCCCGGGGCTGGGCTCTGGGTGCCCAGGGACCCCGCTCAGCCCCAGTGCGGGGCGAGCCAGCGCCCAGGCCGACGCGGGACCGGGGCAGGGGGGTGCTAGTGCCGAGGCCGCTGGAGGCTAATTTAATTAGGTTCTTATTACAGAGCAGGACAAATTGGTCCCCAGGGTCCCCGGGGTCAGGCCGTGAGAGGAGCTTTATGGAGTGAGGTTTCAATTGTCCCCCCCCCAGGCTGGACGGGAGGGGGGACTGGCTGTAATTAAGAGGAGAGGGTTTGGCTCTGCCCTTTGGGAGTTCAAGGCCCGCCTCCGCCCGCTGCCTCCCCACCTCCGGCTCAGCTGCCGCCAGCTGGGGGGGCGGGGGGGCGGGGGCTCCATCACACCAGGGCCCGCTGCAGAAATCCCAGCCAGCCCTGCTGCCCGGCAGGAGACAGGTCCTGTCCCCTCTCGGGGGCGCCGGCGCTGTTCCGGCCCCGGGGCAGGGACTGGCTGGCTCAGGGGGGTGGGAATGGGGCACGGGGCCTGTCCCCTCTCGGGGGCGCCGGCGCTGTTCCGGCCCCGGGGCAGGGACTAGCTGGCTCAGGGGGGCAGGGAATGGGGCATGGGGCAGGGGCTGGCTGGCTCAGCCAGTGGAATCTGGGGCCTTTCCCCTCAGCCCCCCATTTGGCCCCTGTGGGGGCGGCACCAACTGAGCCATTCCTGTGCCAGGCCAGGCCTGTTTTGGCGCCATGGCAGCCGGCCTCGCTGGTTCCTCGGGGTCCCTTCTGTGAGCCCAAGGGGCAGCCGGGGCGCAGAATCCGTCCCGCAAAGGGCAGTGCCAGGGCAGGGGTGAGGCAGGGGGCAGCGGGGGGCAGGCTGAGGCAGCAGGGGGATGGAGGGGGGGGGAACCGGGGCCTGGCTGGGGGGGTGCCAGGGCAGGGGTGAGGCAGTGGGGGGACGGAGGAGGGGGGGAACCGGGGCCTGGCTGGGGGGGTGCCAGGGCAGGGGTGAGGCAGCGGGGGGACGGAGGGGGGGGGAACCGGGGCCTGGTGGGGGTCGGTGCCCGGGCAGGGGTGAGGCAGCGGGGGGACGGGGGGGAGAACCGGGGCCTGGCTAGGGGGGGTGCCAGGGCAGGGGTGAGGCAGGGGGCAGTGGGGGGGGAACCGGGGCCTGGCTGGGGGTCGGTGCCCGGGCAGGGGTGAGGCAGCGGGGGGATGGGGGGGAGAACCGGGGCCTGGCTAGGGGGGGTGCCAAGGCAGGGGTGAGGCAGGGGGCAGTGGGGGGGGAACCGGGGCCTGGCTGGGGGTCGGTGCCCGGGCAGGGGTGAGGCAGCGGAGGGATGGAGGTGGGGGGAACCGGGGCCTGGCGGGGGTCAGTGCCCGGGCAGGGGTGAGGCAGCGGGGGGATGGGGGGGAGAACCGGGGCCTGGCTAGGGGGGGTGCCAAGGCAGGGGTGAGGCAGGGGGCAGTGGGGGGGGAACTGGGGCCTGGCTGGGGGTCGGTGCCCGGGCAGGGGTGAGGCAGCGGAGGGATGGAGGTGGGGGGAACCGGGGCCTGGCGGGGGTCGGTGCCCGGGCAGGGGTGAGGCAGCGGAGGGATGGAGGTTGGGGGAACCGGGGCCTGGCAGGGGTCGGTGCCCGGGCAGGGGTGAGGCAGCGGGGGGATGGAGGTTGGGGGAACCGGGGCCTGGCAGGGGTCGGTGCCCGGGCAGGGGTGAGGCAGCAGGGGGATGGAGGGGGGGGGAACCGGGGCCTGGCTGGGGGGGTGCCAGGGCAGGGGTGAGGCAGCGGGGGGATGGGGGGGAGAACCGGGGCCTGGCTAGGGGGGGTGCCAGGGCAGGGGTGAGGCAGGGGGCAGTGGGGGGGGAACCGGGGCCTGGCTGGGGGTCGGTGCCCGGGCAGGGGTGAGGCAGCGGGGGGATGGGGGGGAGAACCGGGGCCTGGCTAGGGGGGGTGCCAAGGCAGGGGTGAGGCAGGGGGCAGTGGGGGGGGAACTGGGGCCTGGCTGGGGTCGGTGCCCGGGCAGGGGTGAGGCAGCGGAGGGATGGAGGTGGGGGGAACCGGGGCCTGGCGGGGGTCAGTGCCCGGGCAGGGGTGAGGCAGCGGGGGGATGGGGGGGAGAACCGGGGCCTGGCTAGGGGGGGTGCCAAGGCAGGGGTGAGGCAGGGGGCAGTGGGGGGGGAACTGGGGCCTGGCTGGGGGTCGGTGCCCGGGCAGGGGTGAGGCAGCGGAGGGATGGAGGTGGGGGGAACCGGGGCCTGGCGGGGGTCGGTGCCCGGGCAGGGGTGAGGCAGCGGGGGGATGGAGGTTGGGGGAACCGGGGCCTGGCAGGGGTCGGTGCCCGGGCAGGGGTGAGGCAGCGGGGGGATGGAGGGGGGGGGGGAACCGGGGCCTGGCGGGGGTCGGTGCCCGGGCAGGGGTGAGGCAGCGGGGGGATGGAGGTTGGGGGAACCGGGGCCTGGCAGGGGTCGGTGCCCGGGCAGGGGTGAGGCAGCGGGGGGATGGAGGGGGGGGGGAACCGGGGCCTGGCGGGGGTCAGTGCCCGGGCACTCAGGCTGGGCTCTGTCACACTGAAGGCCGCGCTGCCTGTGGGACGGGGAGCTGGGCACCCCGGAAAGTGCCCTGAGGGAGGGGGGGGGGGGGGCCCTTCTGCTCCGACCTGGCCCTGGCCCAGCTAGCTTGGGGCTGGGCGGTGATGGATGGGGCTGGCGGTGGGTGGTGGGTGGCGGGGTGGCGGGGCCAAGGCCTGCCAGAGACAGGCCACAATGGAGACGTCGCCATCAATTTGTCCTCGTTACCATGTGAATGGCGCGGGGGGAAGGGGCAGCTGGAGGGTGGGGCCCCGTGCCTCCCCCGCTCCCATCTGGGGCAGCTGCCAGCCCTTCCCATTGGCTCCTGTGCTGGGGGGCGTCGCCCCCCGCCTGAGCTCAGGGGAAGGGACCCGCTGGCCTCTGGTCCCCGTGTGAAAAGGGGACAAGGCCCGGAGATGTTAACAAGGGGACCCCCCGCCCCCTCTGTCTTCCCACATCAATGGCTCTGAGCCCGCGGCCCCTCCCCTCCCCTCCAGCCCCAGGCCCCGTCCCCACCCCGGTCGCCCAGCGGGGACAGGGCTGGAGGCACAGAGTGGGCATCGGATTTGCCAGGCAAGCGTCCTTGCCACTCACACGGCTGGTGTTTAACGGGTTCATAGGATTTTCCCCTTTACCGGCTTTGCTCTTCTCTGTGCTGGGGACAGGGACTCTGTCTCCCTGATCTGGTGACCCATGGAACCTGCCCCGATCCAGTGACCCACGGAACCCGCCTGATCCCGTGACCTGGTGACCCAGGGAACCCACCCTGATCCGGTGACCCAGTTACCCAGGGAACCCGCCTGATCCGGTGACCCAGTTACCCAGGGAACCCGCCTGATCCGGTGATCCAGGGAACCCGCCCGATCCGGTAACCCAGGGACCCTGTCCCGATCAAGCAGTGACCCATGGACTCTCCAGCCTGATCTGGTAACCCAAGGGGATCTGCCCTGACCCGGTGACCCAGGGAACCCACCCGATCCAGTGACCCAGGGAACCCGCCCGATCTGGTAACCCAGGGAACCCACCTGATCCGGTGACCCAGGGAACCCACCTGATCCGGTGACCCGGTGACCCTGTCCCAATCCAGCGGTGACCCATGGACTCTCCAGCCTGATCTGGTAACCCAAGGGGATCTGCCCTGACCCGGTGACCCAGGGAACCCGCCCGATCCGGTGACCCAGGGAACCCACCTGAGCTGGTGACCCGGTGACCCAGGGAACCCGCCTGATCCGGTGACCCAGGGAACCTGCCCCCATCCATTGACCCAGGGAACCTGCCCTGATCCGGTGACCCAGGGACCCGGGGACCCTGTCCCAATCCAGCGGTGACCCATGGACTCTCCAACCTGATCCGGTGACCCAGGTAACCAACCCAGACCCAGGGAGCCCAGCTGGGTACAGGATTCCAGGAAACACACATGGATCCCTGAGACCCCAAGCCACAGGCTGGAGCACTACGACCCCTCCCGCTCATCAGCCCCCTCCCCCCCCCCCCCCCCCCCCCCCCCGCCCCGCCAGGGAGGGCTAAACCCGGTGGGGAAGGGAAACGGTTTGGTACAAACTTCCAGAAACTCAGGGGCAAAGTGACTCCCCCAGACATGGAGCCCCCTGACCCTGCCAGTGCAGCCAGTGTGAGGCCCAGCCGGGCAGGCAGGGCGAGGGCAGGATGGTGAGGCGGGCACAGGCCGGGGGGGCGAGCGGTGCCCAGACCTTCCAGCAACAGCCCAGCGACGGGAGCCAGGCCCAGCCGGGATGGGAGCATCCAGATGGAGCCTTCCAGAGCCAGGCGCTGGGCTCCTGCCCCAAACCGAGCCGAGAACCGGCCGCAGCACCCGCCAGCCGGCGACCCTGTGACCTCCAGCCCGATGCCGGCTCCTGCTGGGGAGCCGCTCGCCGCTGGGTCGGCCCAGGGGGTCGAACCCCCACGCCCAGCATGCAGCTCCGTCCTCAGCAGAGCCAAGCCCCTCGTACAGACCGGCTCTGCCCCCCGCCGGCCCGGCCAGCGCTGACCGGCAGCGAGAGAAGGAGCCACGTTACCGGCATGAGCCAGATCCCACGGTGCTGGGCACAGGGTCAGCCAGGGGCCACACGCGTGTATTAGGGCAGAGAGGTGCTGCGGGGGAGGGGGGCACCCCATGGGCATGGGGGGCAGAGAGGCCCTGTGGCGGGCAGGTGCTCTGTGGGGGGTCTGGGAGTGGGCGGGAGGCCAGGGGCGGGGGAGGGAGGCGCAGATAAGGCAGCACAAAGGGTGGGCTCTGCTCATTGTGGTTAACAAGCTAACAGATGCCTGAGGAGTCTGTCAGCCTCCGACACCCCCACCCCGGCCCCGCTGCCCCCCCTCCCCCCGGCCCCGCTGCCACCGGCCGACGCCCTATTGTGCTCTGCGGGCGGGTGCTGCTGGGCGGGGGGAGGGCACTGGGGGATCCCAGATGCCAGCCACACACTGACACTTTCATTAGCCTAATTACTTCTTCAAGTGCGCTGGGCCCCGGGGGCCGGGCAGGACCTGCTGCGCTGCTGGCGGGGTGGGGGGGCATTCTTGGACTTGCCAGAGCCACTGAGTGCAGGGGAACGGGGGCCAGGTGGCTCTGGGGGGTTCTGCTGTTGATTTGGTCCTGGGCTCCCCTGGCTCTGCTGGTGCCCCTCACTCCCGACCTGCAGCCCCTGCTAGCCCAGCCCTGGGCTCCCCATCATAGCTCTGCCGGCGCCCCTCACTCCCGACCCGCAGCCCCTGCTAGCCCAGCCCTGGGCTCCCCATCGTAGCTCTGCCGGTGCCCCTCACTCCTGACCCGCAGACCCCGACCAGAGGTTTGCTTTGGGCGTCAATGTGAAAGCACCAAACTTACTTTGCTTCTGCCCAGCGCCCAGGTCTGCCCCGGTGCCCTCCCCAGCTGGGCGGCTCAGCCCTGCCAGCAGGCGATGCCAGGCTCTGGTGGCAGGAGAGCGGGTGGCCCCCCCGTGCAGAGGGCTCCCTCCCACCCTTTGGATCCAATGCTCCGTTGCCCCACATGGCTGAGTGTGAGTCCCATGCTCCTTCTCCTGCGCCCCCCCCCCCCCCCCGGCTCAGTCCCGCCCCCCCCCCCCGCCCCCAGGCCCAGGCCCCTGGCCAGCATGCGGCACTTTCCAATTGAGCTAATGGGGGTCTCGCGGGAGCCCCCGTGACAGGAGCGATCGATGGGCCGAGAGAAGCCGGCGTGGGGCCATTACTCTAATACACTGGCACGAGCACTGCCCGCCCCCCCCCAGGACCCCATGGCTGGGCCATGCTCTGTGGGGGTCAGGCTGTATCTGTCCCCTCCAGCCCGGGACCTGGGGACCCAGATTCGTCCCTGTGCGGGGCCAGAGGGGTGGTGACTTGAGGGGGGGTGTTGCCCCCCCCAGTCATGTCCCCTCACGCCCCCTCCACACCCACACGCTCATTCCTCTCTCCTCCCAGCTCCGGTTCAGGCTGGAGTGAAAGGAGAATCACCATTAGCTGTCAGCAGTATAGGGGCCCTGATGTAAAGCTGAGCAGCTCCGATTTCCTCCTGGAGAGGGCAGTGCTGCATGTGCGCACACACACACACACACAAACACGCACACACACACACATGCGCTCACACACACACACGTGCACACAAACACACACAAACGCACACACGCGGCTGACAGGCCAAGCTCACTGTTCAGCGTTAACCTTCCAAGCCCGGGAGCTGTGAAGTTGCTGGACCCAAATCCAGCCCCGCCGGGAATTTTACCCCCCTGCTCCCCCCCCTTGCTATTGGCTCACGGCCTCCCCTGGGCCCACCCCTCCTGCCAGGCTGGCTCGCTGGGCCGTGACTCATGCCCCCCTGTGCTTGCTTTGGGCTTTGCCCTCCTGGGGCCCGCCCAGGCTCCCAGAGATGCCACGCAAAGCGGATGCCCTGGGGGCAGCTCATCCCCCTGGCAAGAGCCCAGTTCCCCGCCCAGGAAGGAGCTTCGTGCTGGTTCAGAGGCAGCAGTTGGCACAGGCCTGGCAGGATTAGCCGCGCAGGGCGCTCCCTGCAGCATGGGCAGGCGTGTGGGGGCACATCCTGTTCCCTCTGGCCTCAGCCCTGAACCCCGCAAGGCCCCCCGGCTAGAGCCCCTCTGTCCCAACGTGCTAGACACAAGAATCACGCCCTCCCGCTCCCGGGGTGCAGCCACTTCTGGGGCAGAGCACACCAGCTCTGTTCAGCAGTTTAGAACAGGAACGGAAGGTGAGTCCAACGTGCAGCCAAGGCTTTAGGGGGCAGAATGTGAATTGCCCTGCCTGTGAGACCAGCACCCTGGTTCCTTCCCATTCACCGCGGCTCCCTCCGCAGCCTCCAGCCCCCTGGAGCCGGCTCCCTCGCGTGCCTGGCCGGGCAGGGCGCGAAGGGGACAGAGTGCAGGCTTTGCCCTCCCACTTCTGCATGACGTTTCACGAGCCTGGGCAGAGACGGATCCAGCCTGTCCCGGCGTCAGGCCCATCCCTGCTCCCCCGAGCCATTCCCGACGCCTGGCGCATCGCGGGGGAGCCAAAGGGAGAGACAGCGCCCTGCAAAGCCGCCCCCCTGCTATGAAGGGGGGCCAGGCAGGATCCCCTGCTCCCCAAGGACTCACCAGCAGCCCCCTCCTGCCTCCCACCCAGCACCTGCTCCTGGCACGTGAGCTCCCACCCCAGCACCCTGCTCTTGGGGCGTCCCCTGCAGCTGGAGGGAGCTGAGGCCGGGGCTGCTTCATCCGGACCTCACTCACAGCCTCTCCCCAGGCGGTGTCTGCCCAGCGCAGCCCCACGGCTGCCCCCTGCCGGCCCTTCCCTTCGTGCTCCTGCCTCCTCTGCCACGGCCCAGTCACGGCAGCCTGCATGTGGCCCGGTGTGGCCGTGGGGCCACGTCTCACCCCGGTCCGGCCATGCAGCCTGCAAGCCGCTCGGAGCTAGGCCAGCCGGGACGTCCTCACGGGCGACGCCCTACAGTGCCCGGGGGCTCCTGGTGAGTCACTGGGGCAGCCCCTGGCCTGCTCCTCCCCAGCCCAGCATCAGGCTGAACCAGGCTTCTGGACAATTGTACTGCCTCCCGGGTACTGCCTCCCGGGGGGGGGGGGGGGGGGGGGGGCTCACTGGGGACTAAACCCCAGAGCTTCAGTGCTGGACGCCCACAATCCTACGCCCTCAGCTAATGGAGTCGCTCCACTAGCCGGTAGCAGTAATAGGTTGTTACCTTCTTATATGGTCCAGTCGCTAGCGAGGCGCAGAACACACAAGGACCAGTGGGCCACATGATAACTAGTCCAGTTACCGTAGGACCCCTCTCACTTGCTAACGGGATGTGACCCGGGAGCCCAGGGGACCTGCCCTGAGGCTGGGCCCACGGGATCAGGGAGCGAGTCCCCGAGGCCTCCCCCGAGGGCGGTTTGCTGAGGAATGCTTGGCAATTTCATGGTGACCTCCCACAGACAACCTGGGGGGGGCAGGGAGGGGGGGGCCGATGGACTGCAGAGTGGGGGGGTGGGGTGTGATAAAATCTAATCAGAGCCCTTTTCCTTAATAAATCATTCATCTTAATCAAACGCCCTCCCTCCTGCTCTAATAACTCAAGGCGTCAGGGACCCAGAAGCCACAACAATGCGGCTAATGGAACGATTTATTTTCATAATGGTGCCGATGGGGAGGGGGGCGCGGCGGGGGGAAATCGGACGCACTGGGGGCAAGAGTTTCTAATTAGTGAATGAAATTTGATGTAAGGCTGGAGGAAGATGGATTCGCGGCTTGACAAGGGCCTTTCAGCTCATCAACGCGCCTGACACGGGAGGTAAATTAAATTATTTCTAATTCGTCACTAACCTCCGGGGAGTCACCCTGCCACCGGGGAGAGGTGGGGCCAGGCCTCACATAACCAGGCACTTGAAGGACTGCGGTGAAGCGCGTGGGACGGGATGGGGGGCTGGGGTCTTGTAACGCTGGGTGGGGGGGGTGTTGTTTGCCAGATGGGGGGTGATTTTATATATTGTCAAAAAATAAAATAATAATGCCGCTCAATGGCTACGTTTTCTGTTTGGCTAGAGGCCACCTGTCATCCTGAGCCTCCCCAGCGCACGTTCAATGCTGCTGAAATGCAGCTGGCTCTGGGGTGGAACGCGGCAGGCCACTAGCAGCACCTCGGCTGGACTCTCTGCGAATCGGGCAGCTGTGGAAGGTTAATTTGCGGGGAAGATTCGCGTGTCCGGCACAATAGGGGTGGCGGGGCCCGTGGCCCGTCTCAGGCCCTGCTGGGCACGGCTGCGACCGGCAGACAGCAGCTGCTCCCAGGACTCAGGACAGGTGACAGCTTGACCCAGCCCAGATCCCGGCCCTGCTTCCGGTGCTGCGGAGGGACTTTTGGGGACGTCGCCGGCGTGGGCAGGGCATGGGCGGGAGGCTATCCCGGCGAATCAGGCTGGGCCCTCGGCGCCACTAACGTGCCAGATTTGATCGCTGGGCTGGCGAGATGTTGCGTTTTTCCTAAAGCCCCAGCTGCCGGACTCCCGTGATGAGCCCTGCTCCTGCCTGGGGCCGGAGGGCCGGCGCCGATTGCGGTGATAAGACGTCTCCAGAGGCCGGCGAGATTTCCATGGGCAGTGGGAGTGACGCAGTGCAACCCGCGTGGCTGGGCCCACGGCAGCCAAGGATGAGCAGACGCGCAGAGAGCCCACCTGCCGCGTCTCCTGTCCCTCGGGGATTGTGACCCGGGCTAGAAATGTCGTGAGTTTCACCTGCTGCTTCCCCGCGGCCTGGTGACACTGCAGGGCTTCTCTCCCCGGGCAGGTCTCCTGAATGATCAGCCACCCTGGCTGGCACCTTCCCCGTGGCCTGCCCTGGGCACCTCGGGGGAGAAGCCTCCATCGGGCTTTGGCCAGGAACCCGGGCGGCCCAGCGGCGGCTGATTTCCCAGATGAGCCGTGCAGGGGATAGAGGGGGGGCTCCCAACCGTTCCCTCGGCCAGGGACTGCCCCTCGACACTGGTTCTCTCTGGCCAGGGAGGCGGCCAAGCAGGAGTTGGGCAGCCTGAGGTGTGTCCCCGTCTCGCTGCCGCTTGCGGGGGCATGATACGAACGGAGCGTCACAAACAAAACTGGCCCGAGATGGCGTGAATCCCCAATCCAGCATGTCGGGCATCCCCACGCTGCCGGGGCCAGGCCCTGGAGAATGGACGGGAGGGGACAGCCCCGCCCCGGCCCCTAGGCCTGGGACCAAACGGGGCCTCCTCGTTATCATTCTAATGGAGCTAATGAGGCTCTGCCCATCTAGCCCCGGTATCCAGAGGGGGTCTGTCCAGCGGAGCAGACTCCTGAGTGCAGACCGGGGCTCAGGGAGGGCATCAGAGACCCGGGCCTCTCCTGTGATCTCCAGGACACAAAGCGGGGGGTGGGCGGGGGTTGCCAACACTTTGGAGGACAGAGCTCGAATTCAGAGGGATCTGGATAAATTGGAGAACTGGGCTATTCCCCAAAGCCAAACGTAAGGTGCCACACGTAGGGCAGAAAAGCCAAACACACAAATACAGACTGGGGGAGAACTGGCCGGGCAGCAGCGCCGCTGAGAAGGAGCTGGGCGCTGTGGTGGATCACAACCTCAGCATGGGTCAGCAAAGCGATGCTGTGGTAAAAAACGCAAATGCAATGTTTGGCTGCATTAACAGAGGCCTGGCCTGCAAGTCACGGGAGGTGATCGACCGCACTGCTCGGCCCTGGTTAGGCCTCAGCTAGAGCACGGTGTCACCGACGTCCAGAGAGGATGCACAGAAACTGGACAGGATCCAGCGGGTCGATGGTTCTGGGCTTGCTTTGGGGACTTGCACGCTGCCCTGTGCGCTCGACATGGTGCAGTTACCGAGCGCCAGCCCGGGGGGACCCGTTCCAGCCAGCGACTCCCCCAGACTGTCGCCTGCGCCCCCTGGGCGCTCTCCAGCCAGCCTCCACCCAGGCACGACGCCACTCGGCTCGCCAGCCGGCCCCGCTCGCAAGTCACTGGCTGGCCGGGGTGGGACCCGCAGGGCAGCAGAACCCGGCTGCAGGAGTGTGGAGTGGGAAGGCGCAGGGCGGAGGACGCGGTCACAGGCCCGACTCCGGTCCCTGAGCGTCCCGTGCCCTGGCTGCTCCTTCCCTTGGGGGCTGTGCCCACGATCCCTGGGGGCCTGGCAGCAGGCTTGGTGGTACCACACAGCCCCCTCCTGGTGCGGGGGGGGTCTGCCAGCCGCCCTCGCCAACCCAGCTGCCCACCCGGCCCAGCCGCCCACGCCAACCCAGCCGCGCGCCCAGGCCCAGCCGCCCGCGCCAACCCAGCTGCCTGCCCGGCCCAGCCGCCCGCCCCGGCCCAGCCGCCCACGCCAACCCAGCCACCCGCCCCGGCCCAGCCGCTCGCGCCAACCCAGCCACCCGCCCCGGCCCAGCCGCCCGCGCCAACCCAGCTGCCCGCCCTGGCCCAGCCGCCCGCGCCAACCCAGCCGCCCGCCCCGGCCCAGCCGCCCGCGCCAACCCAGCCGCCCGCCCCGGCCCAGCCGCCCGCTCCAACCCAGCCGCCCGTACCAACCCAGCCGCCCATCCCGGCCCAGCTGCCCGCACCAACCCAGCCGCCCACCTGGCCCAGCCGCCTGCGCCAACCCAGCTGCCTGTGCCGGCCCAGCCGCCCGCGCCAACCCAGCCGCCCGCGCCGACCCAGCCGCCCGCGCCAACCCATCCGCCCACCCCGGCCCAGCCGCCCACCCCGGCCCAGCCGCCTGCGCCAACCCAGCCGCCCGCGCCAACCCAGCCACCCGCCCCAGCCCAGCCGCCCGCGCCAACCCAGCCGCCCGCCCTGGCCCAGCTGCCCGCCCGGCCCAGCCGCCCGCCCCGGCCCAGCCGCCCACGCCAACCCAGCCGCCCACCCCGGCCCAGCCGCCTGCGCCGGCCCAGCCGCCCGCGCCAACCCAGCCGCCCGCCCCAGCCCAGCCGCCCACGCCAATCCAGCCGCGTGCCCAGGCCCAGCCGCCCGCGCCAACCCAGCCGCCCACCCCGGTCCAGCCGCCTGCGCCGGGCCAGCCGCCCGCACCAACCCAACCGCCCGCCCCGGCCCAGCCGCTCGCGCCAATCCAGCCGCCCGTGCCAACCCAGCCGCCTGTCCCGGCCCAGCCGCCCACGCCAACCCAGCCGCGTGCCCAGGCCCAGCCGCCCGCGCCAACCCGGCCACCCGCCCTGGCCCAGCCGCCCGTGCCAACCCAGCCGCCTACCCCGGCCCAGCCGCCCGTGCCAACCCAGCTGCCCGTCCCGGCCCAGCCGCCCGCGCCAACCCAGCCGCCCGTGCCGGCCCAGCTGCCCGCGCCAACCCAGCCGCCCGCCCTGGCCCAGCCGCCGACGCCAACCCAGCCACCCGCGCCAACCCAGCCGCCCGCCCCGGCCCAGGGATTTCATCTGGTTAATATATTCCCTGGAAAGAAGTCCATAAATAAGCAGCGCCGGGTGGCCCCTCGTCTCGCTGTCGGAACGAAGGTGTCAGCTTAACGAGCCGAAGCCCTCAGCCTGATTAACCAGCCGCTGCTGTGGCTGAGAGGGAGCCGCGCGGAGTGATTGATATAACGAGCTCATTAGACGCGGCGGCTTCGCTCGGGGCTGCCGGCCCAGGGGCCCGCGCCTGCTTCGTTTATTGCCTTAGCCCCCGGGCGCCAGGGAAGGTTGGTTCAGGGGCTCGCTCCTTCCACGGGGGCTTCGTCCCGCCTCCTCCTCCCCCCGGCCCCACCACTGGCCTGGCCCCGCAGCCACCAGCCCCGCTCTGGGCCTGGCTGGGGGGACAACGCCGGTGCCAAGCGCCGAGGTGCTGACGTCAGCACCAGGGCAGCCGGGTCCCCCCCAGACGCTTTTCCACAGGACCAGCAGAGCGGAGCCACTTCGGTACCGTCGGCCCTGAGCTGGGGGGTCCGAGCCCCCAGCCCCGCGCCGGCGTCACACGGGAGCTCAGCGCCTCGCAGCCTCGGGCCCTGCCGGGCTCCGTCCCCAGCACAGGGGCCGCCCCGGCTGCCCCACCCCCGAGAGACGGCCCCCCCGGCAGTGAGAGCAGGCGGATCGCCAGGCCCCAGGGCGAGATCCCGCTGGGTGGGGGAAAAGCCGGCCCTGGCGGGTGCTGTGTCCTCCTAGCGCCCAGTGGCTGGTGGGGGCCCAGGCGATCTGCTGATCCTGCCCCCCACCCCCCGCGTCTCCTTGCCCCTCCCCTGCCTCTCGCCCGGCCCCATAGGCTTGAGGGGTCTTGTGCCAGCAGCCGGGCGGGCAGGCCCCTCCCTGGGGCCGAGGGGGGGGGCTCAGCGTGGGGCCCTCGCGCTCCCTGGAGGGGGCGGAGCAGGGAAGAGGTGCAGCTGGCTCCGACGTGAGGCTCCGGCCCGGCCCCTGCAAACCCTCGTGCTGGGACCAGGCCTCGCTCCTTGCACTGAGCCATGGCCGCGCCCCGGGGCACCTCCTGGATGGGGGCGGGGGGGGTGGTGGAGGAGACAGGCTTACCCCTCCCCCATCCCTGGCCATGTGGCTCCCTCTCCCAGCAGGATGGGGTCCCCTGCGTTCCCACCTGCCCCCCAGCTCTGCTCGCGAGGAGCCCTGCGGGGCAGGCCGGGGCTCTGGGGCCATGTGGGTGCATCTGGGAACAGGCTTTGGACCCCTGGAAATGCAGCCCTCTCTGGGGTGGGCCGTGGCAGCCTCGTGCGGTAGCTGGGAGCCAGGACTCCTGCCGGGAGAGGCGCCGGGGCTTTGGCGCTGTCACCCTGGGCCAGAGCCCGGACCCAATGAGAGAGGAGGAAGCCAGCCAGAGCCCCGTCTCCGAGCTCACCACACTCCCCTGTCTGGCCCCCTCAGCCCCCTGTGAGGGCCGCAAAGCACCTGGAGCAGGTCTCCTCTCCTGGAGCATTCTCCCCACGGCACAGGTGGGGAAACTGAGGCAAGGGGGCTAATACCAGTGCCTGTTTCTTCGCGAGCGCTTTTCCTCAGTAGAGCTCGAAGCCCTTCCCAGGCTGTCGTGGAGCGATGCTCAGGCGCCCCGGGGAGGCCGGGCAGGGCTGCCATCCCCTTTGCATGGAGGGGAAACCGAGGCACAGAGGGGCCAAGTGCCTTGCCCCGTTCACACAGGGAGTCCATGGCACTCAGGGAATTGACCCGGAGCTCCTGGGTCCCCTGCTGTGGCCACCCCCCACGCTGGGGAAGGGGTTAATCAGCAGCCAGACAGGCTGGGTAATAAATGGCTGTTATCTCGCTAATGAGCAGACATTAATTAGAGCCCAAGGTCCTGGGAGAAGTGGCTGGTTTAAGGGATGCCCCGTGAGCAGGCGCCCATTAAACCCGGCCCAGGGCGAGGCGGGCAGGGCTCACGGGGCTGCATCCCCCCCGCGCGCCTAGGCCCTTCCCACTCCCTGCAATGGCCCAGCACCAGGCTCCCCCTGCCTGCTCCTCCATGGCCAGAATGGTGCGGATGGTCTGGGGCCGCTGACTGGGGCCCGCAGGGCTGACTGGGTGGGGCGGGGGGGGGGGGGGGGGATGTGTCTCTGAGTCCAGGCTCCAGCCCGACCCCGAACGGCCACACTGCAAGCTCTAGCCCCGCCGGCCCGGGCTCTGAGCCCTGGTGCTGCGGGGTTTTTATTGTGGTGTGGACGTACCCTATGAATTCCAGCCTGGTGCCCCTACCCACTGGGTCAGCCCCCTTTGCTCTGGGCAGCAGGGACCCACTGGCACCAGGGCCTACAGGGGGTCCGGTCTCCAGGGCCCCTCCAGCCCTGGCCCCTTAGTTCCTGGGATTTTATTTCTACCGTGTGCGGTGCTGTATTGTATTGCAGGAGCAGCTACCGGCCCAGACGGGCTCAGACCCCGCTGGGCAGGGTGCTGCACAGACCACGGCCCAAGCCCCACAGCCCGAGCCCCGCGGCAGGGGGGACTGAGGTGCCCAGGAGGCAGGTGAAGCACAGGGGTGGGGACAAGGCAGCGGGGAACGTCGGCATCCCGGCTCGCTGCTCGCCGGGCACGTTCGGCCGGCGCACGGGACTGGCGGAGGAGTTTTCCCTGGGGCAAGGGAGCGCCTGGCAGGAAGTGCCGGGCGCTCGTGGGCCTGGTGTCGCAGAGATGGGTCCGGACGAGGGGCTGCATGCTGGCCACAGGGGAGGGGGACTGGGCTGAGAAGAGCAGGTACCTAGGGGCACCGAGCCTCCCGCTCGCCGGGCAGAGGGGAGTGCACCGAGGGGCGGGTACCCCAGTCCTGGAAGGTGAACTCGGCCCTGTCCTGGCAGGGGCCGGGCACAGCGATGCAGGGCTGGTAAAGAGCTGATTTCTCACCTGCTTTGGGGCCAGGTACTGGGCTCCCAGCCGATCACAGGTTACTTCTCAGCTCTTCATTTTGCCACAAATCATTGCCGGGCTGGTGGTTTATTTACCTTCCCCACCAGCCGTCTGGGGCTTCCCAGCCTCCAGAGATAGCAGGGACCCAGCGGGAGGCGGCGCAGAGAGGAGGGGCAGCAGCCCATGGCAGACTCCCAAACCAGGGGGCTGGCTCCCAGGAGGCCTGAGAGGTGCCGAAGGCCCCTGGAAAGGCAGCAAAGTCAGGGATCTGTTGAGCTGACCCAGTGAGTGGCAGCGTGACCTAGTGGGCTGAGCACTGAGCTGGGGGCCAGGACTCCCGGGGGTCTCCCCCCAGCTCCACACTGACCCTCACCAGCCTCCTGGGGGGCAGAAATGTGCGTACTGCACCATGCACACTCCCACGGCTGGGAAGCTGCTGGCTCCACCCCTCCAGCAGGGGGCGACGCCACGGGGCCTGATTTCATCCCATGGCCCCCCCAGTCGTTTCAGGGGTGACTTTGCAAAGGTTGGAGGCCGTGACTCACCGAGCAGAGAGGGGGAGGCACAGGGCAGAGGGGGTGCCAGAGAGCAGCCTAGGGCCACTGGAATTCACGACGGTGGGTCCAACCTGGGCCAGGCACTGAGCGCCGGGAGCCAGGCACCGGCAAACTCCTGGAACGTCCCTCTGCTGATGCCCCTCAATCCCGATCCGCCCACCCTGCTAGTCTGGTCCTCGGTCCCTGCTCCCCACCCCTGAGATGTGCCAATGAACCAACCTCCCGGAGAAAGACACCTCACTGTGGGAACCAGGGGGTGGCGGTCAGGCTGAAATGCCTGAAAGAGGGGACATACCTGCATGCTCCTTGTGACCACCTCTGTCCCAGGACTGGGGCGTAACTCAGCACTCATCCTGTCTGCATGCTGCTCTTCCCATGCTGGCTCCCTGCCTCTCATTGTTCCCCTCCTCCAGCGCTGGGTTCCCGTCTCAGCGAGCCTGCCCTCCGAAGAGCCCTGCATCGACCATGATGCACAAGGGGGCTTTTTAGCCTCCATCTACCCTGCGCTGTGACACCCGCTGCCGCCGCCCACAATCCAGGAGCTCAGGCTGCACATGGCTGCTCTCCCGTGGGTCTGGCCTGGCTGTGCCCTGGAGGATGGGGATGGAGCTGGGGCGGGGGCTGGCAGGGGGAAGGGGCCAGCCCATGATTGCTTTCCCTGGTTGCAATCCCCGGTGTTAGTTAGCGGCCAGGTGCTGTCACTCCTGGTGTGATGGATGGGGAAGCCGGCTCCCTCCTTCCTGAGCTGGGAAATGAAGCTAATCAGACCCCAGACACCTTAGTCCAACTCTGATCTGATTAACGACCCCTAAGCCTCTGAACTCATCAGCTGTCCTGGCATCTATCAAGGCCTGGTTGCCTCCCCTGCTGCCGGCTGCCTTGTCAATGGGATTCTCATCTCCGCAGGCCCGGGCCCCGTCTCTCTTCCTGCCCCCGTGTTCTCGTCAACCTCCTTTCCCTGCAAGGAGCCAGCTGTGTCCAGAGGGAGCCCCAGAGGGGCCGTTCTGGGATTTCCCAGCTGGGGATGAGGGGCTGCCCTGGGGAGGGGCTGCCTCGGGCCAGGGGGCCCGGGGACTGGGCTGGGGCAGCATGCTTGTTAGCAGGGTCACCCTGGAGCTCGGACGCCCTGCAGGAGAATTTGCTCCCCTCGGCTGGCTTTCTAACCTGCTCTTTCCAAATCTCCTCCCGCTCGCAGGGCTCCAGCCATGTCCTCTCCCCAGTGAGCGCCAGGGCCGGGCTCCAAGAGGGAGCCTCTGGGGCGAATCCACCGGATCCCGGACCCGGGTGCTCGTCAGTTACATCAGTGCACAGCGGGTGACTCGCTGGCCTGTCCCGCCCGCTTTGCCCAGCTCTTGCTGGCTGCACAAGGCGCAGGGCAAGGACGAACCAGGCGGTTTGATGGAGGCCCCAGTCTCTGGCCTGTGCCCTACACAGGAGACTCCCGCCCCCTCCAGCCCGTGTCACCACAGGAAACGGGGCCCACACAGAGCAGTTATGGGAGAGACCTGACTCAGGGCGCGGCCAAGATGGAACAAGGCAAGAGAGAACCGGGCCAGCCCCGAAGTCCATGGAACTGCCCCCCGACACCAGCCAGTGGGTCTCCCCTCGCTGGGGGCCTCTCCCTGGAGCTGGCCAGAAAACGGACTTCTCGGCCAGTGAAAAATGTGGGATTTGTCCCAAATCAGGACGAAAAAGCCCAAAATGAATGTTCTGTGGGCACTGAAATCTGGGGGAAAGACCTGTGCTGGGTCAGGTCAGGTGAGATATTTCCTTGCAATGCACGGGTAGGGATTTTGTTTCCATTTCAGCCCCTTTGTTATTTTAAACAGTTTGTATCTAACACACAGTAAACCCCGAAGTGACGAAGTGACGGTTTCCTTCCAGCCGGGGCAGAACGCTGCTTCCCCGTTCGTTCTCCCAAGCGAAAGGTTGTCAGACTCAGGAACGATTTCATGGGGAAGAAAACGGGTTTAATCAAAACGGCATTTCCCAGCGGAAACCAGTGGGGTGAAGTTTCCCCGCCCAGCGGCGATCGCCCCTGGCTGCTGGGATCCCCGGGGGTTGGAGACGGCTCCCGCCGGGGGTAATTTGCCTTCTCCGGATGAAGAGCTCCGGAGTTGCTGCCCCTGGAGAAATCGGTTCTGCCTGCACCATGTCTGTGCTGGGGGGGCTGCTGGAGTTGGTGATTCCCGCATACAGCATGGTGTTGTAGGGGATGCTGCCTGCTAGTGCCCCACTCAGGGTGGCACCAGCCTCTTCCAGGGGTGGGGTGGGGTGAGGTGAGGTGCGCTAGACAGAAAATTGTGGGGCCTGTGCCTCCACTTACCACAAGGCCCCATCACTCTCCATGGCCCTGCCCGCTGTTGCTCCTCAGGTAAGTGATTGAATTGGCCTCGTTAGCACTGACCCCCCACTTGGTAAGGCAACTCCCATCTTTCCATGTGCTGTGTATTTAGACCTGCCTCTGTATGTTCCACTCCCTGCATCGGATGAAGTGGGTTCTAGCCCACGGAGGCTTCTGCCCAAATCAATGTGTTCGTTTCTCAGGTGCCACGAGGACTCCGCGTTGTTTCTGCCGACACAGACTCACACGGCTCCCCTCTGAAACCTCCCCCCGCCCTGAGGCCCTGCCCCCTGGCCAGGTCGGAGGCTGGCAGCGTGGAGCGGCTGCTGCACTGGCGGATGCCATGGTGTGGGCAGCCGCGGTGCCGCTGGGAAGAGCCGCCTGGGTGGGGTGACCTGGCTCTGGGGCCGGCCGTGCCCAGACTCCCTCCCAGAGCCTTAGGCGGGTGTGGGTGGGTGTGTGTGTGTGGGGGGGACTTGGACCTGTTCTGGGCACCACCAAAAATTATATAAACCTGCTGCCCCGACTCAATTTGAACAGTCCCTCCAAGACGTGCTGGGTGCTACCTTGTGGGCGTTACCCCCGGAGCAAACCTTTGAACTCCAGGTATAGAGCCGACACTTCTAACTTCAAATACAAACATGGTACGTGCGTCCAGAGAGCATCATCCTAACCAGCAAACCAGAACCTCCTCAGACATCTTACAGGCCTCATTTTGTACAAGCTTCATTGTGAATATATAATGGCGGCTGCAACAATGATCTAGACAGTCATAGTTTAATCAGGTAACATCACACCTGTCCTCAGAGGTTAAGGAGAACTATTTTTCTCCCTCCTCCTTGTAACAACCTTTTATGTACTTGAAACTGTTCTCATGTCCCCCCCTCAGTCATCTCGTCTCCAGCCTAAACAAACTCCATTGTCCCAATCTTCCCTCATAGGTCATGTTTACTAGACCTTTAATCAGTGTTGTTGCTATTCCCACCCTGGGCTCCTCCACACCCCACAGCTCTACCGATGCCCCCCACTCCCGATCCGCAGCCCCCTGATAGCCCATCCCTTGGCATCCGCAGAGATGTGTGGGGAAAGCTTGCCCAGAGCCAGCCCTGTCACGGCTATACAGCGAAGTGGCAACATTTGCAGATGATACAAAACTACTCAGGATAATTAAGTCTAACGCTGACTGCGAAGATTCCAAGGGACCTCACAAAACGGGGGGACTGGGCGACACTACGGCAGATGAAATTCAGTGTTGATAAATGCAAAGTAATGCACACTGGAAAATGTAATGCCAGCTCTACACACACAATGATGGGGTCTAAATTAGCGGTTACCACTCAAGAGAGAGAGCTCGGAGTCATTGTGGAGAGTTCTCTGAACACATTCACTCAATGTGCAGCGGCAGTCAAAAAAGCAAACAGAATGCTGGGAGTCATTAAGAAAGGGATAGATAATAGGACAGAAAATATCATGTCGCCTCTATATAAATCCATGGTACGCCCACATCTTGAATACTGCATGCTCATGTGGTCGCCCCATCTCAAAAAGATATATTGGAATTGGAAAAGGTTCAGAAAAGGGCAACAAAAATAATAAAGGGTATGGAACGGCTTCCGTATGAGGAGAGATTAATAAGACTGGGACTTTTCAGCGTGGAAAAGAGACGACTAAGGGGGGACATGGTAGAGGTCTATAAAATCATGACTGGGCGGGGGGTGAAAGTAAATAAGGAAGTGCCGGGGTCACCAAATGAAATTAATAGGCAGCAGTTTTAAAACAAACAAAAGGAAGTATTTCTTCACACAACACACAGTCAACCTGTGGAACTCCTTGCCAGAGGATGTTGTGGAGGCCAAGACTAGAACAGGGCTCAAAAAAGAACTAGATAAGTTCATAGAGGACAGGTCCATCAATGGCTATTAGCCAGGATGGGCAGGGATGGTGTCCCTAGCCTCTGTTTGCCAGAAGCTGGGACTGGGCGACAGGGGGTGGATCACTTGATGATTCCCTGTTCTGTTCATTCCCTCTGGGGCACCTGCCATTGGCCACTGTCGGAAGACAGGACACTGGGCTGGATGGACCTTTGGTCTCACCCAGTGTGTCTGTTTTTTCGTTCTTATGCCCTTCAAAACAGCAGCAGAGCTAAGTCGGAATTACTGGCTATTCAGCTGCAAAATGCAGCACGTTATTTTTGAATGATCTAAACATACGAAAATTAAGGGGATGGATTGTATTAACAGTTATGTTAAAGGATGCTGCCAACCCCGTGAATTCCTGTTTCCCTCCTTCCCTAGGTTATTAATGAATCCCTCTGCCTATTACAATGTGTGTGTGTGTGTGGGGGGGGGAATGCAGCAGTGTTGTTGCGGCCGAGTCCGTCCCGGGATATTGGAGAGACAAGGTGGGGGAGGGGATATCTTTTATTGGACTCACTTCTGTGGGGTGAGAGACAGGCTTTTGAGCTACGGAGAGCACCTGAAGCAGAACTCTGTCACGCCGGAGGTTGTCTCTCTCCCCAACAGAAATTAGCCCAATGGAAGATCCCTTCCCCCTCCTTGTCTATTGCAATCAGGGCCGGCTCCAGGAACCAGCCGACCAAGCATGTGCTTTGGGTGGCACTTTCTAAGGGGTGGCGCTCGGGTTTTTGTTTTACTTTTGGGGGGGGGGGTTGTTTCGGCGGGGCGGTGCTCGGGGGGGGGGGTTGTTTTTGTTTCGGCGGGGTGGCGCTTGGGGTTTTTGTTTTTGTTTTGCTTGGGGCGGCAAAAAAGTTAGAGCCGGCCCTGATTATAATCGAGAGCCTTGGAGCCCGGAGGCCTGGTCTAGAAAAGTGCCCTGGTTTCACTCGGGTTATGTCCACACTAGCACGCTTGTCGGTAGAATTTGTGTCACTCAGGGGTGTGGGCGAAACAGCCCCTGCCTGACGTACATTTCACTGGCAGGCCGGTGTGAACAGCGTGACGCAGCTCCCACCACTCCTTGGGGTGGTTTAATGATGCCAGGGGAGAGCTCGGTCCCATCAGCACAGAGCGGCTACGTGGGAGACCTCAGAGCCGCGTGCGCGGTGCCGCTGTTAGCAGGGCCAGCTCTAGGATTTTTGCGGCCCTGTAGCAGGGTAGCACCCCGCTCGTGCCCTGAGGGGCTGGAAACAGCCCTGGGAGAGGACTGAGGCTGAGAAACTGGGCTGATAACCAAATGGCGGGACTATCTGCCACCTAAGGAGGGTGAGGAGCCCCGGTGGGCCAGCCTGTATTCCACCTTGGTTCCACGGCCCGCCGGGGATATTGGCTGGAGGCTCCTTCACGGAGCCGTGAGCACGGGCGTACACCTGGCGCGGTTCACCCCAATCCCCGAAGCCTGCCCTTTCTGAGGCGTGAGGGAAGACCTGGCGCACGCCTACCTCGAGTGCGCCAGGTTGCAGCCCCTATTCCGGCTCCTCCGGAACCTCTTGCTGAGGTTCTGGCTGCACTTTTCCCCGCACTTGTTCCTGTTCGCACACCCTGTCCGTGGCCCCACCAAGTCGCGAGACCTCCTCGTCAACCTCCTCCTGGCTCTAGCTAAAGTGTCCATCTACAAGACCAGGAGGAGGATGCTAGACGAGGGGGAGCTCTGTGACTGTGGGGCCTATTTCCGATCTTCCCTCGTGTCACGGATCCGGGCAGAGTTCCACTGGGCAGCGTCCGCTGGCTCCCTCGACAGCTTTGAGGAGCAGTGGGTGCTGTCCGGGGTTCTCTGCTCGGTCTCCCCATCCGGTCTCCTTGTTTTGAACCTTTGACCCTCACTTGATCCCTGTTTTTTCCTTAGTTGTCCCCCGGATTTACTTGGCCCCTGGGTCTAGTGGTCCTTCCCGCTAGGCTGGGGGAGGGGCTTTTAGCAGTGGGCGGGCTTGCGCCCGCCCACCTCCTGGGGATCCCAATAGGAGCTGGGCTGATTGGCAAGGCAGCCACAGCTGTGGCCAGCTTAATCAGGGCCCAGCTGGCCCTTATAAGAGGGCAGTGGGCCTAGAGCAGACAGTCTTCCTCTGCCTGTAGAGGGAGAAGGGCCTGGCTGCAGGTACCTAGAGTGGAGTAGGGCTGGGGAGCGGCCTGGGGAGCTCTGGCCTGAGAAAACCCCAGGCTGGGGCCTAGTCTTAGGCCTACAGGGGTTGCAGGGGCAGCCCATGGGTAGGCCGAGGCAGCAGGTCCAAACCCCCCTTGCCTGTGATGAGTGGCTAATACTGCAGTCTGCCCCAGGGCACGGGGGCTAGCTGGGGACTAGCAGTAGGCTATGACTGAGGTGGGGATAGTGGGTTGGGGGTTCCCTGGGGAGGGGAGACCCAGATCTGGGAGGGACATGGGGGGCCAGAATGGTCAGGTGGATCACTGGCCTGAAGAGGGTGCTCTGGAGCTGGAATGAGCTGATTCCCCAGGGAAACCAGCAGGAGGTGCTGCAGGGGTGAGTCTGACCTGCTTACAAGTCCCAAGCAAAAAATATTTTGCCTGCCCCCCTCCTTTTTCCCCCCCCATGCCCCTCTGCCCCTTCCCCAAATCCCCAGCTCTGCCTCCTCCCCCAGGCATGCCGCATTTCCCCCCCCCCATTGCTTCCTGTGGGCCCCCGTGACCCCTTGCCCTAGCTCACCTCCACTCTGCCTGCTCCCTTGAATGCGCTGCCGCTTCTCCCCCCTCCCTCTCAGGTGAGGGAGGGGTGGTGTGTTCAGGGGGGCAGCCAGAGAGGAGGTGAGCGAGGGGGGGTGCAGGAAGTAATGGGGGGGAGGAACGGCTCCCTGCCCCAGCTCCCCTCCCCTCCACCACCGTGGCCTCCCCGAGCGTGCTGCCGCTCGGCTCCTCCTCCCTCCCTGCTAGGCTTGCCGCAGGAAAGCAAGCCTGGGGGGGGACGGGGAGAAGCGGAGTGGCAGCGGCACGCTCAGGGGAGCAGGCAGAGGCAAAGTGGCAGTGGGGGGGCGGGGAGGGGCACATTTCTAGGGGCAGCGTGGTCGGTGCTGGAATGCAGCCCCTAGAAATGTGCCGCCCCAAGCACCTGCTTGCTTGGCTGGTGCCTAGAGCCAACAGCCCTGGCTGTTAGCCCTCTAGTGTAGACATGGCCTTGGAGATAGACCAGTTCTAAACCGACTGAAGAACATTCACACAAGGGTTTGCCCTGATTTAACTCAACGGCCTGGGAGAGAAGCTGGGAGTGGAGGACAGAGGCTGGATCATGCGATAACTGGTCTGTTCATTCCCCCTGGGGCACCTGGCCCTGGCCGCTGTTGGCAGACAGGACACGGGGCTGGATGGACCTTTCGTCTGACCGAGTCCGGCCCTTCTTCGTGCAAGTCTGAGCGAACAGTAGCCCAGACAGGCTTGTGAATTTCACGTTCTGGCCTTTTCTGCTGCCCCCCCCCCCCCCCATATCCCGTTGGCTCCCGCTGAGTTTCCTGGGGGCAGATGTTTTCCAGGGGGGCCTTGGCCATGGGAGCTGCCATTTATTACCGTCTCTCCTCAGGCAAACGCTCCCCAGGAAGCCTGGGCCAGCGAATGGCTCCCCCCAGAAACACTTGGAAAACCCGCTTTTCCTAGAGCGGGGCGGGAGCTCTCCAAACATCTCGCTTGTTATTAATTTCGCTCTTATCTGCAAGGGGGTAATTTCCAGCCTGGATAGACGCTTGCAAGGAAAAGAAGCGTTCAGACCAAAGGTTAAACCCCCCCTTCCCCCCCCCCCCGAAAGCCAGCAGCGTGAGTAATCTCTGCGGCCAGATAAAGGCCCCTTTGCGTGGGAAAAGGAACAGCCCCGGGCAGGGGAGCGAGCGGGAGCCCGGGCGGGGGGGGCTGTGGGGTCCGGAGCTAATGACACCCGCTTACCCCCAGCAGCTCGGCCGGGAAATGTGTCAAGGCAGGAATGTGCCGAAGGGAGCCGGGTGCAGGAGGGGGCGAGGCGGGCGGAGGGGGTGGGGGAGAGGAGAGGGAAAGCCAGGAAGGAGAAGGGGCGGACTAATCTGTGGAGTTCACACGGGGTGTGCGCGCCGGCGTGGAACTGTTCCTGCGCTAATCGCCCGTCCGTGGGGCGCGCGTGTAAAGCGTCGCTGCGTGACGAGCTGGCGGCTGCAGGGAGATTATGGGGCGGGGGCGCCGCGTTGCTCCCACGGTTTCACTTGGCCCCGCGCGCAGCTCCCAGGGCCCAGCCGAGAAACCGGCGCCCGAACCGATTTCGCTCCTGGGCCTGGAATCGGCGGGGGGCCCGTGCCCCGGAAATGGTGGTGGCTGATGCCGCCAGAGGGGGATAACCCCCCCCCTCCCCGTGACACGCACAGACACCCCCAGTGATGCTGGAGCGGGGGGAGGGTTGCGCCCCCAAGACCCCGCTAGCGAGTCATTGCGATGGGGCCGCCCCTGAGTCCGAGGCAGGCGAGGGGCGAGTAGCCAGGCGGGGCGGGGGGGCTGGAGCTGGCGTCGGGCTCCTTCTCAAACCCGACCGGGTCGGGCCTGACCCAAAGCAGCGACCCCAGACCTCCCTTGGGTCCGGCTCCCGTTTGGAAACGCCCCCGGCCCAGGAGCGGGGCCAGACCCGCCCCTCCCGGGCAGGAGGCGGGGGCTGGCTGGCCCGGGTAGTAACAGGGGCCAAATCAACCAGCGTGTCAGTGGGGGGGACCCTCCGCGGCGCGCAGGACCCGCGTGAGGATAACCGCGACCAGGACTAGGGCTGGGAGCAGCGGCCCTGCCCCGCGCAGATCGCTCCGGCTGCTGGGCCGGGGGGGGGGGGGGTGACAATTCGCAACATATTCTGGGCCTCTCTTTGCTGCGCAATTCAGAGCCAAGGCGCCCCCCCCGGCCCCCCAGCAAGAGTCACGCTGAATGAAGCGCCCTGGAGCGACCGGCGAGTCTCTCACTCGCATCTCGCCGGCCCCCGTTGGCCGCCGGGGGGCTGAGATTCGTGTTGAAAGTTCAGCGAGATTCGGCTTGAAAACGCCCCGGATTCGTTTGGGGTTTGATGTTCCCCGCGCCGGTTCCTGTCTCCGCGCGGGCGGCAGCAGAAGGCCCCGCCCCGCTGCAGTCCCTGGGGATCTTGGCATGGGTCTAACGGGCCCGGGGTCAGCCCCCTTCCCCTTGCTCTCCCGGCCTGGCCCTCCGGATCCCACCTCCTCCAGACTGGAGTCTGGCTCGGATCTGACCCGCGAAGAGGGAGTCGCTCGTGCATTGGGGAGGAGTCCAAAACCTGGGGAGCGGGGGGGAGCGGCAGCAGCGGGGCCGCGGGGGGGGGAGCCAATGAGAACCCGGGAGCAAAGGGGCAGGTGGAGGGGAGATGAACCCAAATCCCCCTGCGTGGAGGCTGCCAGAGGCGGGGAGCCGTGGGGCGGGGAGGCTGTCCAGAGGCAGGGAGGGGGAGCGGGGGGGGCTGTCCAGAGACGGGGAGGGGGAGCGGGGGGGGGGCGGGGAAAGGCTGTCCAGAGGCGGGGAGGGGGAGCCCGCGGGGGCGGGGGGGGGAAGGCTGTCCAGAGGCGGGGAGGGGGAGCCGGGGCGGGGGAGGCTGTCCAGCGGCGGGGAGGGGGAGGGGGAGCGGGGGGGGGAAGCTGTCTAGAGGAGGGGGCAGGGAGGGACCGGGGGTGGGGAAGGAAAGGAGCCGGAGGAGGAGAGAGGGAGGTGACTGCAAAGAAGTCACCAGCCGCTCGAGCGGCGAAACTTTCCAGCGCCGGGGCCCCATCCCGGCCAGAGGTTGGCGGCGGAGCCGCTGCAGGTGCTCTCAGGCTGGCGGGGAAGGCGCCCTGGGGCCCGGACCGCTGGTGAAGGGACCCGCGCAGCCCCCTGGAGGGGAGACAGGGCTCGCCCCGGGAGGAGGCTGCGGACGGGCCCGGGAGGAGTGACGCCGCCGCGGGGAGCAGCGAATCTGCGGCGCTTGGGGTGGCCGAGGGCCCCCCGCGTCTCTCCCGAGGGCGCCGGGTCCGCCGGGGGCCGGGCCGCGCAGCCCCCATGGAGAAGTCCAAGAACTTTCGGATCGACGCGCTCTTGGCTGAGGCGCCCCCCCGGCCCGTGCCGAGCAGCTCCCCGCAGGGGCTGAGCCCCGGGAGCTCGGCGGGAAGTCCCGGCTCCTGTGCCGGCACCGAGACCCCCTCGCCCCGTGCGCCCCACGGCGCCGCCCCGCTGCCTGCCCCGGGATTCATCCCCAAGCCCGGCTTGTTGCACCTGCCCCCTCCCGGACTGAGCGCCCTGCCGGCCATGTACCCGCCCCCCCTATACTCGATCGGGGCGCACCCGGCTTTCCCGTACCCCGGCTTCGCCCACCTGCCTCAGCCCGGCCCGGAGCACCTGAAGGCGGCGGCAGTGGCCGGATCGTTCCCGCTGGAGCACTGGATCCGCGCTGGAATGATGCTCCCCCGGCTCTCGGACTTCC